>CM053791.1:297124167-297724167 GCA_028749045.1 Cupressus sempervirens | reverse complement strand
TATTAATTACCATAGTAATAAATTATTATTATGGTAGTAATATTGAATATGTTTTTGGAATTTTTTTGTTTTAAACAAAATTATATTAAAAATAATAATTAAGAAAATGGGGAAGCGGGCCATTACCGCACCCCCCTTACCTTCATGGTTGTCACAGCAAGCTCATTCTGCACACAATAGCCATGAGTGCTACAAGGAGCGGCTCATGTTGCCTTGGCAGTAGTGAGTGTTGCCTTGGTAGTAGTGAGTACTGTCGTGTGGCCTCACACGTAGCGTGAATTTCTTCAGGCTATAAAATTTTATTTTATTATTATTAAACTACATAGAATTCTAATTAATTATCATTTTTAATATTTAATAAGTATTATTTTGTAATAGTAAATTTCATAATTATTGTTATTAATAATTTAATTAATATATTATTATTAATAATTCTATTTTTATTATGATTATTAATTTAATATTTTTTATTAGATCTTAATAATGTTTAATTAAAGATTTTTATAAATGGGTTTAATATTATATATATAGTAAATTGATAATTATAATTTTGATTTTTGTCTAATTAAGAGAATTTTAATGAAATTTGGATTTTGTTTAAATGGTAATTATTTTAATATAAAAATAAATATTTTCTTTTTATATTAAGATGATTCTAATGGATTGTTGAGTCTTTTAAGATACTTGTGAACTCAAAAACCTTAGCAAATATGATACTTTGGAAATGGAAAAAAACTTGAACCCAACTATGAAAACTTAACGTTTATATTTTCAAAACCAAATGAATTATGAAACTACATTTAGTGTTATGTATGATTTTTATTACTAGGGTTGGGTTTGACGTAGTGTATTTACCAAATTTGGATGTTTACTAGGGCCCAAGGAATTATTGTTTTATGATGTTGTATGAGATGTCGTGGTTATGTGATTTGATCTTTGAGTTTTGGATTAGTGGTTTTATTGTGCTTTGTAGTTGCTTGTATAAGACTAAGGTGAATAGTGTGATTTTCTTGGTGTAACCTATGAGGTTTTGATTAGTTATCTTTTGGTGCTTTCTAGTTGCTTGTATAGGACTAAGATGATTATTGTGATTTTATGAGTTATACTTTTTATGAGCTTAGGGTAGATTATCTATGTGTATGTTGGGAAGTGGCTTGCAATGGAGGTCAGATCCCTAAAGAGGCTATTTGGGTAACCCATTGTAATTTGTATTAATAAGTGATAACATTTCATTAAATGGGTTTAAAATGAAGTAATAAGAGTCAGTGTTTTACCTCACCCATGCCTGGAGTGCTAGTATAGGCTAGGATAGGAGTAGAGAGGATGATTGGTTGTGACCTTGCCTCATCAGTATGCCTTGTCTATATGAAAGGATACTAATGTTGCATAGAGTCACTAGGGGGATGGAGTCCAAAGAGGTTGTCAATGTAACCTTAAAGTTTACTCATGCAATGTCACTTGCCCACTTACATAGTAGATTTCCTACGTGTCTTTGTTGCCTCTAGGATTAGATGTTACTCGTGTCTTGGAACCCTTAAGAGATGTGATATGTTTATGGATTGATTTTATGTATGTGAGTTATTGCTTACTCTATATTATCTCTTCTTCTTTTAATCTCTAAAATAAATTTAAAACATCTAGCAAACTTAGTGGCACTTTAGGGTAATTTCTTTTGAGTTCTTTGGTAGGACATTACAATTGATTTACCTCATCTTCTTGAGAGGGTATTCTAGTTTTGCATGTGTCACATTGAGGGTCTAGGGTTTAGAGTAACCAATCCAAGGTAACTCAATGCTTGAGGGCCTAGGGTCTATTGAGAGATCAATCTACGGTAACTCAAGTAGTTTGACTATGTGATGACTCTCCCTAGAATGTAGCCTGAGTGTCCTCTATAGATTTTGTTTATATCTTTTTCTGTGTACTTATTGTTAGATGTATTTAATGTTTCCATTTACTTCATTGGTGGTGATTGGTGATTCATATTTGATGTACTTTGACATGGGGCTTTTGACTTGAGTTGGATATCTTTCACTAAATGTATCTCTTGATCTTGGTATTCGATTTATACTTGGTATATGTATGTTGTTTTGGTTTGTGATGTTGGTTTTGGATTCAATGTTCTTTCAATTTTTCTATTTGTGGTTGTTACCCTTGAGATAGTTTTGGCTATTAGGATTCCTTTCCTAGGAATGCCTATGATTGATTAGACGTTTATGGATCATTCATTATCTTCCCTACAAGGTGGGAGTGGAAGCCTAACTAGGTGACCACATGATCGGGAGGTAGTGTCTTCTTACCATTTAGGTCCCCCTCACATTGCTAACTATTAGGTGTTCGATGATGCAATTGTACCTTTATCATTCTTGTCTCAAAGACTTGTTTTTAATTGATGTATATATATTATCATGTATCCTAATGTAATTGTGTCTATTTTCACATACC
The DNA here is from genome assembly GCA_028749045.1 of Cupressus sempervirens. NCBI lineage: Eukaryota > Viridiplantae > Streptophyta > Pinopsida > Cupressales > Cupressaceae > Cupressus > Cupressus sempervirens. The sequence goes on along the minus strand of CM053791.1, from coordinate 297,721,725 downwards.
CTACAATGTGTGTTGTGGATGTTATTTATGATATGTACTTTCATTATTTTAGTTGTATTCATACATTTTCTTATGAGATGATGTATCTTTTATTTCCTTGTGATCATGACATTTTATTTGAGACTTAAACTAATTAATATATAACTTCTTAACATAACGCAACATGAAGGAACCCTTGAGGAATGGAAATTGTATTTGTAAGTACTTATGTGTACTTGACATGTATATGTATATTGCTTCCACATTATTATCTTATGTTGTTTAAAATTTTTTTTTTAAATAGTTTAGTAAATGTTGCAACTTGTTAGGTTTATTTCCCTTGGTTTCTCAAGCAGGGCTTTACATCTAGTATTAGAACCTGAGTTTCAACATTGGAAACTCTTGGCATTTTGTGAGTCATGACTTGAGAAATTATTAAAGTTGCAATATGATTAAATACTAAACTTATACTAACATCAAACTTGAAACCAAACAATTGAACAATGAACTCTGAAATGATACAATTTTTGAACATGGAACTAGAAAACTTATAACACTTTCTAGATTCTTGCTTTATGTTAGTGAGTTATGATCTTACATTTTGTGATGGATGTTGAGACATCATTCTTGAATTTGAGCATTGTAGGAGAGATGGCTTCTGGTTCTAGATCCATTGTTAGTCTTCGTATGTCAGGATCCAGTAGAGGTTGCAAGAGAGGTAGTCACTATAGCCCTCCCGTGGTTCATACAAATAACCCTATTTAGAAAGAAGCTAAAGAGGACAATAGTATTGAGCAACATGTTGATTCAGAAGGACTCATCATTGGAGACTTGGTCAAAGAGATCCTAGAGTGTTTACCTTTGCAAGATAGAGTTCATCATTTAGAGCATGGAGAGAGAGATAGATCTAGGATTCCAAGAAGAAGGAACCTAGAGAACAAAAGGGATTCCATCCAATCCAACTAGATGAAGGGCCTACTATGGGTAAAAGTCAAACCATTCAATAGGGAAGGTACCAAATATGATCCTAAGAACTAGTTGATCACACTAGATAGGAGTTTTTCCATGCAAGACTTTGACTCCAATGTCAAAGAAAGATATGCAATCACTCACTTAGAGGTCTTTTCAGCCAATTGGTTGAATATAGAGGAGAGGAAACTTGGGATAAATATGTAGAGTGTCATGTGGGATTTGTTCCTCAAGAACTTTCATGAGTGATTTCTATCAAAGAAGTGGCAACAACATATGGTAGATAAGTTTTGTGACTTAAGACAAGGTACCATGACTATACTGGAGTATAAGTGAAAGTTCTTTGAGCTTATGCCTTATGCAAGACTCAATGATAGCTCACATTGATGGCCCAACATTTCATTAGAGGACTTTACTATAGCATCATTGGTAGTGTTAATGTTTTCCAACCTAAAACCCTTAAGGATGCAATATTATGAACTACTTTGGTTGAGGTGAGTGTGATTTTGGGTCAAGGTGGTCAACCAAGTGTTAAGGCTAGAGGATCATCTTATTCAGGACCATCTAAGGGAAACTAGTCTCAGGGATGGTTCATAGTCAAGGAACTATCATAATTTGTAGCATAGTATGTCCAATAGATCAAATCGAGCTACTCAGGGTCATAGTTAGGATGTTATTATTGGTATTTTTCATTAGTCACGTGCACCTAGAGCTTAGGGAGGCTTTAGTGGAGATTTCTACTCTTGTGGACAATGTGTTCATTAAGAGACTAACTACCTTGAGTGTGCTCAGAGGTCTATAGCTTTAGAGCCTATAGTTGGGGACACAAGTAGATATCAAAGGATGTTTATAGAATGATCTTGTCCTCCTATAGGGGGTAAGGAGACAAGAGGACCTGCACATTGATTTTTGATCATGTGTCTTTTAAGTAGGCTTCTAGGAGTAAGCCTAATTTTAGTGCGGTGGATGTAATGCCCACCCCTAGTTTTCTTTTCTATTTTGATTGCCAAACTCTTTTAGGCTGATTTCATGCATTGGTTAGTTTTAGAGATACTATATTATAGTTATATGATATTATTTCATGACTTGGATTAGAGATATATTAGTGATGATTGCTTAGTTCACTTATTTTTATGTTTTGTTAATGTTTATGATTGCTTGTGAATTAATGATGTTTCAAATGATTTGTAGTTAATAAATGTCTTTCATAATGATATTAGATGATGATTTTAATGATGATTAATTTATATTCATAATGATCGATTGTTAAATTTGAGCCTCCAATGTTTTGACTTGTAATTTATTATGATACTTACCCCATACTTGCATGTGTATGGTGTGAATTTTTTTTTTATCTTATGTCTGATGTGTCTGATGTGGTTAAGGGAGGGAGACATAATTACCTACTAGTTGGGATCTACATGATGTACCACTCCTTGACATTGCATGTTTAGTTTAGACATATTTTTTGTACATGTACATGCTCATCTTTTATGAAGGATATAGTTACTGAGCATCAACTTCCCTAAACTATCAGGATGAGTGTACCCTATTACAATACTCGAATGGTGATAATGGAAAGATAATGATCAGGTCCAATCCTAACCATAGCCTAAATACTTGTCCTACTAGGAGGACTTGTAACTAATTGTTTTCCCTTTTTAAAACCGGTGAGTGTTTTGTGTGTATGTGGTTTGATTCTTGCTTTGTTGATTTTCCTTATGCATTTCTTGAGGTTTGACTTGGTGATTTTCCTTATAGACTAGTTATTTATGATTCTTGGATCGATCATTGATATTAATTTATCAAATTTTATTTTATTTTTTTAAAATGAAAAAATGTTAAAATAGGACAATTTTTCATTATTAGAAAAAAAATTGATCGGTAAATGGACAAGTCCATGATAATATATTATTATTAACAAATAATTACAATAGTGTTCTATCATTCAAACAAGTAGTGGTAGGAAAGAACAGGGAAAGAAAACCTCCAGTCTAGCCTAGAACCTTAGTCCTATATTATTACAACATAAAAGGGGCATATCTCAATCAGAATATCTAAATATACATTACAACGTAAATATCTATTTACATCAAGATTCAAGTACAATGCTCTTTGGAGCCACCACATTCTCTTGGCAAGAATTTTGTCTGAATTATGCATAGAGACTAGGAATCATCCCTGTCTAGCTATCTTGCAATCAAACTGGTTAATAATGAATAATATAGAATCTAAGATAATATTCTAGCTAAAACTAAGACAAGAATGTTAAGATCCTTAATAATGAAGATAAAGACATCAATAGATCAATCATTATCTCATAAACATATCAAAAAATTAGAAATAATTATTCCTATTTAAAACAAGATAGTTAAGGATGATATTAACCTATATATAGCCTAAAATAGATAGCATAATAACTACTAGAACTAAAAATTTCTAAAATTCAATAGTTAAATTCCATTAAGAAAAGTATACATCACCCAATTCCTTCTTTCCAAAATTGGACTAGCACCACAAATCGCAAATCATACATTAATATACCAATCCAGAGAGAAGCCTAACTTAATATAAACAAAGACTACAATGAAGAAAAGAGAGGGAAGAATAATTAACAAAGATATGGGAGATTCAATCGAAGACCATAATAAGAGGATGTATACTAGCTACAAGCCATATAAAATGCAATACACTACAAATTCCATTTAACTAAAACCATCTGCCATACACAAGAAATGATGTAAAAAAATGGAGAAATAGAAAATTGTGACAATCCAACTTTGATTATCATCTAGAACTTTGATTAACTGGAAATAAAATAGAGTACCTCCCCTTAATCGAAGGCAAAGAAAAAACCTCCATTTTACCCGAGATATTTCAATGAAGAAATGAAAATCTAATATGTCATACTGAATACTATCTATTTCAAGAAATAGCTATCTACTGTATGATAAACACCCATAAGAAAAAATTAGTTTGCTATAGTCTTAAAAGGAACTAACATACAACAACTCATTGAAATTTCTAGCATAAACTAGAAAATAATCTACCTTACTTTCATCCATGCTCTGGTTGACTTACCTAAAGAAAATGGAATCTAAAAAAATGATTATAGAAACAACTAGACACATTACATAAATTGACAAAAAAAAGCCACCCAGCAATACTAATACCAACTATTATTGATATGATAATATGTCCATTTACATATCCATGATATAGAGTTTTTAGCAACTACATACTTCTAAAATCTAGATAACTAAATCAAAATGCTTTAATACAAATAAATAAATTGATACTATATCATTAGAGTATATTACAAAAATCCTTAACAAGGGTACTTGGATACCATACCGAATTGCAGGATCTAGAACCTACTAACATCCAAAAACCCTATTTTAGAAAAACCATAATGACCTCAGAGATGTCATTAGGTTTTTCCACATGAAAGTTGGGCGAGAATTCAAAGGTGGATTTTACCCTACTAGTCTTCTCTGAGTTTGGAATTGAGGGCATCTAGATTGTCAAATACTACTCCAAGGTGAATGTAAGCATTAAAAAATTTGAGGTAATTGGTAAGCTAGACCCTATTCACCTCCTCCACAATGCCCCTCCAATGCAGTAGAAATAGGATACTTGCCACCATCTTAGGCCATTCCTTGTAAAATGCTAGGTTCTCATGAATGATTAAAGATAGATGGCGATATGCAACCTCTAGATCTAGGGCCCTCAGTGGAAGAGCCATATACTTCTCTGGTAGAAGAATTCACAACTTGTCATCAATGGTCCTAACCAATTGTTCGAGCCCCTTCCTCCAGGTTGAATGAAAAATGTCACAACAAAGATGGATTATGTCCCTGTGCTCCACCCTAGCTCTTTCTAGGCAACCAATGAAGGATCCAATTATATCACTATTTGTCTTCCATGTGAATTTGTAGTCAAAGACTCCTTCCCCAATTACCCTGCTCATAGCCATCCTTGTCATATCATCCACTGGAATTAGAATTCTACTCCAATGCTCTGGTTTCACGTTGCCATGAAAGGCCATATGCGGGAATCCTTAGAATGAAAAACATAAATGTTGGACTCCATTTGTAGATAAGAAAAAAATCAAACAATGAGCAAGGAAAATGACAATAATAGAACACAACACACCACAAGCAAAGAAAATGACACTGTAGAAAACAAACAAATTGAACAGTCTAGAAACTCTTTCTGACATGACCTAAAGTAATGCTGATGCAAATAGATTACTACACGGGAAAGGAATGAAATATAATGATAGAGCCCAAACCATATATCATGATAGCAAGGCAATCAATGAAACTATCACATGTGAACACCTATACTCATAAAGTCAACACATTAGAAAACCACAACATGTAAAGACACATCAAAAGAAATAAACTATGAGGATAGAGAAGCCAAAAAATAAAACTAAAAAATAAAAAATGAATAAAAGAACCTAGGATTATGATATAGACTAAAAAATGAATACGCTATGTTACATTAATGACTTGGAAATTAATTCCATCAGCTCCTTTATTGGCTAAATAGTTCACCTTTTTATTTCCTTCCCAAAATATATAATCTATATGACAATCAATGAACCGATGAAGAAGATAGAGGACCTTGCCTAGTTTTGAATTGAGTATCCAGTTAGGGGTAGCGCGCTTTCTTAGCACATTTAGGATGATCTGAGAATCACCTTCTATGATAACTCTTTCCAAACCTAACTCATGAAAAAGAAGAAAGCCTTTCTCTAGAGCCTCTAATTTAGCCAAATTGTTGGATGTAGGTTGAATCGATAAGGCTTTATTAGCTATCCATTTGCCATAATTGTCATTGATGATGCATCTAATTCCTACCATACCTAGATTGCCTCTAGTTGCACCATAAAAATTGAGTTTATACCATCCATGCAGAGGGGGGGACCATTTACAAATTTCTCCTACTTCCTTGCTTTTCTTAAATTAGACTAGAGGAGGATTGATTAGGTTAGTCCAATTCTTCTTCATGAGACCATCCGAAAAAGAGAAAGATCCTTCTTCTTTCCTCAAATTTTTGAGATGGGAATTAATTACTTCCACAATGCTACCCTCGATTTTTAATAATAACTCTTCCAGTTTCATTTTGGAATCTCGAAAGATGTGTTTGTTTCTCTCCTTCCAAATCTCCCATGATATAATAGATGGACAAATTTTTTAGAGTTTATTATAAATGCCTTTTAACATGTTTGTAGGCCATCCTTTGAGAAGATCATGAAAGGATTTTGGCAAAGGAGTAGACCACCTTAATCTAGATTAAAGTCATTCGAAACAAGTTTGTGAAAAGGAGCAATTATTTAATAAATGATCTAGATCCTCACTAATATGTTTTCATAACACACAACTAGAAGGACCTTGAAAACCAAATTTATGGAGCCTGTCTACTATCAAAATTCTATTTTGAAAAGCAAGCCACAAAAAAAAAACCTGCTTTGGGTAGACAAGAAAAATCCTAATAGAGTTTAAGAGGTATATCTATTTTGTCCCAACTTTGTGAATGTAATAGAGTTTAAGAGGTATATCTATTTTGTCCCAACTTTGTGAATGTAGTAGAGCATTGTATCCATTCCTTACGCTATCATTATTAGAATTATTGAAATTATATGAATACCCAATTAAATTTAAAGACTTAATTTAAAGTCCTAATTTAGAAAAATAAATTAAAAGGATTGAAAAATAAAATATTAAATATTAAACTTTAAGTTTTCTATACTATTATTATTTAATTAATAAATATTTAAAATTTGGTGGCATTTAAATAATACACTTAAGTTATCTTTATTAATTAAATAATAAATAAATAAATACCTTTTTAATGAATTTACTTTAAATAATAAAGTCGGGGGGGGGGGGAGAGAATATTTAATTAAAAAGTGGATTAAGTGTGCATGAAAGGAATAATTAAATTAAATAATTATAATTTTAAAGCTTGTGGAGATAGAAACCCTAAAAGGTAATTGGAGTTTTATATTAGAGGGTGTTTCGAGTCATTATTGCACACATAGGTTCTAGAGAGCAGCTTTGGGGTTTTGAAAAGAAGGGAATTTCTATGGCTTGAAGGATTTTGTTTGCAATAAGAATTTCATTCAGTTGTCAAATTTAGAATCAGCACAAGATAAGGTTTGAAATCCCATGATTGCATTTTCAATTGGAAAAGATCTGTTTACTCCATGCTTGATTGGGTGTTTGGATTTTGTTTGCCTTTTTTATTATTTCTCTAGATCTAATTGAAGGAAATTAGTTTCTTATTTTTTTTACAAAAGAAATTTTGGATTGAAAAATGAAATTTGAGGCTAGGGTTTGATGGAAATATAAATGGGATTGAATATTCAATTTTTTTTAAAACCCTTTTCATTTTATTCTTTAAAAAAAGGGTTACCTGGAATAATGATAATAAATTTTATTTTATAAAAATGATGCTTAAAAAATTAAAATTAAAATTTTGATTGGGTCGAGGACCACATCCCCCACCCCCATGGCTACCAAGGAAGTGATTGTCCCAAAGGATAGGTACGTTGTCGAGGCAACATGCGGTAGTCCTTGGACAATCTGCCACTGCCAAGGTAGCATATGACTTCCTTTGGCAATGCAACACTAGGGTCGCTCCCCTTAATTAGGGGTTAGTCATGTTATATATACATATATCTATATATATATATAATTTTTTGAAAAAAAATCATTAAGGATTATATTGTTTTAATTAGTTTTTATATATAATTTATTCAAAATTTTATTAAATTAATTATAGTTAATTATTTTGTTTAAATATATATATGTATATAATAATAATATATTAATGATATTATTTTGTAATTAAGAGGTGTTTGGGTTTTTTTAATTAATTTAAATTAAAATTTGTTGAAATTGAAAAATTGTTTATATTAGATTTAATGGTGATATTCTAAAATGTATACTCCATTCTTAGAAATATAATAAGATTTAAATGTACTTATCTTTCTAATGAAGTTGGGTAATTAAAACACATTCAATTAATGTTATTGGCTCATGACATTTAATTTTTTTTATGGATAATACTTTGGATGGATTTGTTTACTCATCTTGTAGGGACAATAATTAATTTTGAAACCATATTTAACCTAGTGATTAAAATGATGTTCTATTGGTTGAACTAGACTTCTCAAAAAAAAGACTTATAACCATGTCACTTTATTTTTGTGTGTTCTTCTGGCATTTACTTGTAGTCTTATGTTGATGGTTCTTTCTTCTGGGATTTGTTTAGTTGGCCAACTAGGACATACACCAAAGGTTGTCTTTGCAATTTCTTTTATGATGTATATCTATTCCAAATATTATGATGAGCATATATTTTAAATTTGAAAGTGTATTTATGAGATTTTCTTTCTAGTGCATTTATGTTTACTTGGGTTGGGAGAACCAACTTGTTTTCCGATTTCTTGTTAAGGAACTGAGTTTGATCTTCATGGGTGTTGTGGTATTAGACACAAGTGTGTTTTATGTACTTATGAGAGGTTGTCTAGATACTTTTCTTGGGAGTGGCTTGCAGTTGAGGTCTGGGGCCCAAAGTGGTTAGTGCCAAGGTAACTTATTGTAAGTTATGTAATAAGTGATAATCTAGTAATTAATATTTTTGAAAACACACTTAAAAGAAAAGTTAGAGATATTGCCTTGTCCATACCTTGAGTGCTTGTATAGTGATCGGGACACAACCCAAGCACATAATGGACACAACAGGAAAGGGAAAATTTTATTAAATGTGAAAATATGCTAGTACACTTAGTGCAGAGAAAAAAACTCCAAAACATGCCCTATGCGCTTACAATAGCATAAATCTAGAGATAAATTCTTCTCCCAGCACCTTCTCTCAAACTCCACTCTAAATTGCCCTTTACAATGCCAGAAATGTTCTTAAATAGACCCCAAAGGGTTAAGGATTAGGAATACATTATAGAAAGTGCTAGTTGGCATCCACCGACCAAATAGAAGGCTCCAAAAGTCATATTAGAAGTCGACACAAAATTAGAAGAATCCAAAAATAGTAACCGAACTTCTGGGTGGCATAAATTTTGAACCGTAGCTTCGATTGCAAACAATTTACATTTTTGGAAAGCTCTCGAAGTGCTCTATAGCCCTATGGAAAGCTTTTCTTGTCCCCCATTTTTTGGCCCTATTCGAGGTCATTTAATTCCCCTAGCCTAACTTTGAAGCATTCTTAGGAGGTCTCTAGAAATTGAAAAACTACGATAACTTTCAAACAGTGGGGCCTTTTGACTTGATTCTTTTTCTGGAATGCTCTAAATTACAATTACATTCATCTAGCCCATTTACACCCTCTAATTTACCAAAATTATGGCTCAATAACATACTCCTATTTTTTTGGCATTTACACATATCCCAAAGTTTTCAAATACTCTAACCTAGAACACTGATAGTGGAACTATGAGAGTTGGAACCTTTATTTGACCCAAATGGGTATCCAAAAATGAAAACACATGAAACAGAAACTAATTCTAAGTACATTTTTTTGGGTGACACGGGATTGCCCTTATACCTCTGGATGCTCCTACATCATATAGACTAAGGAAGGGAATGGGATGATAATATGATTGGTTTACTTCATCTTCTTGAGAGGGTATTCTAGTTCCACATGTGTCATGTTGAGGGTCTAGGGTTTAGTGTAACCAATATAGGGTAACTCAATGCTTGATGGTCAAGGGTCTTTTGAGAGATTAGTCTAGGGTAACTCAAGTAGTATGACTATGTGATGACACTCTCTAGAATGTAGTCTAAGTGTCTGATATAGATTTTGTTTGTACCTTTGGTGGTGTGCTTATTGTTGGATGTATTTAATGTTGTTATTTACTTCATTGGTGGTGATTAGTGATTCATATTTTATGTACTTTTTGATATCTTTCGTTAAATTTATCTAAAAATCTCAATATTCAATTTATACTTGGTATATTAATGTTGGTTTGGTTTGTGATGTTGGTTTTGGATTCAATGTTCTTTGAATTTTTCTATTTGTGTTTGTTACCCTTCAAATAGTTTTGGCTGTTAGGATTCTTTTATTAGGAATGTCTATGATTGATTAGCCATTTTTGGATTGTTCATTACCTTCCCTACATGGTGGGAGTGGAAGCTTGACTAGGTGACCATGCAATCAAGAGGTAGTGTCTTCTTACCATTTGGGTCCCCCTCACATTGCCAACTATTAGGTGTTCGATGATGTAGTTGTACCTTTATGATTCTTACCTTAGAGACTTGTTTTTATTTGATGTATATATGTTATCATGTATTCTAAAGTAATTGTATCTATTCTCACATACCTTATGATGTGTACAGTAGATGTTATTATTGGTTGTACTTTCATTTTTTTAGTTGTATTTATATATTTGTTTATGAGATGATGTATTTGTTATTTCCTTGTGATCATGAGATTATATTTGAGACTTAATCTAAGTAATATATAAATTTTTAATGTAATACAACATGAAGGAACCCTTGATGAAATAAAATTGTATTTTTAATTGCTTATGTGTACTTGACGTGTATATGTATATTGCATCATATTACCTAATTTCAACAAAACCTTTATAGTAGAGTGTGATGCTAGTAACTTAATAATCGGAGCAATGTTAAAATAAGAAGATCATCTAGTAGAATTTTTTTCAAAGAAGCTCAATGAGACCAAAAATATATATTCTCCATATTATTTAGAGTTGTATGTTATGGTTCAATCACTCAAGAAATGGAGACATTACTTACTTCCAAAGAATCCACTGTGTATATAGATAATCATGCTCTAAGTTTTCTTAATAGGTGGGATAAGCTTAGCCAAAATCATTTCAAATGGGGTGAGTATCTTCAAGTGTATACCTTCATTATCAAACACAATAAGGGAACCTCAAATAAGGTTATTGATGCCCTTAGTAGGAGAGTGGTAGAAGTACAAGAAGTATAGTTACAAAGTGTGGGATTGGACAATTTCAAGAGTCTATATGTCGAGACAAATATTTTGTAGAGGCTTAAAAGGTTTGCTCTAATTTTGCTAACAATTTTCATGAGGATTATGTTGATTACTTATTGCAAGAAGTATTTCTCTTTAAGGGATCATAGTTATATATTCCTCAAGGATCCATGAGGATCAATATCATCAAGAAGAAGCAACAAGGTAGCCTTAGAGGTCACTTTGGCATTGACAAAACATTGGATCAAGTGAATAGATCCTATTTCTAGCTTTAAATGTATCAAGATATTAGACAATTTGTGGAACAATGCACTATTTATTAGAGGGGAAAAGGAGCTTCATCAAATTTAGGTCTCTTCCAACCTTTAGCCATTATAACTAGGCCTTGGGAATTCCTAATTATGGATTCTTTTAGGACTACCTAAGACAATGAGAGGATATGATAGTGTCTATGTTTTTGTAAATAGATTTAGTAAAATGGCACAATTTATACCATGCAAGAGTACAAATGATGCTTCATACACAATAGGGTTATTCTTCAAGGAGATTGCAAGGATTCATGGTTTTCCTTTAAGCATAGTTAGTGACAAAGACTCTAAGTTTGTAGGCCACTTTTGGAGAACATCGTGGAAGAAACTTTACGCAAACATGTCTTTCTCTTCCATCTACCATCCATAATTAGATGGAAAAATTGAGGTTTTTAATAGGTCTTTGGGTAACTTGCCAAGGAATCTGACCAAATAGAATTGAAAAGTGTGGGACTTATTTATTGGACAAGAAGGGTATAAATAAATTGAATTTGTGAATAGGCACATAGGAAGAAGCCCCTTTGAGATTATTTATGGGTATTTCCCTAGAGTATTGGAGCTTAGGGATATTAGGGACATAGAAAAAATAAGTGCTCTAGGATAGAAATTTTCTATGCACATTAAGGACATACATGAATAGGTCAAACAAACCCTACAAAAGAATGTAGACAAGTATAAAAACTAGGCAAATAAAACCATAAAATAGGTTAATTTTAGAGTAGGTGATATAGTTATTGCCTACCTTAGGAAGGAAAGATTTCCTAAGGGATAACCTACTTGTTAATGAAGAGAATTAGGTCACTCAAGATTCTCCATAAGTATGGTAATAATGTTTATGACTTTAATTACCACTTAATTTGGGTGTATTGCCAATTTTTTATATGTGTGACCTAGATTCCAACAAAATTCTAGGCAAGGATAATGATTCCACACAATTTCAACCATTTTAGAAAGTTGAGTGGGTTACAGACCTTCTTCCACCCCAATCAGTGCAATTAGAGCACATCTTAAACACTTGTGAAACAAACAAGAAAGGGAAACTAAAAGGAATACGAGGTTAAATGGGTTTGATTACTTGAATAGAAGCCACTTGGATGTCTAAATATGACATCATCAAGCATGGCAAGACAATCTTTGATTTGACAACTCATGAGATGTGAGTTCTTTTGTACCTCAGAAGTATGGTGTAATAGCACCTAGTAAATCTTGCTCATATGGGGTAGGAATAGATTTAGGAATTGGTGTGAATGTAGTAAACCCTTAGGAAACAATCCTAGTTAGGTTGAACTTAGGGAATGATAAACTAAGGTTGGGAGCATTAGGTGTTCATTAGATAGGTTTTTTTTTTCTTTCTAGGAAAAATTTCTCTGATTGGTCAAAGTTGGCCAATGCTTGGTCAAAGATTGACCAAGGCTTGCATATAATGTTTTGGGTCAAACTACATCTCCATATGTGATTTCGATTCATGAGGAGAATATTTGAGGAGTATAGAGAAAAATTGCTCAAAAATTTACAAATGTCGCAAAATTGTAACTTTGCAACTTTTCAAGTTCTTGACAAAAAGTTGTTAAATTTCCCATGTATGGATTAAATCAGTTGGAGGGTGCACTAACTAATCTATTATCCATATAAAACATATAATCATCCAACTTTAGAAAAGTTCAATCAATTGAGCAATTTTTTGAGCATTCTCTTGCCTTGACAATTTATTGTTCCATACAGTTTGTTTGCATTGATACTTGTAGTGAATTGACTTTGGCCAAATTTATATTCCAATAGTTGTTAGATGTCTATTTTACTAGTTAGAGTATATTTTTGGTGTGAAATAATAACTTTGTACATCTTTTTCTCTATTTTAGTTTCTTAACAACTAGAGCTTTGAAGTTCAATGGGATTGTCCTGACATTCCACATGATAAAACTATTCATGGCTTTGTTGGATGTTGAGGAAATTTATATTAGACAATATTTTATGAACAAGACATTTGAAACAAATTTGGAGTAATTCTTAGTTGTTATTTTGATTAATTTTTCAATTTCATTCTTTTTTTTGGGGCTTTTACAACCTTGTACTATTTGGAAATCATGTAAATTGATAGTTTATTGAATATAATTCCTTTTGGCTTTGATTTGGATTTATTGAAAAAAGAAATGATAAATTTATGAGCATTTTGATGAAAGTTGTTGTTCGCAGATTTGGGATTCCCTAACTATAGTTAGATTTTAGTGTTTGGTACAAAAATATATAGAAGGTTAAGGACCTTGAATTATATGCATGGAAAAATTATGTGAATTATCTTTCATTTCCTTTTGGTTGGAGTCAATTTGATATATATTTGTGAAAGTTATAGAAATTTTAGTGGAAACTAGTTCTTAAACATATTCAATGGAGTTGCAAAGAAAGGATTGCAATTAGAGATGTATTAAAACCATTTTAAAATATGAAACAATTACATATTCTAAAAATAGACTCATAAATAGTGAATGTGGAATTGGTATTGTGTAATTTGGGTTTTTTTGTGAAAGATATTGGATGCCCTAGGAAAAGTTACATGTTTTACTTTGGGTTTATGATAGAAAGAATGTGTCTCAGTACATAGACCATAACTTGTAGAAGAATAGTTGGATTAGGCTCATATTTTGATATATTTTTAGAAGGATTAATTTTAAATACTCTAATCAAAGGGTTTTAAAAGAATATGTCTATAACAAAATTTATGAATATTATATTCAGGCATAGAAACTGGAATGTGTAAATGGAGAAATATTGTTGAAATGTGTTTTATTTACCTCATTATATGTCTCTAAATAACGAAATTGTTGAATGGATATTGAAGGGATCAACATGGATCCTAATGAATGGTTAGTTTGTAGGATTCTCTACATTAGATTGTTATCTAGTGTAGGAGCACCTAGTCCAAGCTTTAGTCCAAATTTTCATTTTTTATTTTTTTTGGTAGTTTGGGCTTGTATTTACTCTAGCCAAGTTAAGGGTGTAAGTTAGGATTTGATAAGTAGGTATTTTGGGTGTGTTTCTAAGTTTCAATTTGTGTTAAGGGGCATAGGTCTAGGACCTTGGAAAGTTTGGAAAGGTGTATTTTTAAACCACCTTGTAATCTATGGTGTGTTTTCACTCTCTTTTTTGGCTAAGGACTTATAACATGTCATGTGGGAGTTAGGAAGTGTAAAGATGATAAAGATGTCAAGTTGAGAAACAAGTGAAAAAATTTGTCAAACTAGCATGATGGCCTAAAAATATGCATATTGGTGCCTTGGGGACTAAATTACATTTTGACATTATTTTTGGCTAAAGCTAGATAGGTCAAGAGGTCTCAACTTGAAGAAGAGAAAAGATGCTCATAGAAACCAAAAGTTGTCATGTTTGTGCAACTTTTTGAAAAGTTGCTTGACAACTTTTTGGCAAAAGTTGAAAAGTGAAATAATAAACTTGGTGGTTGTAACCTACTTGGAAACATATACAATCATCATTCAAACATATCCCAAGGGTTGGGATTCGTAATAAGAAAGTTTGAGTAATTAGATGCACATTTTTTTAATTAAAACTAAGACAGTTTGTAGCATTCAATACACTTGTATAGACAAATGGATTGGATAGACCAGTCTAGTGCTAGATTTGTGTTTCTTATGTTTGTATAGTACTTTTCTCTTGAAATTTTTAGTTTTTAAGTTCTTTTCTACTTAGGTTTTGAAATTGTTTTCAAATTAGATAGTGTGTTGTTTTAAGTTTGGGATTTTTGAGCAATAATGGCTCTCCCATGAATTTTTGTCATGAGTTCTTCATGGTTCAAAGGACATGGTAATAGACCCTATGTAAATAAGTTATACTATTTTTTGGGTCCTAGAAAGCCTAGAAAGAAATTTTAACGTGATGCCCTAGGCAAGTCTACTACACTTGGTTAGGAAAATCATGGAGTTGAATGAGAAGTTTGAGGGTTTGAACGTGTTTGATACTTCAACCCAATGTATGCAAAATGAGGACAGTTGAGTAAGGTCAACTTCTAACAAGGGAAATGAATCCATAGTGAGTTTTGAAGGAGGAAATACTATACCCTAGTCAGACCAATCAACATTATTTTAAAACCCTTAAAAGTAGGCTATAAAGTTACTTTTGGGTGTATAGACACTTTAGGGGTTTAAGACCCTCAAAATATTTAATATTTTCCAAAAGAGTATTTGAATATCTAATTTTTTTTCTAACCCCTTTGGAGAAATTTAGAAATAAAGTCCAAAAACCTTGTTTCAATGACTAATCCTGGTAGCCCTATTTTGAGAAATTTTGACTTCGGGGCAAAGAACTTGGTTTCAACTTGCAATATTGGTGTCCATAAGTTCAAGGGGAGTCCAAGATTGTTTAAGAAATTCATCACTCTAAATGCATGGAGGTTTTCTTCAAGAAGCCATAGGAACAAGGTCACCAATGAGTTGTGAAGAAGTATTTGTGTAAGAAAAGAACCCTAACCATTGGTGTAACTAGGTTGGAGAGTGATTATAGGATAGGATGAAGGTCCTCTAGGGATTAGGGCATCAAGGAACCCTAATAAACTAGTATCAAGCCTGATTAAATCCTTAAAAATTGAAGGATTTGGAAGTAGCTTAACCTAAAATTACATCAGAGTGGTATGAGAGCAAGAAGCTTGGGATTTGTAGGTAGATATTCCAGCCTAAAAAATTAGTTAGAGATTCCAATATGGTGACTGTTGTGGTATCCACAACACACACCCCATTCCTCACTAGGAATGGGGACCCCCTACTTTCTTCTAACTCCCAGACTCATAGTTCGAGAATTGGAAGAAGGAGAAAGTCTCGATTAAATCGATTAGAGTAGAAAAAGTCAAAAAATTGAAAATCACAAAAAAATCAAAAAATTGAAAATCACAAAAAAATCAAAAAAATTGAAAGCCTAAAAAAATTAATAAAAAAATAAAATTGTGCACGCATACTGAGGCACGCACACATGCAAAGAAAAGAGGGGAGGGAAGTTATAAAATGCCCCCTCCCCCCTTCTTTTTTTTTTTTTGATGTTGAAGAGGTAGAGCTGAGTATGGAAAGGTATGGAAACCTTCCCCCTCCACCTTGCACGTAGACTTAGCGCTCACGCATGCGTGACCAAAAGAGGAAGCGCATGGCATGGCACTGCGCGTGCATGTCACGCTGCCATGGTGCCCTTCTAGGCCATGTGTGCGCCGCGCCATCGTGATGCCCTTCTGGGCTGCACGGCAACCGCTGCTGATGCACCTTTTTTGGGTGCGCAATAGCACACTGCACGTGCTCCTTCAGGGCCGTGCAACCATCGCACCCTTTTGGGCACGCGGCGGCGGGCTGCGCACGCATGCCTTCAAGGCCACGCACGGTCACTGTGGCGTATGCCTTCTAGGTAGCGCACAGCCACCGTTACAGTGCCCTCTGGGATGCGCGCGTGTGGCCACTACCACGACCCTCTTGGTGTGCGCACTGCTGCATTTTCAAACCCCAACTTTTTTTTTTTTTTTAAATAAAAATTTGTTTTATTTGTTTTTTAATTTTTATTTATGATCTCAAAAAACCCCAAAAAAATTTTTTAAAAATAATAATAAATCACAAGAAGTAAAATAAATTCTAGAATATCATTTTTTGTTTTTTTAATGGTTTATATGTATCCAGTGATTAATCATTCTTTTTCTTTGTGATGTACGGGTAATATAATCAAATGGTGTCCACATCTGGATCAATAGCAAAGCCAGTTGTATACAAGTTCCAAGGTGTAACCTCAAAGTCATGATTGCACAATGAACACTCTAAGATCAAAGACACAGAACTTGGACACATGGACTTGGGAGAATTTTTGAGGGTTTGTAACAACCCAACTGAAAGATCTTCTTTGAGATCCGCCTTAATCTGGTCTGGATTGGTAAATGCAGCATCACATCCTCGGACCATTTAGTTAGCTGAATTGATTTTGACCTTATCTCGACATTTTATTCCCAAGGAAAGGGTGGTAAAGAGCATCACTAGGGAAGCGGTCTTAGATCTACGACCTGATAATATCGAGATAGTTTCACATACTTAAAGCTGATCAGTTTATCGGACTTTCATATGAAGCAGCTAAGAGGTGGCATAAGGATCATCACCAGGAGGCCTTGGACATCATATATTCCTCATACTTCATTAAGAAGCCATCTTGGGGAAAGACAATCAGCAAAGTAGATATGATGCGAGGATACATGAAGGATGACATTGGATATTCAATCATTCTTCTGAGTAGAGTTATGTGATTGCCTGCAGTAGGTCATCTCACTCCATTCATGGTTAACTTCATTGAAACCATCAAACACGCAAAAATGCCACTAGATTGGGCCGCCACACTTAGTGAGAATGTGTGTGATCAGTTGCGGATAGTAAAGGATAAGAAGAAGTTTTATATGACTTCTTATGTGGTATATTTACTTGTAGCAAGAGCCACTGACTATCTCAGATTGTACAAAAAGGGTAGTATGTAGGACCCTAACGCATGGCCGTATATAGTTTATCCTTAGCTAGTTAAGAAGAAGCTCTCACCACAAAGAAAAGAGTACAAGATTGTGAATGATGCCTTTATCTTTGTCACCTTTTGATTCATCGAAGGTGATTATGGAAAGAGATTGTTTGATGAGGCTGAGGCACAAATCATAGCTCTCGGTGAATATTTTATCCAGTTCTGGACATTCACATACATTCAAGTTGGCGGTGCATCTATCCATCCAAAGAAGCTCCCAAGGTACCCAAGTGACAAGTTGGTTCTAATGGAAATTTCTCGACAGATTGAGTCAGCTTATGAGAGGATCAAGAAACAATGAAGACCTTGTTGGGATTGGCCATTTGTAATAGGATCATACCAGGTAAAGAGGAAGCAAGATATCCTGACTTTTGAGTGGGAATGGGATAACTATCCCCTCAAAGAATATAACTCTCCTCGGCCATTCTTCAACAATGTTGGTAAAGTGGAAAATCTGGCAGGAAAAGAGTTCTACCACGAGGACACCATTGAAGATCATTGGATGAATGCCACAAATGACTATGATGTCCATATCAGGGACTATTGTAGAATGACTTTATATTTAGCAGAGAAGGCTCTCTATTTGACCATCCCAGATGAGATAAGGCTACAAGATTCATAAGAGCTACTGGATCCCTTATTCAATATAGATAAGGTTGGTGAGAGGCCCATTTTGAATGCAAAAGTTCATAGGGAGGAAGGAGATGATATTAATCATCGAGCAAGACATGTCATCAGAATGACAAAGAGTTGGATCAAGAAACCCTTTCCACTTGATCCAATTCCTAACACAGTGATATTCCATGCACATGCTCACCCAGAAAGGGTAAAGGGGAGGAAGGTCACAGTTCCTATCTTTGCACTCCAGTCTCCTATCAGGCTAGAAATAGTCTACCAGCTTGATCATCTAGTGGGATACTACGATCCTTCAGAGAAGAAGAAAGAGAAGAGGAAGAGACCCTCTCCTCAGAGGATCCAGATAGAGCATGTTGAAGAACAGGCCCCTGTGCAACAACATGAATCTACTTCCCAAGACCCTCGAGACCCTACAATTTCTCATATCCAGGTTGATTTTCCATTGCCTCCTATTTTTTCAAGCCAGCAAGAAGAAGGAGAAATTCCAAAGACATCCATTCATCTGATGCATGAAGAACCCACTTCTCCCATGGTTCCATAGAAGCAAAGGAGGGCTAAGGTTAGAATGAACAAGAGGCAAAGAGTTCGTAAAAGATTAGTGCCTAATCCATCTATTCCTGAAACCATTCCTGAGGAAGAATTAGATGAGGATGGAACAGAGTCAAATGGGGAGGAAGAACAAGTGCCTTTAGAAGGGAGAACTTGGTTTGCAAAAGCCATAGAATTGGAAAGAAAGAAGAATGTCACAAATACCCCACCACTCACCCAAGCTGAAATGGTAGAGCTCTCTTCTTTGAAAGAAAAAGTACAACAATGGGTGAATGAGAAAAGAGAGCTAGGTGATGATATTCTCTCCATTCCAAATTTTGATTTCATGCCAGTGGGTACAGAATTGGTTGGAGATAAGATTAGAGATACTCCTACAGGTGAATCTCAACAACAAGATTGGATGCAGATGCCACCTGAGACACAAGGTCCTCATCCAACGCCCCCATCTTCACCTCAAGCTATGATGGTAGATAAGGTTTTAGTGACACCTCCACCTCTGAGTTTAGAGGAACATGTTCAGAAAGGATCATCATTACAAGGAGAACCAAAACCAAGGACTACTAATGAGCCACCAAAAGAGGCACAAGTAATGGAATGTTTACAACAACCTTCCCAGGAAGTTGAGGATCAAACTACAGGATCTACAAAAACTAAGACTACAGAAGAAGAACCCTCACAATAGGAAACTCCAAGCAAAAGTGACAGAAGGAAGGAGGTAGCTGAACACATCCCTTCATCATCTAGAGCCAAGGTTAAAGAAAGACACATCCCGAGATGGTTTTGGAAGGAATTAATGAGAAGTGATAAGCATCAATTCCTTGCTTCAGAGGATGATATTTGTGACATTGCAGAGATTTTGAACAAGCTTGACTCTCCATTATAGGATGCAACACCATTTGCATTCATTACCACTACTTAGAATCATGACTTATTTGCACAAGTGGCTCATCCCCCGAAAGGTACAGATGAAGAAGCTATCAGCCTTCAGGACTATGAAGTAAAGGATATCATGTTAGGGAAACCTACACAGGATACTTCTCAATAGATGATGACTGTGGGAGTCAAAGAGATTCTTAACCATATGGAATGTGATGAGATTGAAATCAGAGCACTTCGAAGGAAAGTTGAGATCTTGAAAGGATATCTAGTTGAAGTTATTGGTCCTCTTGATTCTGAATGCCCCAAGGAGACTTTGACTACCATTCTTAAAGAAGGGGAAGGTGTACGGCTCAATCCATTTTTGAGAGCTTGTCAGGATTGGCGAGACAACCTTGAGGATAGGGGTATCACTATAATTACTAGAAGTCTAAAATTATTGCATGCTACACAAGATAATGTTGATAAGATTGTGGCAATTTTTAGGTAGGACTTTAGCATTATGGATGAGGTACGAGTTTGGAGCAAGGATTTGCAAATTCTACAGGCCATAAAAGGAAAAAGGTACCGCATTCTGATTGATGTATACATCGGAAAAGAGCTAGACATGATAGATGATTGGATAGAAAAGATTGCAGAGGGAAATAAAGTGATGGAAACATTGCATGATGAGATACATAGGCTCAAGGACCAAGCTCAAGAGCGAATTTTGGAAGCAGAAAAGTTATATAGTGATGCATGCTTCGATATTTTTGAAGATGAAGAATGAGAGAAGCTTTTACTAGTTGAGGTAGTTGTAGAAAAATTCAGAAAGACTTTAGAGGAAGCATCTAGTGATGAAGACATCAGACAAGCCTTCAGGACAGAAGAAGCATTGTTAGAGTTGGATACCAAACTTGGGGATTTTGCAGAAACTCGAATTGAGGTGGACAACTACAAACAGAAAGTCAAAGATAAGTATGAGGCTTTGGATCTCCTAGATGCTGCTAAGATTATTGAGATTATAGAGAAATTCAAGGGAAAATATCCAAACATATCTTTAGGATGAAGATGAACAAAACCCAGATGCCAGAATTTCAATTTTGACACTTAGAAAAATTTTTAGATTTTTGACTTAGTCGAGGTCCATAGGTCCACAGATCTGCAATTAAAAGGTGCGCTGACAGTTGATTGCCAGTTTCAAAAATGGCACTTTCCATGCATTAGAAATGCATTTTGATGGAAAGTTAACTTCGACACACATAAAGTGAAAGGCTAGCTTCTATTTTTGGTGTCTCGATGCACTTCTACTTTGACTAATGGCTTCCTCCTACTTTCTCTCTCATGCTTTCATTGTTTTTGACATGTGAAGGGCTCATGCATCCAATTAATGAATAAAATATGGATGAAGTCCCTCTAAGCACCAGTTAGATTACGAGTTTGTATATATTTAGTTTGTTTTAATGTTTTAAAAGCATTTTATTGCATCAAGATATCTCTCACTCTCAACACAAATTGAGGAGATGATTTCTTATAAATACCCCATTGTAAAATGTAAAAAGGGCTACCGTTATTATGCAATAAAGTTATGCTTTTGGTGCTAGCATTTAGAGTGTAGTTATTCTTGCCTAATTGTGTCATTGTTTTGTGGATTTATTAATGAGATTTTGATTGAGCCAAAGGTTTATTGCGTTGTTTCTGGTTGTGCGATCTTTTAGTTCTGGTGTTTGCTACAGATATATGAATTCCGTTGATGTAACGATCTTGAGAAGAGATCACCCAATTGTGTCTACATAGCTTTTTGTCTCGCATGAGTGCACTTTTTGTGGCCTTGCAATTTGATGAAAAGTGAAACATCATTCGATTTGTTATAGATTTGTTAGGATAAACCACAGACAGAAATAAAAAACTACATGCAAATATAACCAATAACAAAAAATAATAGAACACACAAAAATGAACACAAGGCACCAAGATTTAACGTGGTTCACCCAATCCCTAGGCTACATCCACCAAACAGCAAGTCCGATCTTATTACAATCCAGTGATTACAACCTGATTACAATCCGTAATCCCTTATAGCTCAATACCGCTGCAAGAACCAATTTCGTATCACCACACATAAAAAATACCCAACCCTAAGCCCTTTTTATACAAGTATTAAACTGCTTTAGGGTTATGACATGTCGGCCATATGTCGGCCATAATATGTCGGCTACTTCCAAAAAAAATTTATGAATTATGTACAGTACTTTCCTGATCAGTCACCACAATCTAACAATCTCCCACTTGGGGACTGATCAGGCTCCACACTAAAAAATAATCTCCCACTTGGAGACTGATCCTGTAGCAATACAACTACCGCATGGGGCTCCCACTGGATCAAACCACCCTGGACTCTGCTGTTCTTTTATTCACATTTAGTCTAAAAGACCAACTGAAGCTGAAGAGGAGTTCAGCTTCTCCCTTGTGACAACCTTTGTCAACATATCTGCTAGATTTTCATTGGTATGTATCTTCTCCAGCTTTAACTGTCCATCCTCCAAAACTGACCGAATGAAATGGTACCGCAACTGTATGTGTTTGGTCTTAGAATGCAGAGCTGAATTCTTAGCAAGATGAATGGCACTCTGACTATCTGTGAACAAATAATTATCCTTCTGAGGATGTCCCAATTCTTCCAAGAAGAACTGAAGCCATATCATCTCTTTGGCTGCCTCTGTAGTAGCAACATACTCTGCCTCTGTAGTGGAGAGAGCATTAATCTTCTGTAGCCTAGAAACCCAGCTCACGGCTGCCCCACCAACAGTAAAGACATAACCTGTAGTACTCCGCGTGGTATCAATATCCCCAGCCAAATTTGAGTCAACATAGCCCTGTAAATCAGTAGTAGAGCCCCCAAAGTGTAAACACTTATTGGATGTTCCTCTCAAATATCTGAGAATCCACTTGACAGCATTCCAATGCTCAAAACCTGGATGACTCATATACCTGCTAACGACTCCCACTACATGTGCAATATCTGGCCTAGTGCATACCATAGCATACATCAAACTTCCTACAGCTGAAGCATAGGGTACCTTGGACATCTTATCCTCCTCTTCCTGTGTCTTGGGACACATCTCCTTAGTCAATTTCAAATGAATAGGTAAAGGTGTGCTGACAGCTTTAGCCTTCTCCATAGAGAAATGTTGCAACACCTTCTCAACATAATCAGCTTGAGATAGCGTCAATGTTCTGTTCTTCCTATCTCTGCAAATCTTCATACCAAGGATTTTTTTTGCTGCCCCCAAATCCTTCATAGAAAATGCATGTGCTAACTGGAATTTTAGCCCCTTAATATGATGCATGTTAGACCCAGCTATAAGCATATTATCAACATATAGACATAAAATAATGTAGCTATCATCATCCAACCTCTTAAAATAAACACAGTAATCTGAATGACACCTGTTATATCCATGCTCATGCATAAAACTGTCAAATTTTAGATACCATTGCCGAGGTGCTTGCTTCAGGCCATATAAACTTTTCTTCAATTTGCACACTAAGTTCTCCTTACCTTTGACCTCAAAACCCTGTGGCTGAGCCATATATATTTCTTCATCCAAATCACCATGAAGAAAGGCTATTTTAACATCCATCTACTCTAAATGCAAATCTTCAGTAGCCACAAGACTTAAAACAGTACGAATAGAAGTCATTTTAACAATAGGAGAAAATATCTCATCAAAATCAATTCCCTTTTTCTGTGCAAATCCTTTTACAACTAACCTGGCCTTAAATCTTTTCTTACCTCCTTCCTCTTCTTTCAACCTGTAAACCCATTTATTCTGTAAAGCCTTTTTACCTGCAGGCAACTTGCACAAATCCCATGTCTTATTTTTCAGCAAAGAGTCCATTTCATCTTTCATTGCAGACTCCCACTGAATCTTAGTATCCACCTGCACAGCTTCATCATAACTTTCAGGTTCACCAGCATCAATAAGTAAAATAGAATACAAAGAGGGAGAAAACCTTTGTGGAGGTCTAATTGGCCTTGTTGACCGTCTAACATTCACTGGTGTGTGTGGTATTTGTTGTTGCAGTTGTTGCACATCATGAGGAATGGCTGGAATATCAGCTTTTGGAGTATCATCCAGCACTACATAATCATCTTCTTTCTTCTCATGTTGCTGCAACAGATCTTTGTACAACACTTTTTCATTGAATATGACATCCCGGCTTCTTATAATTTTATGATTTTCAAAATCCCAAAGCCTATAGCCAAATTCATTAATGCCATATCCAACAAAGACACATTTCTTTGATTTTGCTTCTAGCTTGGTTCTATTTTTAGAGTCTATATGAGCAAAAGCTTCACAACCAAAGGTCTTGAGAAAAGAATAACTCACCTTCTTACCAGTCCATGCTTCTTCTGGAATACCACATCCCAAAGGAGTAGAGGGACCTCTATTAATCAAATATATTGCAGTATTGACAGCCTCTGCCCACATGTGTAAGGGCAACCCAACATGCAACCTCATGCTCCTTGCGCGCTCCATTATAGTCCTGTTCATGCGTTTAGCCACTCCATTTTCCTGTGGAGTCCTTGGAACAGTTTTTTGTCTACGAATACCATTAGTGGAGCAATAATCTTCAAATTCATGACTGCAATACTCACCACCATTATCAGATCTGAGACATTTTAATTTCTTACCAGTCTCATTTTCAACCAAGCATTTCCATTTCTTAAAAGTTTGAAATACATCAGATTTTTGCCTAAGGAAATAAACCCATACTTTTCTAGTTGCATCATCAATAAATGTAACATAATAATGAGAGCCACCAAGGGAAGATACCTGAGCCGGTCCCCATACATCTGTATGCACAAGCTCTAATTTCTCCTTTTTGTTTTCCTTCCCTGTCTTTACAAAACTCACTCTCTTTTGTTTTCCATACACACAACTTTCACAGAAATCCATATTCACACATTTTAGACCTGGTAAAACTTTCCTTGAATGAAGTACTTTCATACCTTTCTCACTCATGTGCCCAAGTCTATTGTGCCACAGCGCTGTATCAGAATCTACAGCAGTTATTTGTTCTCCCTGCTCAACTGCAGTAATTGTTCCTGAATATTCATTTTTCTCTGAAACAATCAAAGTAGAAGGAACAATATGACCTGTACAAAGATATAAGGTGCCTACTTTCACACCTTTTGCTACTAAAAGGGAACCTTTTGAAACCTTCCAATTTTTATCATTAAAAGTAATTACACAACCCTCATCACCGAGTTGCCCTGCTGAAATTAAATTCCTACTCAGCTTTGGAACATGTCTTACCTCATGTAGTAGCCAATGATTCCCATTCTGCAACTTAATCTTAATTTTTCCCTTTCCAACAATCTGACAGGGTTCATTATCCCCCAAATAAACAAGCCCAAAATCCCCTTGGACATAATCAATGAAATAACCTCTATGAGGTGTAGCATGAAAAGAAGCACCAAAATCTAAAACCCATGAATCATCAACACTCTCTAAAGACAAAAGCAAAGCATCCTCTTTGGATTTATTACTTACCACATTTGCCTCTTTGTCTCCATCTGATTTATCTCCTTCATTTTTCTTTCAAGTCCAGCAATCTTTCTTTTTGTGCCCTGGTTTCCCACAGTACCAGCAATCATTTGGTCCTCTCGATTGAGACCTCCTCCCCTTTGACTTTCCTCTTGATTTCCCACGATTTCCAGAGTTACTTCCTCTTTCAGTCGTTCTGCCCCTGCTTTGTGCATTTAAAGCACTTCTTGATGTAGATCCACCTGAGGATTTTCTGCGAGTTTCCTCACTTAAAATAACACCGATCACATCATCATATTTTAGGGTACTTGATCCAGGAACAGAATTACTCACCGCCATTACCAAGCCATTCCAGCTTTCAGGCAAAGAACACAAAATCAAGAGAGCCCTAATTTCTTCATCAAAATTGATACCCACAGAAGATAATTGACTAGTAATAGTATTAAACTCATTTAAATGATCTGCAACAGATCCACCTTCTGCCATTTTCATATTAAATAAACGCTTCATGAGAAATACCTTATTTGAAGCGGAGGGCTTTTCATACAGTGTCGCTAGGGTTTTCATCAAATCTTCTGTCGTCTTTTCTTTTGTAATATTAAATGCCACCGATGGTGCCAAGCATAACCGAATGCTTCCGAGTGCCTTTCTGTCCAAAAGATCCCATTCATCCTCTGACATAGTTCCCTGATTCTTGGCTTTTCCTTCCAACGGCTTCCATAAATCCTTCTGATATAAATAGTCTTCCATTTGCATCTTCCATAACTGGAAGTTCTGCCCATTAAACCTATCAACCCTCAGCTTACCATCATCTGCCATTGCTCCCACTCAACTGTGAGACTCCCACTTAACTGTGAGACTTTCCTACAGAGGATAACTGAGAAACAACTAGGCTCTGATACCACTTGTTAGGATAAACCACGGACAGAAATAAAAAACTACATGCAAATATAACCAATAGAAAAAAATAATAGAACACACAGAAATGAACACAAGGCACCAAGATTTAACGTGGTTCACCCAATCCCTGGGCTACGTCCACCAAACAGCAAGTTCGATCTTATTACAATCCAGTGATTACAACCTGATTACAATCCATAATCCCTTACAGCTCAATACCGCCGCAAGAACCAATTTCGTATCACCACACATAAAAAATACCCAACCCTAAGCCCTTTTTATACAAGTATTAAACCACTTTAGGGTTATGACATGTCGGCCATATGTCAGCCATAATATGTTGGCTACCATGTCGGCTACTTCCAAAAAAAAAAATTTTTGGGGCGATGCCCCGAACCCCACTATTTATGAAGTATGTACAGTACTTTCCTGATTAGTCACCACAATCTAACAAGATTCTCACCGACGATTGCATCAGTGGATTCTATGAAGCGTTGCTCCTATTTTCATTGGTTTCCTACCAATTTCTTTGAAGGTTTAACTCGTAGCATGTTGTGTTTTGTAGCTTATGTCTATTTAGGAATTTCAATTTCAAGTTATTTGATTTCATGTTATTTTCTTTCAGTTTCATTATTTGCTTTGCTAACCCCCCTGTTAGAATAGGACCTCATAGTAGCTGCATTGTTAGAGTTGCATTCATTAAAAAACAAAAAATACAAAAATATTGTTCTTTTGGTGTGATATTTTGAGACAGCGAACAAATTTTACTTGATTCCAAGGTAAAAGAGTTTTTGGAACTAGCAAAGGCCTCTTCATGAACATTCACATTTATCTTCTACTGAGAAAATTTTGGTATGTCGCAAGACAAACATTGAACCTTGGAGTGGATCCTTAAAAAAAATTTCTTTTCAAGAGAGGAATTACACTATGGATTCCTGTCATTGACCTCATGCAAAATGAATGCCCAACAATGACCAATGAAAAATTGGCCAAAGAGATGGGTGAAAAAAAAGGAGTAGAACGTGCTTCTTGAGGAAACTTTGGATGAAATGAAGACCAAGTTGGAAGAATTCATTGAGGCAACTAAGAAGAGGGAACAAGAAGGTGAAACTGGAAATAAGGGCAAGGAAAAGGCTGATGAAGAATACCATATCTCTAAACTTGATGCTCCTATCAAAGAAGAGTCATTCCTAAAATTCATCAAAGCCCTAGTTGGTAAGGCCTTAGAAGGAGTTCATTTATTTAGTGGGAAAATCGACCCTAAGTGATGGAATGGGTGGAAGGAATGGAGAATCACTTTGAATGTTAAGGTGTGAGTGAAGCACAAGAGATCAAAGTAGCCAATTCTAGGATAAGGGGATCAGCCCTAAAATGGTGGAAGTACTTCCAAGAAGATAGAGAAAAAGTGGGAAAGAATCCCATTGCAAATTGGAATGCTATGGTAACCAAAATGAAAGGGCAATTTCTACCAAAAGAATATGAGGTTCAACTTTGTAAGAAGAGACAAAGTTTGAAGAAGAAAGACCTGGATATAGCAGCCTATGCTAAAGAGTTCCTAGATTTTTGCTTAAGATCAAGAGTGCAAGAAGATGAAGCCATCAAGGTAGCTAGGCATGTAGGAGGCTTGAAATGGAGAAATCAAGAAGAGATCAAATTATGGAAACCCACAACGGTCCATAAATTTGAAAGTGGAAGAGAAGAATAAAAAGAGGGTAGACTCAAATTTCAGAGGAAGAGGTAAGGGTAGATGTGGAAGACATAGAAGCTATGGTGGAATAGGATTAGACTACAAGTCACAAGAATATAATAAATCAATAGAACAATAAGAAGGAAGTTCAAGAAGAGGAGGTTTAAATAGGGGCAGAGGCTCTAACACAAGTTGGAGAGGAAGGAGCAACAACCAAGGAAGAGGCTCTTACTTTGCCACCATCAAGTGTTACCATTATCATTATCTAGGACATTATGCCTATAGGTTCCCTAAAAAAGGCTTAACTTCCCAAGGAGCCACAAAAAGAGTTAATTATGTACAAGAGGAATCTAGCAACAACAACAAGAACTTTAAGGTACCCCTAGAATCAAAGAAAGGGGAAAATCTAATGATAAGGAGAACATTGATAAAAGAGCCAGTCAAAGAAGAACCAAGTTAGAGGAGAGCACACTTTAGGATCAGATGTAAAATCATGGGAAATGTATGAAGATTTATCATTGATTCAAGTTTAACTAATAACATAATCAGTGAAGAGGTAGTCAACAAGTTAAAGCTAAAAAAATCCCTCACTCAAATCCATACAAGGTCACATGGCTAAATAAAGGTCAACATATACTGGTTGGAAAACAAGCACGAGTGGAGTTCACTATAGAAAGGTACAAGGATTGAGTACTATGTGACATTCTTTCCATGGATGCATGCTACCTTCTACTTGGAAGTGATGTAGGAGCATCCTAGGTGTAAGAGCAATCTTGCATCACCCAAAAAAAATATTTTATTTTCAGTCTTTTCTATTTTAATAAGGACTAGTAGACAGGGTAACTATTTATGGGAACTTGCTATTTTTAGCAAGTTTGTCATATGAGCTTGGAATGTTCTCATTTTCTACAGGAAGGTTCATTTTAGAGTTATAATCCTACCATAAAAAATCTCATTGCTCCAGCTTAAGTATTAGAGAAGTTATTCTAGATTTTTGGTGGAAGAATCTGTAGAAAAATCTTTAGGCTCACCGTTGGAGGCCTTAAAGTGCTCGGTTCAGGTCTAAAAACTCAATAGAAGGGCCAATTGGAGCAACAATTTGAGAGTTATGGCCTTTTACAGTTGGGCTACTCAAAATATCTAAAATAATTGTCAAAGATGTATTTGGTCAACTCTCTATTGGCCCTAGGTATTAAGTTTCATTGTCTAGAACCTTCTCAGATGCTATAAAATTGCCTATTTAAGAAAGGCCCAAACATTGTCTAGGGGAGCTCTGGGTGTTAGTTTGCAGCTTATTCTTTCATATTACTATCATGAAGGCACTCATATGGGTTAGCATATTGTACTTATGAATTTTATAATTCCACACTTGTAGCGCAAATAAGAAGTCAACATTTTGTTCTCACATTTTTTGTTGTTTCTTTGTTTTTCTTATGTGTTTATGGTATTAAGGGGAACACCCTTCATCAGGAAGGCTATGGAAATTTAATAATTAGGCTATACATGATGGGACTAAGAATTCATATTCATTCAAGAAGGATGGAGTAACTTTCAAGATACAATCCTTGCTAGAAGAAGGAGAATTCAAGACTTATGGACTAGGTGTGCTCATGGTTGGTGAGAAGAAGTTCTTGCAAATTCTAGATGAAGGAGATGGAATTAGAGTTCTAAAACCTAGAAATGAAAATATTTCCAAAAAGGTAGAGATGTAACATGAAGTTCAAGAATTTCTTGAGGAGTATAAGACCATTTTTAGTCATGGAAAACCTACCACCTTGCCTCCAAAAAGACTTGTTAGTCACCAAATAGATTTCATCCTAGGAGCTACCTTACCAAATAAAGTTTCCTATAAGATGACTCCTCAACAAAATGAGGAAATCACAAAACAAATCCAAGAACTCTTACACCAAGGTTTAATTAGGAAGAGAATTAGCCCATGTGCAATCCCTACTATTTTAGCACCCAAGAAGGGGGGAACTTGGAGGTTTTGTACTAATTCTAGAGCCATTAATAGGATTACCATTAGGTATAGGTTTCCAATATTGAGAATTGAATACCTAATAGATTGTTTAGGGGAAGCCAAGTATTTCACCCAAAATAAACTTGAAAAGTGGCTATCATCAAATTAGAATAAATGAAGGGGATGAATGGAAGACAAATTTTAAAACTAATGAAGGTTTGTATGAATGGCTTGTGATGCCATTTGGTTTATTCAATGCTTCATCCACATTTATGAGGTTGATGAATGAGGTGTTTGTAGATTTCATTGGTAAGTTTGTTGTTGTCTATTTAGATGACATCTTGATTTTTAGAAAAAATAAAGAGGAACATATTAGGCATATGTAGATTGTTTTTAAGAAATTTTATTATGAAAAACTAATGATCAATTTGGAGAAGTGTGAATTCATGAAGCGGGACTTAGTACATCTAGGCTTTGTTCTATCTCAAGGTAACCTAAAAATGGACCAAGAGAAGGTAGATGCCATCCTAAGTTGGCCTACTCCTAATACTACATCAAATATGAGGAGTTTCCATGGACTATCTTAGTATTATAGGAAATTTATCAAACATTTTAGTGGTATATGTGCACCCATTTTGGACACAATCAATGGAGGAATGAAGAAAAAGTCCATTTTGACACCTCAAGTAGATCAAGATTTTTAAACTCTCAAGAAGAAGATAGTACAACTACCTACACTAGTATTTCCTAGTTTTGATAAATTCTTCCAAGTGGAATGTAATGCTAGTAATGTTTTTTATTAGAGTTTTCCTAAGCCAGGAAGGAAGACTAGTGGCCTTTCACAGTGAGAAAGTCAATGATGCCAAGAGAAAGTACTCCTCTTATGACCTAGAGTTGTATACTCTAGTCTAGGCTCTCAAGAAATGGAGGCACTATTTTCTTCCAAAGGAACTTTTTGTGTACTCAAACAACCAAACCCTCAAATTCCTAAATTCTCAAGACAAACTAAGTAGCAAGAATATGAAGTGAGTGGAATATTTGTAGGCCTACACTTTCACAATCAAGTACAAAATGGGAGTGCAAAACAAAGTAGCTAATGCTTTGAGTAGAAAATTCCTCACAGTCCAAGAAATTCAACTCGAAATCAATGGTATAGATAGTTTCAAAGATCTATATGTTGATGATGAGGACTTTTCTCATATTTATAAGGTATACAAGAAGTTTAAAAATAATTTTCATGGTGAATTTGTTGATTATACATTACAAATGATCTATTTTTTAAAGGTAGTCAACTTTGTGTTCGTAGAGGGTCAATGAGGGAGAACTTGATAAAAGAGAAGCATAATGGGGAACTTATTTGTCATTTTGGAGTCAACAAGACTCAAGAGATAGTCACTAGGCTCTATTTTTGGCCTAGGATGACTTGGGACATTAAGCAGTATGTTGAGAGTTGTGTAGTGTGCCAAAAAGAGAAGGGGACATCTTCAAATTATGGTCTTTATGAACCACTTCCAATTCCTATTAGGCCATGGGAATGCATAAGTATGGAATTTGTAGTTAGTCTATCTAAAACAAGGCAGGGATATGATAGCATCTATGTGGTTGTGGATAGGTTTGTGCCTTGTAATACTATCTAGGATGCTCGTCAGATTGCTAATCTATTTTTCAAAGAGGTAGTTTAGATTCATGGGCTACTACTGAGTCTTTTTTTAGATAGGGACATCAAATTCATGAGTCACTTTTGGAAAGCTCTATGGAGGAGAGTAGGAACTAACTTTTCTTTTGTATCTACCTACCATCCACAAAATAATGGTCAAACAAAGGTCACAAATAGGAATCTTGGAATCCTCCTCCTAAGGTGTGTTACCAAGTAGTATGGGAAAATTTGGGATCAACTCATTGGGAAAGTTGAATATGCCTATAATGATACATTGAATAGGTGCACAAGTAAGAATCCCTTTGAAACAATTTATGGTTTGCATCCAAGAGGAGTTTTGGAATTGAGAAAATTGAAAGATGGAAATCCAAGTAGTAGCTATGTTGATGATTTTTCCCAATCAATAAGGGAGGTCCATAATAGTATAAAGAAGACATTGACCAAAATGCTTACATGGTGAAGCAAAAGGTGGATGCCTCAAAAGGATTTGTAGTTTCAAATTAGGGATCTTGTGATGTCCACCTGAACAAGAAAAAATTGCAAAAGGGACACCACACAAGCTCCAAATGAGAAGGTTGGGACCCTATATGATAGTTTCCAAATACAGAGGAAATGCATATCAAATTGAACTTCCTATAGACCTAGGATTGTCACCAATTTTTAATGTT
This sequence comes from Cupressus sempervirens, assembly GCA_028749045.1. Classification (NCBI taxonomy): domain Eukaryota; kingdom Viridiplantae; phylum Streptophyta; class Pinopsida; order Cupressales; family Cupressaceae; genus Cupressus; species Cupressus sempervirens. The sequence goes on along the minus strand of CM053791.1, from coordinate 297,689,478 downwards.
GCATATTTAGTTTCTTATAAAAGGACCTAACCCAAATGTTGATTAGAATATCCTAGATGTACTATAGGTTGTAGTAGGCCTTCAGCTCAATCCTCCTCCACCTCTGCAAGAAGCAAGAATATTGGATCAAGATAAATAAGGCTATCATTCATTGGGTAACTAGCTACCCTACTTTGGATTGACTAAAGAGCATAAGAAGTACAACAAAGAGTGAAATTGAAAATATGACCAAGGAAAATTGGAATGGTCATGGTACATTAATTGATGAAATTCAGGAGCCATTAGTTGAATTTGTTGTTTGTGTGATTGCACACAAATTTTTTATCAATCTAGCATGTTGAACAATATACCATGTGTAGCAGTGGATTTGGACTAGAAAATTGTGAAGAAGGATCATTCCTATGATCTTGCCAAGCTACAACTCTACCAACTTACAAAGAAGTTATATGAAATGAGGAAAGCAAAGAATACCTCTTGTAATTTTGGATCTTTATTAGTCTATACATTTTTCTATGTACGAAACTCTTTTCCTACTATTGGAATAGTTGCTTGGGATAGGAATTGAACAACTATGGAGACAATCAATGATTTAATTAGCAAATTGGGAGACAACTTTGAAGTAATAATGGACAAGTATTTTAAAGAATTCACTGTAAAGATGAGGAATAGAATGAGGATTCCTAAGTCAGATGTAGATAAGTACTATGATAAAGTATGTTTTATTGTAGATACAGAGTTTTTTTATGCTCAAGAAGTTTTTCCAAGGATAGCATGGCTAAGGCCAATGCTCTATGAAGTAAATGTAGATGAGATCAGTGTAGTAGTTACTCCACTTTTAGCTAAAGACACAGATGCTAATGTCAAGCAATTTGGCACATACAAAACTATAATTATCAAGCTAACTATCAAAACTGGCACACCTAAAGAAGGAAAGAAAAGAAAAGCAAAGGATTGTTGAGGTTGGAAATAAGGAAAGAGAAGGGTCTAGATAGCTTATAGAGGCCCAAGAAGGAAAAGGAAAAGAACTTGCAAAGCCTAAGGCTACCAAGAAGAAAAAGGATGTTGTTATTCAGCCTAAGGTAAAGGCTAACCTAAAGAAGGATGTGCAAGGAGTGGTGACACCTCAAAAGGTGATCATCACCATGAAAACAACATCTCAGCCCCCTACCAAGCAAGTCATAGGATTCCCATCAAAGAAGATGAAATTGATTGAAATACAAATGCATTCAACACAATTTAACCAGAGGAGAAAATTAATTGTAGCACAAGAGAAGGAGGACGATGATGAGAAGACCGAGTCTGATGAACCCAACAAACTTCAAATAATGAACAAAATCCCTCCAATGACTATGGATCAAGTATGTCAAAAATTAAGAGAATGAGATTGTGTTATGGGATTCAAAGATGTTCATTATGATTCTTTGAATAATGTTGATCAAAATTAGATTGCAAGAGCTATGATTGACATGATGATCAAATTTAGACATACACCCTTGGAATTGGGAGTTGGATTTCCAATGGGATTGTATAAATAAGTAAATGCAAAGTGGAAGTGGGAACTCTTAAGAAATAAATAATAGAGTAATATTGGAAAAAGCTATGATAGATTTGGGCAAGACTCATATGTCTACAGCCCTTAAAGATTCTGGAAAGAAGTTTATACCAAAAGATAGGGCATACAAAATTTTAAAAAGTAAAGCTCATGAAGTTGAGCAAGATAGCATTCGCATATGGAAAGAAGCATTTGGGTTTCTTACACCATCTGTGGACATGAGGGAAGGTCGAGACGCAATAGAATTTGAAGATGACTACAAGAAAGAAGTGGCTAATCTAACTGAGGAAATTCAGCAACTATTCAATTAGTGTGAATAGAAAGAGATTCTCACAATAGAAGATGACACTGACACTCCTCCATTGAATCTAAATATACTAATAGAAGAGGACATTAAAAGTTTAATGATAGATTCAAGAAAACTTTATGCTAACCTAATTTTGTTATAGATTGTAGCTTATCCAAAACTTGAAAATAAGAAGCTTAATGGTATAGATACGACATCACTTATAGAGGATATAAGTATCGAGAAACTTAGAAAGGCTTTAATTATATTTACACCATTAACTTGTATGCCTAGTTTGCAAAAAGAGGAAAATTTTGAAAAAGTCACATGCACTGAATCAATAGAAGAAGTAATACAAAAATAGAAAGAGGATACTCAAGCTCTTATTTGATTGTTGAGTGCAAAGGATGTTGAACATACAACTATGACACCTATGCAACAAGTGATTCCTACACAAGTGTAGTAGACAGGATTGAGATCAAGTGACAATGGAAAATAGGTGCAATTATCACTACCAAGTGATACACCCTCATGATCTCTAGATGTGACTTACTAAGTTGAGGATGATGAATTAGTAAGCCTTGATGAGGTAATCACATTACCTATATATGATTTGAACAATCTCACACTTGAACAAATGCAAGAGCTAAAACCTTGTTGATTCATAAGGAAAAGTAAGAATAGTTAAGAAGAGAGAAGAAAAGAAGGCCAGTATTACATACTGTCAAATATATTTTTGTAGATGCATTTGAAATCACAAAATTGAATAATTGATATACAATTTTGGATCAGCTAGTATATTTAGTTGATAAGATTCACAAGGAATACATAGAGACTAATGACAAATTATTACAATGATCTAAAAGAAGAATGGAACATAAATTTCTAAAGAAAGTCTCACAGGAACTTGTAAATAGACAAGTTGATCTTTCTACATCAATCACACAACTGGACACAATTTTGTAAACCATTAACTCATTATAGTTGAAATTGTGTGATATTGATTTCTTTATATTAGATATTACACATTCATTAGAGTTGTTGCATGCAAACATAAGAGAAATTGTAATCACATTGGGCAAGAATACAAGTTTAGGCTCATCCTCATATAATGAATTGATATCTAGTCAAAAGAGGTTAGCTAAGATAATGGATAAAGACACAAAGATCAAGAATAAGTTGATGTTGATTCAACTTTAGTTACTCCCACACATAGAGATTATTTAGAAGGAATTATATGTTGCCAAAACCATTTTCAAGAAAGATACACACTTTTCACATATAGTAGGATTTATTGATCTAGAAATTCAGTTTCAATTTTTTTACCAAGTTAAGGAGCAATGGAATAACAGGTATGCCCATATTGTGTCAAGTCATCAATAATTCTTTGATAAGTATCAACTAGCCCTAGTAGCCCTAAGTTTCATCAGTGAGAAAAGCAAGGGGGATTAGAATTTCAAAAGAAGAAAGGGGATATAAAGGAATAAGACAAGGGGAAACAAGCATAAGAAGATTAGAAATTAGATATCAAATTTCATAGGGTCAACCTATGGTCTCAGGGGGAGTACTCATTTTTTTGAAAGAAATGATTATTCATGACAAAGTGTTTTTGCCACTAGTGTCAAAGGGGGACACCATTGATCTCTAAGCCTATGTTGTCGATTAGTGTCTAAACACTTAGTCATTTTCTAGGCAAAATTACGTGGTTATCACTATGACGAAGTTACCTAGTAAAGACCAAGCATACAAAGCTTATCCTAAGAAAGATAGTGATTGTTGAGTATTCAATTGAGACTAAGCCCATGTACACATTGAGTAATATAGTAGATACCTATTGTGGTTTCACAATGCACACCCTATTTCTCCTAGAAATGGGGACCCCCTAGTAAAAAATTGTATCCCAAACCCCTAGTCTGGGTCTTGGGTCATTTTGGAACTCTTCACAAGTCTGGTTCAAGCCTTAATTTCTGACTGCAAAAGTTTGGGGTGTTAGAACTAGGGAGAAATTAGAAATTTTAAGTTTATTTAGTGCATGAATACACACTAGCACACATGTGCACCTTATCAAGGTGCACAGGAGTGCTTAGTGTGCAAGTGTGTACTCATGTCCCTCTAGAGATGCATAGGTCCACACCTCTAAAGGGTGTGCACCTAGGGTTGGGATCTATATAAACCCTTAACCCAACTTTCCCATTCTATTCTTCTTCACAATCTCAATCCAACCACACCTCTACACCTTGCTTTGTGCAGTCATCCACCTACCAACTTTCCAACCTTTCTTTGTAAGGAAAAATTGACTATTTTTCACTGTTTTGGGTCATTTTTGCTAGGTTTTGATATGTTAGGTTTTGTTTTGTGTCATATTTTTAGCTTTCTAGACTAATGTCTACTTTCTTTTGTAGATAAAATGGCATCTTCGTGGTCTTCAATGGCACAAAATATTTCTCCCAAACCTATAGTTTTCAAATCCCAAGGTGCACCAAGAAAATCATGCTTTCAAGATGGACATGCTAAAATTAGAGACACTAAATAGGGCCATATTGACTGGAATGCATTTCTTACTATCAACAAAAAGTTGAAAGAATGATCTACAATGGCATCAACACTCATTCAATCAAGCTTAGTCAATGTAGCATCACATCTAACTTCAATACAATCATTACAGCTGATCATGACCTTTGCAGAACACTATGTCTCTAAAGAAAAGGTTGTTAAGAGTGTCACTAGAGAAATAGTTCTCAACCTTTGACCTTAAAATATTGAGAAGGTTTTCCATCTCCCAAGGTCAAATCAATACCTATAAATCACATATAAAGAAGCTAAGAGGTTGTATAAGGAGAATGAGAAGGAAGCCAAAGAGATAATTCAATCATCCTTCTTGATTGATAGAACACCGGTAGGCCATAGAGTCAGTAAAGTGGACATGAGTTGAGGGTACATGAAGAATGATATTGGCAATTTGATTGTGTTTCTAAGCAGAGCAATAGGACCCCTATCAATTGGACATCTTAAAACTTGGATGGTCCACTTTATAGAGATAATCAAAATAACAAGAATACCAATTGATTCGGTTACAATTTTGAGTGATATACTGGACGAACAGTTGGTAACTATCAAGACAGACCCCAAATTCTATCTGACATCATTTTTTGGTGTATGAAAGACTACTTGGGACCTTACAAGAAGGGAATCATGCAATATTCTAATGCATGACCTTATATGGTGTATCCTAATTTGGTCAAGAAGACACTCTCAGAGAAGAGTGTGGAGTACAAGATAGTGAATAATGGTTTTATATTTGCAATCATCTGATTCATAGAGGGTGATTATGCCAAAAGAATTTCAGTAGAAGTAGTAGCTCAAATCACAAATATTGGTACCTCATTCACATTCCTAAGGATCACAAGCACACAAGTGAGCCCAAAGAAACTCCTAAGGTATTCGTTAGATAGGTTCATTCTATTGGAGATTTCTAGGTAGCTCACATCTACATATGACAAAGTGAGGAAACAACATAAAAAGACATGGTGTGGCCAATCATCATTAGTGATTTTGAGGTAAAATAGAAGCAAGACATCATGACCTTCACTTTGTAATGGGATCAATATCCCTTAGAAGAGTACAAATCTCCTTGCCCATACTATGACAATATTAGGATGGCACAACATCTGGCAGGGAAACAGTTCATACATGAAGATGCATTGGAGGATCACTGAATAAATGCAATATATGACTACAATATCCAAACAAGGGATTATTGTAGGGTGACTATATCTAGTAGACAAGGCCCTGAAAATAAATATCCAATTAAAGGTCATCGAGAAAGACATGAAAGATGTCTTAGATCTATCATACAATAGGGACAAAATTTATGATAGGTCAATAATGGATACAAAAATTAGAAGGGATGAGAACTCTAACATCAATCATAGAGCTCACTGCATAGTCCAACTAATGAGGGAATGGATCAAGAATCCTTTCATACTTGATCTAGTTCCACAGGCTATTTCTCTACAAGCCACAACATGCCCAGTGAAGGGTAAAGATGCCAAAGTCACATTGTTGACATTCTTGGCTCAATCCCTAGTGAGGCTAGAAATAGTACATTAGTAAAAGTGGGAGGTTGAGTACTTCAAAAAAGATAGGGGAGTAAGGAGGAAAAGAGTTCTAGCTAAGGGGAAGAAGCACATGGATCCTACACAAGCATCTTAGGAAGAATAAGTATAACCTAAAGAAGGAGCGAAACCCCAAGCTAACCCAGAAGAGAAAGCTCAAGGAACTAAGAAAGTACCAAGAATAGGTAGATGAAGAGAAATAAGTTCTACCTATAGTTATAGAGGAAGAAGCCTCACCTTTAGCACCCAAAAGAGTAAGAGTTGAAACTTGGGTGGCCAGCACAAAAAGGAGGGAGTTTAAGAAGAAAACTACTCCTATTCCTTAGGTTCTTGAGACCATCCCTAAAGTTGATGTAGAAGATGAAGAGGATGACCATATGGATTATATTCCCTTAATTAAAAGGACTCCCTTAGCTAGTAATATAGAAGAGGAAAGAAGAAAAAGCTCTACCACAACTCCTCTAGCCAATACAAAAGAGCCTATGCAAGTTTCCACCTCAGAGGATGAGCAACAGTGGTGGATTGTTGATATGGAGGGGCAAGAAATAGATATCTTTGACCTCTCTAATTTCAAATTTATGCTATTGGGAACTAAGATGGTGGGTGAGAAGATAAGGGATATGCCTAGCAATGAATCCTTAGGAGAGGATTGGAATCAATTGCCACCTCTACCTCAAGGTACCACCACCACCATCTCAAGATTTTTCATTTTTGGACAAAGGCTTGGTCACTCCAGTTCCTTCCACCACACAAATAGTAGAACAAGTAGTAGAGGAGGAAGAGCCCAAACAACTATAAGCCAATGAAGTATTAGAGCACAATCAAATACCTAAAGAACCCCAGCAAACTTCTCATGATATAGAGGCTAGGACCTTGGCCATAAGAGATATAGAGACTCCAAATGTAGATATTTCTCAAAATTAGAAGACTCCAGAGAGGAATGATAAGGGGAAGGGGCATGTATTTAAAACCACCTCTTTAGTGAAATATGTCTATAATGGGCACCACACTAGCATGGTTGAAGAGGGAGGTAATTGTTGCAGTTGTTGCACATCATGAGGAATGGTTGGAACATCATCTTTTGGAGTATCACCCTTGTTACTACCTTTGCCAATATATTTGTTGGATTTTCATATGTATGTATCTTGTCCAACTTTAATTTTCCATTCTCCAAAATTGACTAAATAAAATGGTACTGCAACTATATGTGTTTGGTCTTTGAATGTAGAGTTCAATTCTTTGCAAGATGAATGTCACTCTGACTATAGATAAACAAATAATTATCCTTCTAAGGGTGTCCCAATTCTTTCAAGAAGAACTAAAACCATATCATCTCCTTGGTTGCCTCTATAGCAGCAACATACTCTACCTCTGTAGTGGATAGAGCATTAATCTTCTGTAACCTAGAAACCCAGCTCATGGCTACCCCACCAATAGTAAAGACATAACATGTAGTACTCCACCTAGTATCAATATCCCCTACCAAATCTAAGTCAACATAGCCCTACAAATCAGTAGTAGAGCTCCCAAAGTGTAAACACTTATTGGATGTTCCTCTCAGATATCTGAGAATCCATTTAACTGCATTCCAATTCTCAATTCCTGGATGACTCATATACCTACTAACAACTCCCACTACATGTGCAATATCTCGCTTGGTACATACCATAGCATACATCAAGCTTCTTATAGCTAAAGCATAGGGTACCTTGGACATCTTATCCTCATCTTCTTGTGTCTTGGGACACATCTCTTTAGTCAACTTCAAATGACCAGGTAAAGGTGTATTGATAGCTTTAGCATTCTTCATAGAGAAATGTTGCAACACCTTCTCAACATAATCAGCCCAAGATAGCATCAATTTCCTATTCTTCCTATCTCTGCAAATCTGCATACCAAGGTTTTTTTTTGCTGCCCCCAAATCCTTCATACAAAATGCATATGCTAACTAGCATTTTAGCCCCTTAATATCATCCATGTTAGACCTAGCTACAAGCATATCATCAACATATAAACATAAAATAGTGTAGTTGTCATCATTAAACCTCTTAAAATAAACACAATGATCTAAATAACACCTATTGTATCCATGCTTATGTACAAAACTATCAACTTTTAGATCATTGTCAAGGTGCTTGCTTCAAACCATATAAACTTTTCTTCATTTTGGACACTAAGTTCTCCTTACCTTTGATCTCAAATCCCTGTGACTGAGCCATATATATCTCTTCATCCAAATCATCATAAAGGAAGGTTGTTTTAACATCAAGCTACTCTAAATGTAAATCTTCAGTAGCCACAAGACTTAAAACAGTACGTATAGAAGTCATTTTAATAACAAGAGAAAATATCTCATCAAAATTGATACCTTTTTTCTAGGCAAATCCTTTTACAACTAACCTGGCTTTAAATATTTTCTTACCTCCTTCCTCTTCTTTTAACTTGTAAACCCACTTATTTTGTAAAACTCTTTTACCTACAAGCAACTAACATAAATCTCATGTCTTATTCTTCAACAAAGAGTCCATTTTGTCTTTCATTGTAGACTCCCACTGAATCTTAGTACCCACCTGCACTGCTTCATCATAACATTCGGGTTCACCAACATCAGTAAGTAAAATTGAATACAAAGAGGGAGAAAATCTTTTTGGAGGTCTAATTTGCCTTGTTGACCATCCAACATTCACTAGTGTGTGTGGTATTTTTTGTTGTAGTTTTTGCACATCATGAGAAATGGCTGGAACATCATCTTTTGAAGTATCATCTAGCACTACATAATCATCTTCTTTCTTATCATGTTGCTATAACATATCTTTGTACAACACTTTCTCATTGAATATGGCATCCTTGCTTCTTAAAATTTTATGATTTTTAAAATCCCAAAGCCTATAACCAAATTCATTAATGACATATCCAAAAAATACACATTTCTTTGACTTAGCTTCCAGCTTGGTTCTATTTTTAGAATCTATGTGAGCAAAAGCTTCACAACCGAAGGTTTTGAGAAAAGAATAACTCACCTTCTTACCAGTCCATGCTTCCTCTAGAATACCACAACTCAAAGGAGTAGAGGGACTATTATTAATCAAATATATAGTAGTATTGATAGCCTCCACCCACATGTATAAGGGCAACCCAACATGTGACCTCATGCTCCTTGCATGCTCCATTATAGTCTTGTTCATGTGTTCAGCCACTCCATTTTTTTGTGGAGTCCTTGGAACAATTTTTTTTCTATAAATACCATTAGTGGAGAAATAATCTTCAAATTCATGACTCTAATACTCACCACCATTATTAGATTTGAGACATTTTAATCTCTTACCAGTCTCATTTTCAACCAAGCATTTCAATTTCTTAAAAGTTTGAAATACATTAGATTTATGTCTAAGAAAATAAATCCATACCTTTCTAGTTTCATCATCAATAAATTTAACATAATAATGAGAGCCTCCAAGGGAAGATACCTGAGCCAGTCCCCATACATCTATATACACAAGCTCTAATTTCTCCTTTTTGTTTTCCTTCCCAATCTTTACAAAATTCACTCTCTTTTGTTTTTCATAAACACAACTTTCACAGAAATCCATATTAACACATGTTTGACCTGGTAAAAATTTCTTTGAATGAAGTACTTTCATACCTTTCTTACTCATGTTCCCAAGTTTGTTGTGCCACAACATTGTATTAGAATGTATAGCAGCTATTTGTTCTCTCTGCTCAACTGCAGTAATTGTTCCTGAACGTTCATTTTTCTCTGAAACAATTAAAGTAGAAGGAACAATATGACCTATACAAAGATATAAGGTGCCTACTTTCACACCTCTTGCTACTACAAGGGAACCTTTTGAAACCTTCCAATTTTTATCATTAAAAGTAACTACATAACCCTCATCACTGATTTGCCCTACTAAAGTTAAATTCCTACTCAGCCTTGCACTGTATCTTACCTCATGTAGCAGCCAATGATTCCCATTTTGCAACTTAATCTTAACTTTTCCCTTTCCAGCAATCTAACAAGATTCATTATCCCCCAAATAAGCAAGCCCAAAATCCCCTTGGCCATAATCAATGAAATAACCTCTATGAGGTGTAACATGAAAGACAAAAGCAAAGCATCCTCTTTGGATTTGTTACTTACCACATTTGCCTCCTTGTCTTTATCCAGTTTATTGCCTTCATTTTTCTTTCGATTCCAACAATCTTTCTTTTTATGACCTAGTTTCCCATAGTACCAATAGTCATTTGGTCTTCTTGATTGAGACCTCCTCCCCTTTGACTTTCCTCTTGATTTCCCATGATTTCTAGAATTACTTCCTCTCTCAAGCGTTATGCCTCGACTTTGTGCATTCAAAGTACTTCCAAATGTAGATTCGCCTGAGGATTTCCTACAAGTTTCCTCACTCAAAATAACACTAATCACATCATCATATTTTAGGGTACTAGATTTGGGAGCATAATTACTCACAGGTATTACCAACCCATTCCAAGTTTTAGGCAAAGAACATAAAATCAAGAGAGCCCTAATTTCTTCATCAAAATTGATACCCATAGAAGATAATTGACTAGTAATAGTATTAAGCTCATTTAAATGATCTAAAATATATCCACCTTCTATAATTTTCATATTAAATAAATGCTTCATGAGAAATACCTTGTTTGAAGCGAAGGGCTTTTCATACAGTGTCGCTAGAGTTTTCATCAACTCTTCTATTGTCTTCACTTTTGTAATATTAAATTCCACCAATGGTGCCAGGCATAATCGAATACTTCCAAGTTCTTTTCTATTCAAAAGATCCCATTCATCATTTGACATAGATCCCTAATTCTTGGCTTTGCCTTCCAATAGCTTCCATAAATCCTTTTGATAAAGATAGTCTTCAATTTGCATCTTCCGTAACTAAAAGTCTGCCCATTAAACCTATCAACCCTTAGCTTACCCTCATCCACCATCACTCCCACTTGACCATTAGAATCCCACTCAACTGTGAGACTTTCCTACAGAGGATAACTAAAAAAATAACCTTGCTCTAATACTACTTGTTAGGATTGAACCACAAAAAAAAAAAACAATTACATGCAAATATAACCAATACTAGAAAATAATAGATCATACTAAAAAGAACACAAGACACAAAGATTTAACATGGTTCACCTAATCCTTAGGCTACATCCACCAAATAGCAAGTCCAATATTATTATGATCTAGTGATTATAACCTTATTACAATCTGTAATCCCTTATAGCTCAATACCACCGCAAGAACCAATTTCACATCACCTATATAGAAAACACCTAACCCTAAGAACTCTTATACAATTATTTTTACCACTTTAGGGTTACAATTAATAATTACATGTCAGCCCAAGATCTTGATAAAATAGGGCCCAAAAAAATTATGATGTATAGTACTTTCCTGATCAGTCACCACAAACTAACAGTAATGTTTCATAAAAAGAAGTAGTTGGTCCTAAGTGTAGATGAGTAAATGATAGAGCTAATTAAAGCTATCAAGAAGCCTAAGCCACCTATAGGTGATGCACAATAATTGGACTTCATTATGAAGAATCAAGATCAGGACTTTCTTGCACACATAGCTATCCCTCCTCCACATGTGGACATTGAGGAACTAACTCCTAAGGATTACCAAATCAGCGAGGTCATGTTAGGAAGGTCCGTAGTAGATACCATGAAAGTAATGATTACTATAGGCATGATGGAGGTGTTTAAGCATATGGACAGAGATGAGTCTAAATTGTTGAAGCTGCAAAAATAAAATAATCTTCTAAGAGGCTACTTACATGGAGCAGTGGGCCCAATAGATCTAGATCATCCATAGATCACTCTTGCCAGAACACTAGAGAGAAGAGAAAAGGGAAATGTGCAGATGGATTCATTCATGGGAGCATGTTAGCAATGGTGTGATAATTTTGAGGAAAAGGGTGTATAAATAATACAAGGCAATTTGAACCTATTACACCATATTCAATCAAGAGTGGTAAGTCGGTGTCCATAGTGAACTAGGATTTTTGGTTAATGGATGAGGTACATACTTGGGAAAAAGACCTTTAGGCTTTGACATCAATAAAAGGTCAAAGGCATCATATGCTCATGGAACTATATACTACAGAGGAGTTGGACAAGCTCAATAACTAGATAGAGAAAATATTTGTAAAGAAAAAAGTTATGCAGGAATTGCATGAGGATATACAAAGGTTGAGGGATCACACTCAAGAACAAATTTTGGAAGCTAAGAGGTATTACAATGCTGTTGACCTTGGCATTTTTTAATATGAGTCAAAAACCAAGCTCAATTCAATGCAATTAGTAGTTCAACAATTCTAAATAAATTTCAAGGATGCTTCATCAAATGAAGATATTAGGTAAGTATTTAAGACTGAAGAGGTATTGGTGGAACTGGATACTAAACTTGAATATTTTTCAAAAAATCATATAGAGGTTGGCAATTATGAGAAAACAATGAAGAATAAGTATGGGGCTTTGGATTTTCTTCAGGTTTCCCAAGTAACAAAGATTATAAATAAATTTAAGAATAAGCATCTAGACATCACTTTGGGGTAAAGAAAGAAAAAACCCAGATGTTGGAAATTCAATTTTGACACATGGAAAAAATTTAGATTTTTGGAACCTAAAATCAAGATGCACAGGTGCACAAGTGCATAGGTGCATAATTTTCAGAGGTGCGCCAACAATTTTGAAGAAGTATTAGTGCACCAACTATTAACTACCAGTTGCTATTTTAAGAGTATTTCATGCACTAAAAATGTATTTTGACAACAATTCAACTCCCAAAAACATTAAAGAAAGCCAAGCTTCCATTTTTAGAGTTTCTACTAACTCTTAGATCCTCTTGCAACTTCCTTCTTCTTATCTACCTCTTCTTTAATTTTTGAAGTCATGTAAAGGCTCATGCACCTATTAATTGACATAAACAAGGGTGGCGACCTACTTAGAACCATTTAGAGAGTTAGTTTGTATAAATTAGATTTATTTTATTAGTTTTTAGCATGAGTTTCATTTTAAGAGCTCTCACTCCTAACACAAAGGAAGGAGATGATTCTTATATCTACATGGATGTAATATGTACTCCAGACTATTATTTTGATGCAATAATATATGTTATTGGTACTTTCATTCTAGTTGTAGTTATTCTTGCTGAAGTGTGTTATTTTTATGAATGCATGTTCATGAATAATAATGAAGCCAACGGTTTTATTGTGTTATTATGATTGTGTGACCTTTTGGTTCTCATGTTTGCCTCATATTAAAAAATTCTACTAACGTACCAAGTTAGAGAAAATATCACCTTATTGTTCTTGAATAGCTTCTTTTCTCACATGAGCACACTTTCCATGGCCTTTCAATTTGATGAGAAGTGAAACATCTTTTAGTTATTATTGAGTTCTCATTGACAATTGCATCAGTGGTATTGAGGAAGTGTTGCTTCTATTTTCATTGGTTTCCTACCCAATATTTTTGACAATTTAACTTGTAGACATGTTGTTACCATGGTTTATGTCAATTAAGAATTTCCCTTTCAAGTTAATTATTAACGAATTCTACTGATGTACCAAGTTAGAGAAAAGATCACCTTATTGTTCTTGCATAGCTTCTTGTCTCACATGAGCACACTTTCATGGCCTTTCAATTCGATGAAAAGTGAAACATGTTTTAGTTATTATTGAGTTCTCATTGACAATTGCATCAGTGGTATTGAGGAAGTGTTGCTCCTATTTTCATTGGTTTCCTACCCAATATTTTTGACAATTTAACTTGCAGACATGTTAGCATGGTTTATGTCAATTAGGAATTTCCCTTTCAAGTTATTTTCTTTAATTTCTCATTACCTTATCTTTTTAATTTTCTTTGCTAACATTTGGTTAAAATAGGAGTTCATATAATTACATCTATAAATTGTATTCATCATAAAATAGAAAATACCAAAAACTATATCTCTTTTTTGGTTACTTTTCAAAATAAAAAATCAAACATCTTATCTAAAATTGGTTGGAATTAACAAAGGCCTCCTCATAAACATACACATTTATCTTCAATTGAGCAGATTTTAGTAGGTTGCAAGATCACCCAAAACCTTGGAGTCGATCCTAGATTAGCTTTTCAAGAGAGGAGTTTGAAAGGATTCCTATAATTAAGAATTGTACAAAATGAAAACTCAAAAATACCAATGTACATTAACAAGTTATTGATTGTCAAGAAAGTAGGTATACGAAAGTTGAGTGAGAGCATGAAGAAGTCTACATCACTGAACATCAAAGCATTCAAGTGTTGAGTAGTTTAGTTTTAACATATAAGTTTTTAATAACATATAAGTTTTTACTAGAAAAAACACATATGTAAACCATTTTGGCCAATTTTTATATGACATTTAATATTTGTAGAGCCAGCTAAGGAGGTGATCATGCATCATTTCAAAAGTTAATGATCCCAAAGTGTGTAGTTCAACCAATCAAAAAATGAGATAGAAATGGAAAAAGATGATGAATTGTAAACTATCAATCAAGATCTAGAACCTTCAAAAAACATCTATTTAAGGAGGATTCTAACCCTAGAATTGCAATGAGTCAGAGAGAGAGAAGTGTATCCCTTATGTGAGTATGAAGGAAGGAATGATAGAGTGTATGTGCATGTGAAGAACAAAAGACTAAGTTTGAAAGCTACAAATTAGATAAAGAGAAATTAGAGCAGTGAAGGACTATACAGATTTATTAGATTAGGAGATCAAATTGGAGATATAGAAAACAGGATACCTGATACCAACTTATAGAGAAAACTAAGGTTCAAGTACTAAATCAATTATTGTTAATTGAGATAGGTTAAATCTCTTAATATATTTGCTTTAATAAACCTATGTAAACCTCCTAAAAGAGTTCTTCCTTTATTGTGAGTGTAAAATCCTTTAACAAGGTGAGACCTAATAGTCTCTACAGGAGGACAAGACCGAGGGGTTGTGGGCCCTTTTCAAAAAAAAAAATTGAACTTTTTGACAAAGTCTTTAATTAGGCAAACCCCTCATAGGGTAGATCATATCTTATGATCAAACATTGTAGCCCTAATAGGTTAACTTTATTGTTGCAATAGTGAAGATTTGTGGCTTTCACCCCCACTCTAGTTTTACCTTCACATTGAAGTGTTTTTGGGTTACCAAATTATTGTGTTATGTGATGAAATCTTTCATGGATGTGATGTATTTCATTTATGTTTGAGCATTATAGTTTTAATGGTAGATCTTTTATATAAAATGAATTAGGTGTGAGTTCATAAAATTGGTTTAGAAGTCAAAATTATGAGATCATGATTCACCCCTCCCTCTCAGTATCTTATTTCCTATTAACTCATTCCAACAGGTACCAATGATCATGTCTTGAACTTCTTAATATAAGATTTTTCTCCCTCCATTGATGTCTTCTAGTCATCATCTTTTAAAGCATCTTTCACTATCTTTGATTTCATCTCTGATAGTAAAAATGTGGTATTCTTAGCTCTTAACTAACTTCTAGTTAATACTTCATCACTTGTATCTCCAATTATGTCTAACAAACTATGATTTATCCTTTTATGTTTTTGTGTTACATTTTCAACATTCTAAGTTTCTTTATTTGTTCCATTTGTTTCATTCTAATTTCTAATTACTAGTAAAGCACTACTTGCTTTGATAGTAATTTGGGGTTATATTTCAACTTTTATAGGTTCATAGTAGATAAGTTTACTATATCCTTGTGGTTAATTTGTGTTGTCATCTTCATTCTTTTTGGAGAATTCATTAATTCTAACATTTTCACTTTCCATTATCTTGTTATCCTTGTGTTCATACATTTATAAGCCTTACTTTTAGAATAGTATTGTAGAAATATTCCTTCATCACTTATATTGTCAAGATTTCCATTCCTCTCATCTATTTTTATATAAAGTTAACTACCAAATATTTTGAAATAAATAACAATAGGTGTTCATTTATATCAAAGTTTATTATTTGTCTTGATTTTTCCTTTCTTGAGTTGTACTCAATTCAATGTGTATACAAAAATACGAACAACTTCCCTTTAAAATTTATGTGAAAATCCTTTCTGATTTAACAATATTCTAGCACATCCTACAATGGATGTGTTCCTCCTTTCTAGTTTTTATCATTTCCTTCTCAAATCTTAATCTTGTACATCTTAAACATATTAAAATAATTTTATTTGACTTTTAGAAACATTATAGCCACTATCCTTGAGTAGTCATCAACAAATAGAATAAAATATTTATCACCATGATAACTTTTAGTACCACTTGGACTACATAAATATGTATGCACCAAATCTAGAATATTTTATTAGAATTGACTTTACTTGAAAATCTTGAGCTAGTAATCTTTCCTAATTGGTAGTCTTTACATATTACATTAATCTATTTGTCCAATATTGATATACCTCTAACAATTTTCTTCTTGATAACTTTCATGAATTTATCAAAGTTTACATGAAAAGGTCTCTTTTTCCACAACCAAAATTCTTCTACTTTATCAATCAAACAATGTCCAAGTGTAGTATTTAGTTTGAAAAGATTACCTCTCATCTATTCACTAGTAATGACTAGATGACTAGATCTTCTTAATATTTTTTATTTTCCATTACTGAACTTAAATCTAATTCCTTTATTATTTGGTTTAGATACACTTAATATGTTATACTTTAAGCAATCTGTCTAATAGACATCTTGACAAGTAATGTTATCAATTAAAGAAATAGAACCTTTACCTCTAATTACACACAAAGAACCATGTCCAAATCTTACTAAGCTTCCATTACATTCATCCATTGTTATAAATATATCATGATCTCTAGTCATATGGTGCATGTAACAATTTTCAATAATTGATTTGTTATTACTATTCATTCTTGAGATTAAAGTTTTCTTCATCAGTTTTAGTGTTATTGGTACAGGGATCTCCCTTTACAAAAAAGTGTTGATTTCTCTAAGTCTTGTTGTCTATTAGTTCCAACACTTAGTCATATATAAGGAAAAGTTATATGGTCATCATTGTGACCAAGATACTCTACATAGGTTGAGTCATGTAAAAGACTTGTAAACAATCATGTATGTGTCGAGCTCTATAGGAGTCAAGAAAGTCTTTGGTTGGCAAGTATTTTCAGTACAAACTAAACCTAGTGAATGTTAAGAAGACAATTAAGGTTGAGCAACAAAATGAAGAACAAATATGACTGAACATAAGAAATAGCTATGACCAAGAATCAGAAAGAGTGAGTGTTGAGTAACACAAAGAGAACATAAAAGTATATAATGTTACAAACTCTAATTTAAACTATTTCAAGCCAACATGGACATAACATTTGATGGTTGCAAAAAATTTTACATAGGTTGTTATGTATTTTGGTATGGATCACTGATCCCCATGAGGAATAAACAACCAATCAGATGAAGAGGCAAAAAGGGAAGCATCTAGAAGATTCCATAGAAGTCTTTAAATAGGTATATCCAAACCCTATTTTAATATATAAGAGTGATCTATCATAGACAAGATTGTGAAGTTTTTGAACGAAGAAAAAAAGTTAAGTTTTGGATGTTGCATGAATGAGAGGATTGAGAAGAACAAATGTTAGCGACCTTATGAAATAATAAATGAATGAGAAAAGTTATATTAGATTAAGATAACATTAGAGATTAGAAGGAGGAGATCTATAATTAGAAATTAAAGTGTAGACCCAAGGATCAAGTATTGAGATAGTTCTAACAGATTGAATCAGGGAAAATCTCTTAACAAAGTGGTATTAACAAACCTTTGTAAATCTCCTAATAGAGTCCTTACTTTGGTGGAAGTGTAAAATCCTCTAACAAGGTAAGACCTAATAGTATTAAATGACTTTAGTAGGGTAGAACCCATATAGGGTAGATCATCAAAACTAATCAAAATTGTAACCCTAATAGGTTAACTTTGTTACTACAATAGTGAAGATTTGTGGATGTCATCCCCACTAGTTTTACCTTCACCTTGGAGGGTTTTTGGGTAACCAAATATTTTGTGTTATGAGTTTACATTTCATGGATGTGATTGATAGTTAGATCTATTTATTATAGAATTTATTTATAAGTTATTTTATGCATAAACTAGATATGAGAAGGTAAATATGGTGAATGCAATAAAGTTGTTTTAAAGGATAAAAGCTTTATAGATCCTTATTCACCCCACCCCCCTTTTAGCATCTTAGTTTCCCAAGTAAAATTCAAACACAAAGAACAATATTTCTTCATCATTGTCATACTGATTAATATTATTCATGCGGGAGCTGTTGGAAATTTGATTGAAGATAAAAGAGGGAGATTGTTGTTAAAATAATATTTTAAATCATTTTTTTGTCATTGATGTCAAACTTGCTATTTGTAGGAATTACATTTTCTTATAAGATCCAAGTACTATCTCTTAATTGATTGATAAAGAGGATTTGGTCAACAAGATGTAACAAGAGTACCTAGGGGAAATGTTGAGTTATGATTTTGTAATGAAGTACAAGGATCAGTTAAGATAATGGTTAAATGATGTATTGATAACATACTCAAAGATATAGAGGTTGGTCACACTTAGAAACATTGGAGGAATAAATTGTAACAAGGTTGACTACAAAGCTTAAACTAAGTTCATTAGTGGGTGTTGAGCAAGCTAGTTGAAGCTGAGAAAATTCTCAATTGGAGATGAGCAAACGAAAAATCTAGTGTATGTTGAGTGATCTTCAGGTGTCGAGCATTAGCAAGAACATAGTTGGTGCCAAGTAACATAGTATGTGTCGAGCACCAGTATTTCAATAGTGTCGAGTTGCTGCATTATTTTAAAGGACAAAGATTCACCAAAGTTGAGCCGAAAAAGTGGTTACCTTGAGTTTTTTGAACTAGTTGGAGGATAAGGATGATGATTTAGTGGCACATAATTCTATGTAAACTATTTTTGGGTGAATTCAAAAAGATTATTCAAGAAGTTTCTATAGGAAACAAAATATGGGTTAGATATAATGAATCCTACCTAATCCATATGAATTGAAATTAAAGAATGGAAGAATTAAGTGGGAAAGGAACTCCAAGACTTTTATTTAAGGAGTCATAGACCAAGAAGAAAATGTTGCTGATGTTGTTGCTGCTAAAGTGCCAAACTGTGAAGTGATTAGAAGGGTGTCAAGGAGAAGGCATCTAGGAGAACAGAACACAAAACCTCTACTTCTACAAGTGGTCAAGAAGAAATGATTGTACTAGTACATTAAGCATGGAGACTCAAGGAGACTAAGCTTGAAAGGAGGGCAAGTTGTCAAGAGTTGTAGAGATTGAAGGCCAGGCAATGTAAAGAGCTAAAGAGTGATCTAAGATCTGCAAGTTAAGTTGTATTCTATAATCAGGTCAAAATTCTTTATTTTTACTCTTTATCAATTGTATCAATTAGGATAGAAGGAAAATCCTATGGACTTAGGTTGGCCTAACAACCATTTGTAAATTCTTTAACAGGGTGGCATTCCAAGTGAATGTTCTAAAGTCCTCTAACTAGGCCCACTTCTAACAGGGTGGATAAATCCTCTAACAAGGTCACAATTAATAGTGTGTTGTAAGCCTTTAATAGGGTATCACTTTAGAAGAGTGAGAATTGAGTAGCATGTTACTGATGGTTTTTCCCAAATTGGGTTTCCATGTAAATCATTGTGTTATGTGTTGATCTTTCATTTGTTACGCTTGCATGTTGATTTAGAGTAACTTGCTGAATAGGAATGTTAAAGCTTGGATGAATGAATAATCGAATGGGCTCACTACACTTGGTAAAAATTTTGAATTGGACATGTTGGACCTTGAATAACTAATTCAACCCCCCCCCCCCCCCCCCAACTCTTAGTTACTCTAAAGAATTTCTAATAATTGGTATCAGAGCTATATGCTGATTTAGTTTCAAGGTACTAGAAGTAGGAAGGTCAAGATGTCCAAAAGAGAAGTTCCCAAGCTCAACAAAGACAACTTTGATACATGGTAGAGTTTGATGAAACTACACCTTGGATCAATAGGTGACTATGCACAAACCTCAATTGGAACAGAAAATATAAATCTAGTTGGACCTCTTACTACAGATGATTTGAGCAAAAGGAAGGAGCACAATCAAACAATGTTGAAGATTGCCTCTACACTTGGCTATGGAAAATATGATGACATCAAAGATTTTGATATTGCATTCAAGATGTGGAAAGCCCTATCAGATATCTATGGAGGAGATCAGAATGTCCAAAGAGAAAAGAGAGAAAGCCTCAGAGAAAAGTTTGATGACATGAAAATGGAGAAAGGTGAAAATGTTGCTCAATATGCTGCTAGAATGAAAGAAGTGGTTAGTGCAATAAAAAATCTAGGTGGTCAATTGGAAGATGAGATTATTCATAGCAAATACTTAAGAACTCTTCTCCCTATCTATGCTATTAGAGTTTCAGCCATCCAAGAGCTAAGGTGTGTACAAGGAAACACACTAACCTTTGAAGGAATAGTGGGAAGACTTACTATATTTGAATTGTCCAATTTTGACAACTACAAATCTGAGAAATTTGAATCTTCTTTCATGGCCAAGATGACAATAAAAGACACTAAGGAGGAGACATCAAGCAAGAAGAGAAGAAAATGAAAGCATGCATCTAGTAATATCAGCACAGATGAGGAAGATGTGGAACAATTGAAAACATTACTAGCTAGAAGATTCCATAGAGGGGAAGGTAAATTAAAAGGTAAGCTCCCTATCATTTGTTTCACTTGCAATGAAGTAGGTCATATTTCTACAAGGTATACACATAAGAAGAACTACAAAGAAGGAAACAAGTACAGGAACAAGAGAGAAGATGATAGCAAAGACTACAAACAAAAAGGCAAAAGATGCTACATTGTTGAAGAAGATTCTGATGAGAATGATTATGTAGTTTATATGGCCATGAAGGATGAATTAGATAAAGATGAAAATGAAGCAACAAAATTGGTTACCTATGTGAACAAGAATGACAAGTGGATCATAGATAGTGGATGCTCACATCACATTATAGGAGATAAAAGTAAGTTTATTACCTTCACTCAATATGATGGAAATAGTGTTAGATTTGGTAATGATGCTCCATGTCAAATCAAAGGAAAAGGCTCTATTAAACTTATAGAGAAAAATTTATGTGATAATGCATATTGTGTTGAAGGATTGAACTACAACTTATTGAGTGTATCACAATTAGATATTGTAGGTTGCAAAATAGAGTTTGGAAACAAAACTACCAAGATCTATGACACTGATGGAAATTTGATAAGAAAAGGTAAAAAAACTACGAGTAATCTTTTCTATCTAGATATGGAAGATGAAACTTGTCTTTTTGTTAGACTTGATGATGTGTGATTATGGCATGAAAGGTTGTTTCATGTTAACTTTGACAATCTGATTAGCATTAGCAAGAAGAAGAAAGTTAGAGGTTTACCCAAATTGAAGAAACCTAAAAACACAATGTGCAAACAATGTCAACTAGGGACGAAGACTAAGTCTAGTTTCAAAAGCAAAACATATACTTCCAAAGAAGTACTAGAGCTAGTCCATACAGACTTATATGGTCCAATAGAAGTACAAAGCTACCTAGGAGACAAATATATAATGTTATTTGTAGATGAATATTCAAGGATGATGACTACTATGTTCTTGAAGCAAAAATCTAATGCATTTCAAATGTTCAATTGGTATTTGGCCAGAGTTGAGAAAGAAGTAGGTAAGAGTCTAAAATGCCTAAGGTCAGACAAAGGAGGTGAGTTTACATCAAAGGAGTTTCAGATATTCTGCAATGATAAAGGCATCAAAAGGAAAACATAGCACCAAGAACTCCACCATAGAATGGTATTGCTAAAAGAGGAAATAGATCAGTAATAGACTGTGCAATAACCTTGATGATGGAGAAAATGTTTCTCTAAAGTACTACAGAGAAGTCGTAAGCACTACAGCCTACACATTGAATAGAGTCCAAGTCAAGAAAGGTACAAATGCAACACCTTTTGAATTGTGATATGGTCACTCACCTAATTTTAAACATTTCAAAGTCTTTGGTTGTAAATGCTATATTCTTAAAGAGACTAGAAATGGAAAGTTTGATGCAAACAGTGATGAAGTCATATTCCTTGGATACTCCACTAAAAGCAAAGCATATAAGTATTTGAAGAATAAGACTAACAAGATTGTGGAGAGTACAAATGTAAATTTTGATGAGCATGCAAAAATTTAGGTTGATGGAACTAAGAAATTAGAGGATTATAGACCCTTTGTGTACTTCTATGAAGGAATGACTGTTGAAGATAATGATGCAAATCAAGTTGGGAATTAGCAACAAATTTTAGCATTAGCCAAGTCACAACCAGTGAATGTCGAGCTGCATTCAAAAGCCAAGTTGTAGAATGAAGAAAATGTACGTTCTGACTTTGAAACTAGTGCACATGAAAGAAATGATGAAGTACCAAATGGAGAAGATAAAAATGACTCTAAAACTAAAGGATCAAACATGGAAAGAAGGACAAAACCAAGGTTAGCCAAGTATGTAAGAAGACATCACCCTATAGATCAAATCATTCATGAAAAAGATGCAAGACCAATGACATGGAATAGACTAAGAAATGAATCATGTCTGTTAAGCAAGGTTGAGCCTAAAATAGTGAGGGATGCACTACAAGATGATGACTGGTATAAAGCTATGGAAGAAGAGATAGATCAGATTGAGAAGAACAAAACCTGGACCCTAGTTCCTAGACCAACTGATAAGAATATAATTGGTACCAAATGGGTGTTTAGAAACAAACTTGATGAGAATGGTGAGATAACAAGAAACAAAGCCAAATTATTTGCAAAGGCTATGCACAAGAAGAAGGATTGGATTATGGGGAAACATTTGCCCCTGTTGCAAGAATGGAAGGAGTAAGAACACTACTTGTATATGTTGCATACAAAGGTTTCAAAGTCTATCAAATGGATGTGAAATCTATTTTTCTAAATGGTATACTAGAAGAGGAAGTCTAGATTGAACAACCAAAGGGATTTGTTGATGACAAGAACAAGGATATGATCTACAAACTGCATAAAGCACTTTATAGTTTGAAGCAAGCACCTAGAGCATGGTATGAGAGACTACACAAATATCTTGTGAAGATAGGATTTGAGACAACAGATGACAATAGGAACTTGTATATCAAGGAAAAAAAGGTAAAGATATTTTGATAAATAAAATCTTTTTTGATGATATAATATTTGGAGGAAAAGATGTTCTATGCAAATATTTTGTTGATCAAATGAAACATGAGTTTGAGATGTCAATGTTTGGAGAAATCAAATTTTTTTTTGGTTTGCAAGTACATCAATTGAAGAATGGCATATTTTTGACCCAATCCAAATACACCAAGGAGATACTCAAGACATTTGGATTAGAAGATTCCAAACCATTTAGCACACCAATGGCAATAGGACATAAGTTAGCCAAGAACGATGAGTCAGTTGAAGTGAATCGGACAATGTATAGATCAATGATTGGAAAGATGCAATATGTTGTACATAGTAGACTAGACATCGCATTAGCCATTAGAATAGCGGCAATATTTTCTACAAATCCAAAAGAAAATCATCTGATGGTAGTGAAGAGAATACTGAGGTATCTAAAAGGAACTGTTGACTATGGTTTGTACTACAAGAAGAGTGAAAAGTTTGAAATGAAAACCTACACTGATGTAGATTGGGGAGGTAATATTGATAACAGAAAAAGCACTAGTGGAAGAGCACTTTTCTTGTGAAAAAGATTGATTACATGGATCAGTAAAAAGAAAATTTGTACCTCATAGTCCACTATTGAAGCTTAATATGTTGCAGCTGCTATAAATTGCACCAATATTGTATGGATCAAAAATTTGTTGCAAGGCATGAAGGAAGAGGTAAATGATCTTGTGATACTTTATTGTGATCATACAAGTGCTATCAACATATCAAAGAACCCTATAATGCATGCTAAAACCAAGCACATTGCAATCAAGTATTACTATGTAAGAGAGTTGGTGAGAGATAAACAAGTGAAGATGGAATATGTAAGCTCAAAGAAACAAATTAATGACATCTACAAAAAAGCTCTACCTAAAGATTATTTTGAGTATCTTAGAGGTAAGTTAGGGGTGATACCCCTAGCCAAGGCTACTTAAGAATAAGCAAGATTGTCTTGCATCAAATGAGTTGATTGCTGAAATATTACACATTGATGCAGAGGATACCTACTTTAGGATTCATGCCTAAAGTAATTGAAGTGAAAAAGTTACAAATTAGTCACAAGCAAGGTGATAGAGGGAGTAACTGAATGAGCCTACAAATGCTACACTTGCATATTAAGATTTTGAAATAGTATTTGGCATTGTTGTCAAAGACGGAGAAATAGTAGAAACTGATCAATAGCATTAAATTAAAAGTATGAGGAAGAAATGTCAAGAAAATGCAAAAACTAATCAAATGAAGATAGAAGGAGAAGTAGATAGAAATGATCAATAGTTGAAGACATAGAAGCTTATTAGAACAAAGAATAGTAGAAGATGAGCAATGCATATTGAGGGAGCAAAAAAAAGAAAGGATACAATAGCTAAGAGGGAGATGTGAGAACTAATGGTAATACAATTTTCTTTTTGGCATTTGAATTATTGTTCTAACCTAGTTAACTTGTGGTTAAATAGTTTAGTCTAATGGTTGATCATTTTTGTTTTCCATCAATGCCAAAGAGGGAGATTGTTGGAAATCTAATTGAAAAGATCATTGTGAGAAGATGATTGAAGATCAAAGAGGGAGATTTTTGTTAAAATAATGTTTTCAATCATTTTTTTGTCATTGATGTCAAACCTGCTATTTGTAAGAATGACATTTTCTTATAAGATCGAAGGATTTGATCAATAAGATGTAACAAGAGTACCTAAGGGAAAGATCAAGTTATGATGTTGTAATGAAGTGCAAGGATCAGTTAAGATAATGGTTAAATGATGTATTGATAACATACTTAAAGATACAGAGGTTGGTCACACTTAGAAACATTGGAGGAATAACTTGTAACAAGGTTGATTATAAAGCTTAAACTAAGTTCATTAGTGGGTGCCGAGAAAGCTAGTTGAAGCTGAGAAAATTCTCGGTTGGAGCCAAACAAAAGGAAAATCTAGTGTATGTCAAGTGATCTTTAGGTGTTGAGCATCAGCAAAAATAGAGTTGATGTCGAGCACCAGTATTTCAATAGTGATGAGCTGTTGCATTATTTTAAATGATGAAGATTTGCCAAAGCTGAGCTGACAAAGTGGTTACCTTGAGTTTTGTGAACTAGTTGGAGGATAAGGATGATGAGTTGGTGGCACAGAATTCTATGTAAACCATTTTTGGGTGAATTCAGAAGGATTATTCAAGAAGTTTTTAGAGGAAACAAAATATGGGTTAGATACAATGAATCCTACCTAATCCATACGAATTGAAATTAAACAATGGAAGAATCAAGCAAGAAAGGAACTCCAAGACTTCTATTTAAGGATTCATAGACTAAGAAGCAAATGTTACTGATGCTGAAGTGCCAAATTGTGAAGTGATTAGAAGGGTGTCAAGGAGAAGGCATCTAGGAGAACAGAGCACAAAACCTCTGCTTCTACAATTGGTCAAGAAGAGATGATTGCACTGGTACATTGATCATGGAGACTCAAGGAGACTAAGCTTGAAAGGAGGGCAAGCTATTAAGAGTTGCAGAGATTGAAGGCTAGGCAATGTAAAGAGTTGAAGAGTGATCTGAGATCTGTAAGTTAAGTTATATTCTATAATTAGGTCAAAATCCCTAATTGTTACTCTCTAGCAATTGTATCAGTTAGGATAGAAGGAAAATCCTATGGACTTAGGTTGGCCTAACAACTATTTTTAAATCCTTTAACAGGGTGGCATTCCAAATGAATGTTATAAAGTCCTCTAACAAGGACCACTTCTAACAGGGTGGATAAATCTTCTAACAAGGTCACATTTAACAGTGTGTTGTAAGCCTTTAACAAGGCAGGCATTTCATAGGGCATCACTTTAGAAGAGTGAGAATTAAGTAGCATGTTACTGGTGGTTTTTTCCAAATTGGATTTCCAAGTAAATCATTGTGTGATGTTTTGATCTTTTATTTGTTATGCTTGTATGTTGATTTATAGTAACTTTTTGAATAGGAATGTTAAAGCTTGGATGAATGAATGGTTGAGTGGGCTCACTGCACTTGTGGACCTTATGTTTTTCTCAGTTAGGGTTATGTTCATGGCATATTAGTGGACCTATTCCTATGTGCGCATAAGGTTTGGAGTGATTGTATTGGATTTGGAGCTCTTTAATGGTTGTTGAAAACATGTTCCTATTTCTTAGATAAGATTTGGAGACTATTTTTTTGAGCTTTGGTCTGTGCAATTAGGCTTGTGTGCTCTTAGATTTTGCACTAGTAGATGTGGATCATTGGATGACATGTGGTCCTATGTCTAAGGATGCATAATTTTATTTTACATTATGAGTTAGTTATGCATTATAAACTTGGGCCTTGTCCTAAGTGTGTAATTAATTTAGTCTATCAGGCTAACAAGTGGCTTGGGTGTTTATTTAATATGAGTATTTATTTAATGTAAATTTATAGGATAAGCTATGGCTTGGTTTAGTATAAGTAGAGGATCATGTAATGTCTTGAGTGATTTTTTTTAGCATGGAGAAGATGTAGTTGACAGGATCAAAATTTAGCAAAGCTAGTAGCTAAGTGTAGTCTTGGGAAATAAGAAGGTTACTTGATGGTTTGTGAGGACAAGTTTAGATTATTCTTAGGGTTTCTATTAGATTTAGGGTCTAGGATATCTAGGGGTTGGATCTTGTAAGGTCTTGCATATTTTTCATCTTCATAAATGTAGCATAACTTCTTTCTTTTCTCCTCAAAGTTCATATATTTCTTGAATTTTTCTTTCTTCTCCTCTTCATTATCTTTCTTCATCTTGTTAGGATGTCAATTTTCAAAGTGACCAGTCTATCTACAATTTCATCATTCAATTGGACTTTTTTCCTTATAGCTCCCTTTTTCTTTAGGAAATCTCTTAGTTATTAAATCTTTGAGTTCTTCAAACTCTTTCTATTTAGCAACCAAACAATCATAATCATCTAGATCATAAACAATAGAATTTCCTTGCCTAGATAAACTAATATTAGGAGTAGCTTAAAATGTAGATTCAATACAAGGTTGACTATTGTGATGGTTACTTAATTCAAATTTAGAAAGCCTATGAATAAGTGTATCAATCATAAATTTGTTGGAACCAAATGCCCTTAACTCTTAAATAGTATAAAATTTGATTGCATACTTTGGTGGAAAGGTTCTTAGAATTTTACTTATAACTTCATCTTCTTCAAATTTTCCTCCAACTCCTTCAATAGCAACAACAACCTCCTTGCTCATTATTCTATATTGTTCAATAGTTTCACTTTCCTACTGTTGGATACAATTGATTAATTGTATATTATCTTTGATGTTACAAAAATGTCATATCATTATCAGTCAGTATATTTTGAGCTTATTCAGGTAGTGAAGACAATTTTCTATGTCTATTGAGCATTCTTGTAGTTGCCTAGTTCAAAAGGCAGTGTCTATCGAGTTCACTCAAGCGTCGAAGGAAAGTATGCAAAAGATGAGTGTTAACTGAGCTCACTCAATTAATGAAGGAAAGTTTGATGGAACTAGTGCTAATTGAGCTCACTTAGTTGCCAAAGGATTTTTGCAAATTTGCAGCATTAACCGAGCTTCCATTGGTTAACATAGGAAATTGTTTTTGAGTTAGGTTCTACTAAGATGGGTTAGCCAATGAAGGGTTTTCTTATTTTGGCATATTAAGCTTAATTGATTTATTTATTGATTCTTGTCAACTAAGGTGATGAATATTAATTATTCTGAATTGTATTTAAGCCAACTTGATAATATGAAAGATATAAGTATAAGGTCAAGTTGTGGTTTCAAAGTGTGCAAGTATGAAAATGTTATTGAGATTTAATAATGAGAAGAGGAAGAAAATTTGAAGGATAAGTAGAACATCCTTGTGGAGTAGAAAAGCTATATTTGATCAAGAAGGATCAAATACAAGCCAGAACAGATATTTATAATCAGCAATTTAGTTGCATTCAAATTAGGTCATCTCATTGTAACTTTCTAACCATTGTAGCAGTGATCTAAATCTCTTAACAGAGTTAGCTTAACAACTATTTGCAAATCCTCTAACAAAGTGGAAATTCTGTTGAATTGTCTAAATACCTCTAACAAGGCCACTCCTAATAGGGTGATTAAATCCTTTAATAGGGTCACACCTAACAGTCTATTTTTTAACCTTTAATAGGGTTGGCTCCTAATAGGGCTCACTTCAGAAGAGTGAAAATGGTAACTAGTTACAATTGGTGGTTTTTCTCAAATTGGATTTCCACGTTAAATCCTAATGTCAAATGTGTTCATGCTATTTTCTTTTGTGTGTTTACAACTAATTTAAAGCAATGGTAATCACAGATAACATTTAAAGTTTATATGTTAAGGATTTACCAAGCACACTCAGTAATTACCAAGTTACAGCATTTTATGTGTGTTTACCGAGCATTAGCAATATTCAATTTTCAATTTTTATTTTTATACTGACATCTAAGGGATCTAGGATTTATTTTTGTAGTAACTAATTCACCCCTCCCATCCTAATTACTCCTTTTTTATTTCCAACAATTGGTATCAGAGCTTTTGGTGCTTGCAGAGAAGGTTTCAAGGACTTAAGCTAAAGATCAAGATGTCTTATAGAAGAGAGATTCCCAAGTTGAACAGAGATAATTTTGCAGCATGGCAAGGACTTGTGAGGTTACAGTTGGCTACCAACAATGACTCAGGATGCAAATATCTTGATACAAAATAAAAGAATCCCACTAGAATATTATTTGTTGAAGATATTGCTGAAAAGAAGAATCATAACATCATGATGATTGATATTGCATCTACTCTTAGTTATGTTGAATTTGATGAAGTGAAAGACTACAAGACAGCTTATAAGATGTGGATCAAACTAAAAGACATATATGGAGGAGATGAAAATGTAAGAATAGCTAAGGCTAAAAGTTGTAGAGGTCATTTTGATTAGGTGAATTTGAGAGAAGATGAGAACATTGTAAAATATGTGGAAGGAATCAAAGCAACTGTAAGTGCAATCAAAGCATCTAGAGGAGACATTGAAGAGAAAATAGTTGTAAGCAAGGTACTTAGAACTCTTCTTCATATTTATGTAATTAGAGTGTCTACTATTCAAGAGATGAGATGTGATCCAAATAATATCTTTGGATGCCCTAGTTGAAAGATTGACAGCTTTTGAATTAGATAACTTTAATAACTATGTTCCTAGTTCAAAAGTTATTGAATTTTCTTTTAAAGCTAAACTCTCACCCAAATAAAAGGGTAAGAAATCAAAGTCTATTCAATCAAGAAGTGAAGAAGAAGAATCAAAAGAAATTTTAGATATTGATCTTGAAGTTGTTGAAGCCCTACTTGCATGAAAGTGATCCAAAGGAAGAGGAAAGTACAAAGGTCAAGTTCTTCTAATATGATTTTTCTATGAAAATTTTGGTCACATTTTTGCTAGGTGTCCAAATAAGGAAATCAAAGATGAAAAGAAAATAAATAAATACAAAGGTAGGAAGGATTCCAAGAACTACAAGGAGAAAGGTAAGAAATCTTGTTTTATAGCTAAATATTTTGATAACAGTGAAGATGAAATGGTATATATTTTTGTGAATGATGAATCTGATGATGAAGGAGATAAGATGGCACTTGTCTCTCTTGTTAGAAAAAATGATATATGGATTATTGACAATTGCTATTCACATCATATGACTGGAGTGAAAACAAAGTTTGAGCATATGGAATATTATGGTGGAGGTAGTGTGAGATTTGGAAACAATGAACCTTGTAACATAAAAGGAAAAGGATGTATTTCATTTACTAAAGAATTTTTATGTGACAATTCTTATTGGGTTTAAGGACTAAAGCATAATCTATTGAGTGTGGCACAGTTGAATAACACTAGATTCAAGGTAGAATTCATGAATGGATAGGCCAAACTACTAGATGGAAAAGGAAATCTGGTTGGATCTAGCAAGTAAACAAAAGGCAATCTATTTTATCTTAATCTCAGTGATTGTTCACATCTTATTTCTCAAGTAAAAGAAAGTTGGTTATGGCATAAAAGGCTATGTCAAGTAAACTTTGATAATATAGTTAAGATAAGAAAACATTAAAGAGTAAGAGGCATTCCTAGTTTGAAGAAGCCTGATATGGGTCTATGCAAGAATTAGCAAATTGGTAAGATGGGAAAGACTAGTTTCAAAAGCAAAAACTATCTGTCAGAAGAAGTCTTAAAAATTATTCATACAAACCTGTGTGGACCTATTGGTATATAGAGTTACAGTGGAGAAAAAGATTTCATTCTTTTTTTTGATGACTATTCTAGAATGATGACTGTAATGTACCTAAAAGAAAAATCAAAAGCTTTTCAAAAGTTCAAGTGGTATCTAGCAAGAGTAGAAAAAGAAACTGGAAAAAGGTTGAAATGCTTAAGATTAGACAGAGGTGGTGAATTCATCTCCAATGAATTCAATAAATTTTCATTAAAAAAGGAATCAAAAGACAAGTATTAGCCCCTAATACACCACAGCAAAATGGTATAGCTGAAAGAAGAAATAGATCTAACATGA
This sequence comes from Cupressus sempervirens, assembly GCA_028749045.1. Classification (NCBI taxonomy): domain Eukaryota; kingdom Viridiplantae; phylum Streptophyta; class Pinopsida; order Cupressales; family Cupressaceae; genus Cupressus; species Cupressus sempervirens. The sequence goes on along the minus strand of CM053791.1, from coordinate 297,658,705 downwards.
ATTGTGCAAGAACCCTGATGATTGAAAGAATGTTGCTCTCAAATATTGGAAGGGAGCTATCAGCATTGTAGTTCATACCTTGAACATAGTATAGTTGAAGAAAGATTCAAACAAAACTCCTTATAAATTATGGTATGGCTACAAACCTAATGTAAGTTACTTGAAAGTATTTGGCAACAATTGTATATCTTGAAAGAGTCTAGAAAAGGAAAATTTGATGCAAAATATGATGATGGCATATTTCTAGGATACTCCTATAAAAGTAAAGCATACAAATGTTTGAACTTTTCTACTCGTAAAATAATAGAAAGTGCACATGTTAGAATTGATGAGTTTGTAGAAAAGAGTGAAGAAGAAAGCAACAAGGAGACAGAGGATTATAGGAGATTTGTTTACTATGACCCTGATACCTTGCCAAATATCTAAATGATAAGAAGATTCATCTCTTGAGTTCCCAAAATCCCCAATAGTTACCAAGTCATAGATAGTGCAACTCAAGTTATAGTTTGAAGGACCTGAGTCACAGTCAGAGGCTACCGAACTAGTTCAAACTAGGACCGATGAACCTAAGTCACAGAAAGAAGGACCTAAGCTTGAAACTAAAGTTCATAATAAAGATAGTGGAACATATTCAAAGCCCAAAGATCCTATGTTAGCAAGATATGTCAGATGGCATCATGCACCTAATCAAATCATTGGAGACAAATCTAATGGAATGATGACAAGAAGAAAATTAAAAGGTACATGTTTACTTGCTGAATTTGAACCTAGAAGTGTTAAAGATGATCTAGAAAATAAAAGTTGGATTGAAGCAATAAATGAAGAAATAGAATAGATAAAAAAGAACAAAACTTGGACTCTTGTTCCTAGACCCAAGGATAAGAATGTAATTAGCACAAAGTGGGTATTCAAAAATAAGTTAAATGAAGATGAAAAAGTTTCAAGAAATAAGGAAAGATTGGTGTGTAAAGTTTATTCTCAAGAAGAAGGTATTGATTATGGTGAGACTTTTGTCCTATAGCAAGACTAGAAGGTGTTATAACTTTACTAGCATATGTAGCACATAGAGGATTTAAAGTATATCAAATGGATGTTAAATTTGCATTCTTGAATGGAATTCTTGATGAAGAAGTCTACATTGAATAACCAGAAGGTTTTGTAGATCCTAGCAAAAGAGACATGGTTTGCAAGTTACATAAATAATTATATGGTCTCAAGCAAGCTTGTAGAGCTTGGTATGAAAGACTTCATAATTACTTGGTACAGATTGGTTTTCAAAGAATAAATGATAATAGTTGTATGTATATCAAGGAAGGACTAGATAAGAAGACTTTGTTGGTAGAGATATTTGCTAATGATACTCTATTTATAGGAAATGATGACTTGTACAAAGAATTTTCAGAAAAAATGAGTAAAGAATTTGAGATGTCCATGTTTGGTGAGATAAAATTATTTGTTGGATTGTAGATACAGCAAAGCAAAAATGGTATCTACATCACTCAATCTAAGTATATCAAGGAGATACTAAAGAAGTTTGGAATGGAAGATTCAAGACCAATTGGAACCCCTATGTCTACTGGACATAAGCTATCCAAAAATGATGATTCCAAAGAAGTTGATCAAACCACATATAGATCAATGATTGGAAAATTGCAATATGTAGTACATACAGGGCCTAATATTACTCTAACAGTTGGAATAGTTGCAAGGTTTCCACAATAGATAAAGTTAATCACATTTTTATTCCTCTCGAGGATACTATGTCTATTTTGAGAATTATCTCTTCCATCATGAACTACACTTGAATTGTCAACCCAAATATGTAGAACTTGAAATGGGTCAATACAGTATGTGTACTAAATTCCTTTAAGTCTTAGCATCTATGTTGCAAGAGAGTAATATGCATGAAAGGAATCTATACTACTAATACAGAATAGTAAACTTGCTTGGACTAACAATAGATAACTATAGAAAACTTTGGAAAATGAATTCTAAGCTAGTTAACAATTCAAAATCCACTATGATCATTTTCAACAAGTGCTGCAAGAACTTTCACAATAACTATGATGCAAAACTAATACAGTAAATCTATCTTAAAACAAGAAACTACAAGAAATGAATCTGCTCTACCTAAATCTATTCCACCTCCCAAGTGGGCCCCCTTGGTTGGCTTCAACTATCTAAGAACACAATAGGTATTCCAAAATCAATTTCTCATTAGAATTCTTCTTTTGCTACATGATTGAATAATTCGTAGAGAATAGAAAAGAACAACTTCAGAATCCCTCTGACTAACTAACTAACTTTTCCCCTCTTTCCTTATATATATAGAGGATTGGAACTTATTACATAACATAAAAACTATGAGCAAACATTGTCATAAGAAAAAGGCAGAATGTCAACCATGACTTTGAAAAATTGATTGAGCAACTAAATAACAATTCGCAAATAATGTAGCAAGTCAGGTCTCCTAGAATAACTCTTCTTGTAGATGTGGCTTAACACTCAAAACTAACCTACGCTTCTCATGCTATAATTGATCTTCATTACTCTTTCTTTAATACAGTGTTCACCACTCTTTGTGCCACTTCTCCATTTTCTAAAAATTATAAATATTTGAACACATATGCACAACAACATTTCTACTCTTATTCAAATATTACAACATAGCTTAAAATATTTAAATGAAATACTACACTTTATATATAATATTAAGCAAGGTATGGCATATCTATTATCCATAGGTTTAATAAGTTCTAGCTACATCCATCATAAGACAAATGTGTTGGAAATTTTTTTTCACAAGGCTCAAAGAGTAAGTTCAAACTATATATAAACTATATCAAATTTGAGACATTAATATGCCTCATCATTTGCCCCCCATTATGCAAATGCTTGTCATCCAGAATTTTACTTCTTTGTCATTGCTCTAAAATCTCCCACTATTGTCTTCCCTTGTTTCCCACTTCTGAAGGTGTAGAAATATCCTCTAGTTCATCTCCAATGCTCATCTAAGTGTTCAACTAATGGGTCTAACCTAGTAGCATTGTTTTCATACAGGGGCTAGAATAGGGTAGGAGGTTGAAAAGTTAGTGGCATCCATAGCTCTTTCCTAATTTGCATTCCCATATGTATATATTTAGCCACTCTATTAACTACTGGCTCAAAATTAATAGGGTTGTGTGGTTCAGCCTTCTTGAAAGGTTCAAGTAATCAACTACATCTATTTCTAAGCCTTGTAATTGCTCTTTGTTGTGTGAAATTAGGAAGTTTCTGATATTCTTTGTAAACTTTTTCCCTTTCTTCAAAAAAAATTTCTCTGATTTTGGTTTTGGCCTTCCACATATTAATCTAAACCAATATCTTAAGAGGTCATAAGGCTTATGGGATTTAGCTTGGAGTGGCAGTGGTTCAGACCTTTCAAGATCCCTATAGGTATCCAACTGTCTATCATAATTTGTTTCATTTTCCATCCATCACATTAGAGATCTTAATTGAACATCCCCAATGTAAAGTAGGCGATTCCACTCTATTTCATGTGAAATTATGAAATTATGCAAATAGAGCTCAGACAACAACTTCTTTTTCCATGAGGGAAAAGTCTGATACACATTATAAAAATTTTGCACACTCTTATATTCATAGTCAATATTTGTCATTGTTATCATTAACTGAAATAACAAAAATTGTTCTTTTAAACAAATAGCATACACCCTTGGGGTGTTCTATAGGCCATAGCCTGATTAGCTAACTTCAAAGCTTTATTCATTTGTTGCTTATGTTTTTCTAGTTGCTCCTTTAATGATTCAATTTCCTCATCCCTGTCAAATATTACCTTTTGCATCTAGTTTCTTTCTTGCTTCCACAAGGTTTTCTAAAAAATAAAATGATTGTATAGACTAAACAATATTGACTAAATTGTGGATGATGAAAATTCTTGAGCTTCAAATTTCATCTTGTGTTCTTTGGTAACTTGTTGGAAATGCTAGGTCTATTAGGAATATTTATGAGGTATAAGAGAAACATTGGAATATTCAAGGATTGAGCATGGTAGGTTGATCATTGCTAGAGGATTTTTTTGGAATAGTAGTAGGATTTGATTTGCACATTTCCTTATTCTCTTACAGTATCTCCTTGACAAGCACATTTTCATGTGTTTCTACATTTTGAAGCTCTAATTGCACCAAAGAATCATTTGGGACATTTTCAACTACCAATTTTGTGTGAGACTTTGAAATTGGGGCATTTGGATTTCTAATATAAATTGGGGATGACTGTCCTCACATACAAGGGCTTCTTCGTATAGGAATCTCTTTAGCTTTGACCATTTTACGGGTCTGTTTTAGTTTAGGTGTGGCTAGAGTAGATGTTGCAAGAATAGTTGTTGCAAGAAAAGACCTTTTCCTTTTTGTTACTTTAACAGAGGGGTTGTGGGCTTCCTTTTCAAGGTTAGGGCTTTCTTCACTAACCTTACACTTGTCTTTTTATGTACAAGAACTTGGTATAACATCCTCTAAAATAGGTTCAACTGGCTTATCCGAAGAGGGTTATTTTTTTAGTTCAGCTAGTTTTTACTGAGCTCTATGAGTTCTTCCTCATTTTCCAAGTTTTGAGGAATAGGGTTGGCTTGAGGTTGTAAGGTCATGGATTCAAAAAATTCTACCCATGAAATAGGGGAAGAATCTCTAAGAGATCTTTCAACTAGAATTTTAATGAGGATATGATGGGAAACCTAATTTGTCTTTCCTTTTTTAGTTTCCTCAGCACTTATACACAACATATTATAAAGAAATTTGGGAACATTAACTGGCATGTTATGTCTTACGCAACTGAGTAATTTAAGATGATAAGCGTGCAAGTTTGAAAACATGCCTTCATAGGTTAAATACCTAATAATGTGGGTTGGTAACTCTGGATATGGAGGTGAAAGAGAGTCTCTTACATCCTTTTTTTGTAATGTCCAGTTGAGGGTTACCTAGCTTAGTGAACTGTGCCCTTGAGGACCTAACATCATGTTCATTTGGATATTGTTCCCCAATTTCTAGTAATCCTATGACTTTTTCTATCCTTTCTTTAGTAGAAATCACTCTTAATCCCCAAACTGAGGCTTTCCCTTCATCAAATGTCATCATGAACTCCATTACCACTTCTTTATTGAACTTTGTTAATTGTAAGAAGTAACCAAGCCATCCGCAAGCATGAAATCGTTGAACTGCTTCAATGTCTATGAGTAAAACATTATGAACAACTAGCTCATACCTCTTTAACTATCCCCCCATCTTCAAAATGTCTAGCTTCCACTCTCACCACTATGATAAATTTTTGCCCCTTTTACCTTTGCAAATTCTCTCTTTCTCTGAGTTTCAAACTAATCTTTATGAAAAATATCGCATGTTGTTTCCACTTCTCTTAACAAGACCGCTTTGTTTCTAGTGTGTAAAATAATGATACATTAATAATGAAGGACATCAAGGCTTTAACTCAAGGTGTTCTCACAATAACTCTTAGTCCTTTCAATCATGCCAAGTATAGGTGATCTTTTCCCAAAAATCTCAATGAAAAGGTACAATAGATATAGAAAGATTTTTAAAATTAATGAAAAATATCAGACTGCCACCAAAGTATAGCCTATAATGTGGACATGACTTAGAATAATGTGAGATGACATTTGGAAATTAATACACTTTCTTAGCCCCCCACTAAAATTTTACAAAGGTCTACACTTTGAAAAAATTTAGTATAGGAATGAGAAACTAGTTTAAGTCTTATATGATATATATAATGCAATATTATATATAAATATCAAAACCTATGATCTAAAAATGAATAAAGAGTAAAAGAAAATGTTATACCTTAAAATTTTAGAGCGTACATCATTATGTAGGTTGATGAGGTGGTGAATGTTGATGACTGCAGAAAAGGTGCTGATAGAATTATTTATTGGAAGCAGTAAAAATAGAATGTGTGGGTGACGTGGAGTGTGGGTAGATGGTAGATAGAGAAATGAGATGGGTTGATATGAAGAAAGATAAAAGTAAATGGAAGAATGGACCTAATATTAAATGAGGTTTTATTATGAAGGCTCTTGAAATTTTGTCATGGTATGGTTGTAGGAAGAAGGTTTTCACCCTTTTTTGTAGGAACTATGTTCATAGGAATTGGTGAACTGGTTGGTTGGAATTTTTGCAGGAACTATGTTTTAGTCTATGGTTGAGGATAGAGATGCAACCTATGGCCATTTACAAATAACTTAAACTAGATAGGATCAATGGTTTTTAGTTGCACAGCACCATTGTCAAATACATGCTGAATTCCATAAGGCCCTAACGATCAAGTCTACAATTTCCCTGGATTCTCTTTGAAGCGAGAATCGTAGAGGATAGCCCAATCTCCTACTTGGAATTGTTTATTCCTTATATGTGCATCATGCCACTGCTTTTTCTACTATTGAATAATTTATGTTCTTTCCAAAGCTATCTTTCTTATTTCATCCAGTGAATTCAAGTGGAGAAGTCTCTCTTCTTGTGTTGCAAGAAGACTAATGTTCAACTCTAAAGCAATGTGTAATTTTTTATGCTCAAATTCAATAGGTAACATGGCTACTTTATCATAGACAAGCTCAAATGGAGTGAATCTAGTTGTTGTTTTCCATGTGGTCTTGTATGCCCAAACAGCTTCAGTTAATTTGTTGGTCCAATCCTTCTTATGTATGTGCACTATCTTAGTCAAAATGGCTCCAACTTCTCTATTGGTGACCTCTACTTGCCCATTTGATTGAGGGTGATAGGGGTTGGACTTACAATGCCTTATACTGTATTCTTTCATAACCTTAGTGATTAGGTTTGATGTGAATTGGGCTCCTTGATCTGTAACAAGTTCTTTGGGGACTCCATAATGGGTGAATATTTCTTCATATAGGAATTTGGCTACTTTCTCATCTTTTGTATGTTTCATTGTTCTAAATTCCACCCATTTGGTTACATAATTCGTACATACTAAGATGTAGGATTTTCCACCTGATGGTTGGTCAATTGGACCTATGAAGTCCATACCCCACTTATCAAAAGGTGTGACTACAATTTGTGAAGTGAGTAGCATCTCATCAATTTTGGTTGGTCAGCCCATCCTTTGGCAATTGTCAAAATTGGTTTTATAAGTCATTACATTCTTATGTAAGGTTGGCCAATAATATCTAGTTGTGAGTACCCTCAATGCTATTCGTTTCCCTAAAAAATGGCCTCCACATGGTTCATCATGACAAGCATGCAGTATATCATATATCTCATCTTCCCTAACACATCTCCTCATGACCTGATCTGGTCCAACATAGAAAAGATTGTTATCTATCCAGGAATAATAAAAACTTTTCTCTACTAACTTCCTCCTTTCTTTGTGGGGGCATTCTATTTGCAGAAAGATAATTTGTTGTCTTCATACCATGGTTTATGAATTGCTATATGGAGCAAGTGCTCATCTGGAAAGGTATCTTCAATTAGAGTTGGATCTTTAGCAGTAATGTTTAATCTAGACAAATAATTAGCAACGATGTTGGATTTATCTGGCTTGTCAATAATTGTAATATCAAACTCCTGTAACAATAAGAACCATCTTGCTAGTCTACCAGTGAAATTTGGTTTTTTTTATTAAGTTCCTTATAGCTGAGTGATCAGTATGAAAAAAATAGGATATCTAGTTACATAATGTCTAAATTTGTTCAATGCATAGACTACAGCTAAAAGTTCTTTTTCAGTTACTGTGTAATTCATCTCATGCCCATGAAGGCTTTACTAATATAGTAAATGGAATTCTCAAGATTAGCACACTTTTATCCTAATACAACTCCTACAGCATAATCTGATGCATCAATATGGATATGAAATAGAATTGACCAATCAGGTCCCTTTAAAACTAGTGTTGTAGTGAGGAGTTTCTTATAAGCTATAGGAAGGCTTCATTACATTCAAGTATCCAGATGAAGTCAACTTTCTTAGTCAACAATGTATACAAAGGACTAGCTATTTTATTGAAGTCTTTGATGAAATGCCTATAATATCTAGCATGACTTTAAAAAGATCTTACATCTTTTGGTTTTGTAGGTATGGGTACTATAAGAATTGCCCCTATCTTAGCTAGATCTACTTGTATTCCTATAGCTGATATGAAATGACCAAGCACCACTCCTTCCTACATGAGCATGAAACATTTCTCACTATTGAGTGATAGATTATGTTCTTTACATTGGATAAGAACATTGGATAAGAACCTTTTCAAGATTTATCAAGGATTCTTCAAAGGTGACTCCAAATGTTGTGAAATCATCCATATATATTTCCATGAAATCATGTGATATATCAACAAAAATGTTGATCACAGCTCATTAAAATGTTGCAAGGGCATTACATAGGCCAAATGGCAAGATAGAATATGCAAAAGTACCCCATGGGCATGTAAATGTAGTTTTGTCTTGATCTTCAGGAGCGATATTTATTTGATTATAACCACTATACCCATCTAGAAAAGAGAAATATTTCTTTCCAGCCAGAGTGTCTAGAACTTGATCAATGAATGGTAAAGGAAATTGATCCTTTTTAGTTTCCTTACTCGATTCTCTATAATCTACACAAATCCACCAATTCCCTCCCTTTTTAGGCACTATGACTAGAGGTGGCATCCATCTACTATCAGATATAGGATATATAAAACCAACATCAAGCAATTTTTGCAATTCAGTTTTAACTATTTCTCTAAGGGCTAGATTAATCCTTCTTTGGGGTTGAAGGGGTGGCAAGCACCCTTCATTAATGTATATTCTATGAGTGTATAATGTAGGATTCAACCCTTTCATATCTCCATAGTCCCATGCAAAAGCTTTTTCATGTTTTTGAAAAAGCTTTGTTTACTATTTCATCTATGTAGAAGATAATTTGGGATTGACATAGAGATTATGGCCTTTTGACAACTCAATAGTAATTGTAGAATCAATTATAGTAGCTTCAGATATTGGACTTGTATCTAATTCACATGGTAAGAGTTGATGGATAATGTTTGGCTCCTTGACTAGAGAACAACTCTCATTACATTCCTCATATGTAGTTAATTCTAACATAGAGCTATTAGATATATCTTTTTCTAGCACACAATTATTATTAAGTCAAATACTTTGAATTACTAAATCCTCTTCCTGCAGCTTTAGAAAAGATTGTCTATGTAACATCATAAGTTGTGCTATAGAGTTTAACTCTTCTTCTCCATCCCTTAAATTTGGCCATACAATTGTACTTAAATCTGGTTGTGGTTATGTTGGAGGATATAGATCAAATTTTTTTGTTGCTTAACCATTAGATATGGTCATATTCCCTGACCTACAACTTATATTTGTATCATCTATAGCTAACCCTAGTCATCCTAGAATGACAAGGTAACCAAATAAATTGACTTTTGGTGATAGAATCATGAAATATACAAGGTACTCTAGAGATTCTAGGGTTACTACTATGTCTTCTATCATCCCATCAGGAGTTATAGTAGAACTATCTTCAAGTTGGAGAATTGTTGGGATAGCCCTTAATCCTTCTATACTCAACTTTTCATAGTATCTTTAGTCATGACATTTATAGTACCACCAAGATCAATTAAAGTATTTTTAACAGACTGACCATTTATAATCACATTCATAACTGGACTTCCTTGATTAGAATATTTAGGAATAATCAATTTTCCTAACATAATGTCAGCCAATTGTCCTACAACATGGATTATAGTTGGGTCTTTTTTCTTCCTCCCAGGATTTTTTAGACAGGCTTCCCTAATGGCTTTTCCATAGATAGGAACATCTTTAATAGCTTGGAATAGGGGTATTTGGACATGCACATTCTTTAACTAATCAATAATATCAAAAGATTGTTCCTATGTTTGTGCAGGTTTACTTTATATGAGCTTCTCTAGAAAAGGTGGTTCAACTATTGGTTGAGCTTGAGTTGAGCTAGTGACATTAGTTGGGTCCACCTCTTTGGAAACTATGAGTTCTAATTTTGTAGGAGTATCTAGTATTTCAGTTATAAGAGGTGGTTTAGGCATTGGTAGTGTTGTACCAGATCTCAAATGTATATTTGCAACATTTAGAGTATAAGCATGGTATTGTTGAGCATCAGCAAAATACATTGGTTTTTGTGATTGTTGGTTATTTTGATTTGGTTAAGGTTGTGTAGGTCACTGGGTCTATTTTTGAGGTTTAGGAGTTGCAGGTGGTGGCATTAGTGTAGGTTGTTGGACTAGAGGTGGTAATTGTGGTAATTGTGGATTACCAATATTTTGGTTACGCCATTATTGAGGTCCTCTCCATTGATTTGTAGACTGCCAATTCCCCTGAGGTGGTTGCCATTGGTTCTATTAATTTTTCCATTGATTATTTTGTTTGTTTGGCCAAGAAGATTGGGAATTCTAAGGCCATTGAGGCTATTGTGGATTATTTTTTCAAACATTATTCCAATTAGGTTGACTATATTGTTAGGACCTTGGGTATTATGGTTTTGCCATTGATTACCATAGAAATTTGAATTTTGCAAAGGGTCCTGAGGCATACCTTGACATTGGTCCCATGGCTAGAATTGAGCAACAAATAATACTTTCTCATCCTCTCCATCTATTTTGATGTACTTAGTTGGGAGATGCTAGTTTTCCATTCTAGCGACCAATTTGCATTGGCAATTTTTCTTCTACTTTCGGTAGTGTGGGCAGTACTCAGCTAATTGTAACTCAACTTTTGCATACTTCTTCTTTGCATTAATTGTGTTGAGATGTGTAATGACATCATTTATGATGTCTTTCTTGAAATCTAAGAGAAGATTAGATATCTTAAGCTTTGAAATACCCTAACTGATTCCTGTAGTAGTTGTAGTCCAATGTCCTTTTCCTTTCTTCATTGTTGACCTTGAGTAGTTAAGAAAGATTTTCTTAAGATCATCCCAAGAATATTGATATTCATCTCCACCAACCATCAAGTCTAATGCTTCTAGACAATTACCATTCATGCTTGTCGAGAAGACTAGCTTTTGTGAATCCTCGAACAACACATGCTGAGGGTTCTTCTGCAATGTACACAAAAAATGTGAAACATAGTCTTCCAATGTTTCTTTCTCCTTTTGTGATATTCTAAAGATATCAATTCCTCTTGAATCATGTGTTTTGCAATACTCTTTATATTTCTCTAGAAATATAGTTTGCATTTCATCTCAAGTACATGTTGCATTGGCTCCTAAGCCCATGAACCATCATAAAATTGACTCTTTCAGTGATGCTAGAAACAACTTAAGCTTGTAGGCATCAATGTTGTAGTCAAAGCTATGACAAAGTATGTCAAACTCAAACAAGAAAGTATTAGAATCTTCAGTTGCAAGGCCATAAAACTTTGGAAGAGCATTTGGAAGTATATTGTTGACATTAGCATTGGTTACAAGGCTTGGGAGAGGAAATGGAAAAGTAGCTTGTGCCATTACATGAGGTATTTGATTATGAGGTTTCTATTGAAAAGGAACATTTGGTACTAGATTGTTAACAACTGGTGGATTTGGAGTAGTAACATCAAGGAAACTGGCCAAAATTTTAGCAAAAGGTTGAAGACCACTTGTATCTAAAGTTCTGCTCTTGAGGATGATTCTGTAGGAAAAATAGGGCTTGAATCCTTAAAAGCAACTAGGCTTCTTCTTCAATTTCTTGGTTTGGATTCACAGACTCCCATGGAAGAAATCTTTCATATTCATCTCGTTGTCTTCCTCTTCAATGCATGCAATTGAATTGGTGACTTGTTAATCAAGCACACAATGTTGTTATTTCTAACTAACACACTAATCTAAAAATAGAGGACTCATAAAGGTTCCTAGTTAGACACCATCCCTAAGAATGGTGCCAAAAATATAGGGTTTCCATAATAGATAAAGATAATCATGTTGTTATTCCTCTCAAGGATAATATGTCTATTTTGAGAATTATCTCTTTCATCATGAACTACACTTGAATTTTCAACCCAGGGACATAGAACTTGAAATGGGTAAGCACAGTATGTGCACTAAGTTCCTTTAAGTCTTAATATCTATGTTGTAGGAGAGTAAAATGCATTAAAGGAATCTATACTACTGATACAGAACAACATACATGCTTGGACTAACAATAGAAAACTATAGAAAACTTCAAAAAAGGAATTCTAGCTAGTTAACAATTCAAACATCCACTATGATCATTTTCCATAAGTGTTGTAGTAACTTTCACAGTAAAAATGATGCAGAACTAATATGTAAATCTATCTTAAAATAGGAAACTACAAGAAATGAATCTATTCCACCTCCCAAGTGGGCCTCCTTGGTTGGTTTCAACTATCTAAGAACACAAAAAGTATTTTAAAATCACTTTCTCATTAGAATTCTTCTTTTGTTACATGACTAAATAATTTATAGATAATATAAAAGAGCAACTTTGGAATCCCTCTGACTAACTAACTAACTTTTCTCCTCTTTCCTTATATATATAGAGGATTGGAACTTATTACATAACATAAAAACCAAGAAAGCATTGTTAGAAGAAAAAGGTGGAATGTCAACCATGACTTTAAAACATTGATTGAGCAACAGAATAATAGTTTGCAAATAATGTAGCAAGTTGGGTCTCCTGGAATAACTCTTCTTACAGACATGGCTTAACACTCAAAACTGACCTATGCTTCTCATACTATGATAGGTCTTCATTACTCCTTCTTTAGTATGATTTTCACCACTCTTTTTGCCACTTCTCCATTTCTAAAAAATTAGAAACATATGAACACATATGCACAACAACATTTCTACTCCTATTCAAATATTAGAACATAGCTTAAAATATTTAAATGAAATACTAAACTTTATATATAATATTAATCAAGGTATGCCATATCTGTTATCCATAAGTTTAATAAGTTCTAGCTACATCCATCATAAGACAAATATGTTGGAAAAAAATTTTCACAAGGCTCAAAGAGTATGTTCAGACTATATAAAAACTATATCAAATTTGAGACATTAATATGCCTCATCAATAGTGGCAAGATTTTTAGCTATTCCTAAAGAAAATCACATGATGGCAATCAAGAGAATCATGAGATATCTAAAGGGTACTGAAGACTATGGCTTATGGTATAAACTTAGAAGCATTTTGGACTTGAAAGTATTTACTAATGCTGATTGGGATGGAAATATTGATGACAAGAAAAGCACTAGTGGTGGAGAATTCTTTCTTGGTAAAAGACTAATGTCTTAGACAAGCAAGAAGCAAAATTGTACATCTCAATTCACAGCAATGGTAGAATATGTGGCAGCAGCAGTTAATTATTCTAACATTGTTTCATTCAAACAATTGTTGGAAGGAATGAAGACAGAGATCAAGGATCCAATAGTCATATACTATGATAACACCAGTGCAATCAATATATCAAAGAATCCAGTGATGCATACCAAAACAAAGCACATTGCAATAAAATATCACTTCTTACAAGAATTGGTGTAGGAAAAACAAGTCATATTGGAATATATGAATACAAAAGAACAAATTGTAGACATATTCACCAAGCCATTACCTAAGGATGCATTTCTGTATCTAGGAGGCAAGCTAGGCATCATTTCCCTATTTGAAGCTCACTAAATAAAGTTTAGTGATGCATCAACAAGAGCTAATTTGAAGATCAGTCAGTTGGTGCAGAATTGACAAGGGCATATTGCCAAACAATTAGTACTTGAGCTACATTGATATTAGCAAGGTTGTTTTCTTTGGCATGTGTTATCAAAGAGGGAGAAGTTTACTATCATATCTCTGAGAAATTTTCTAGAACAAGAATAAAGTAAGGAACTAAAAGAAGGAGAAGTTTGTTGTAAGAGGGAGAAAGTTCTATGAATGAACTTAGCAGAAGTTGTTGCAAATAGAAGTAGAATCTAGTGAAAGGAAGAGCTCATACTAACAGAGGGAGTTCTCAAGAATAAATCTAAAATTTCATTGTGCTATGACATGTTGTGTTGCCATCAATGCTAAAGAGGAAGATTGTTGGATAAAACTGATTAATTGTGTATTGTCTTTAATGTTACAAAAATTTCATATCATTATCAATCATTATATGCCAAGCTCACTCAAGCTAGTGAAAATAGTTTTATGTGTCTACTAAGCATTATTGTTGTTGTCTAGTTCAGAAGGTAGTGTCTACCAAGTTCACTTAGGCATTGAAGGAAAGTATGCAAAAGATGAGTGTTAATTGAGCTCACTCATTTAATAAAGGAAAGTTGGATAGAACTAGTGCTAACTATGCTCACTCGATTTCCAAAGAATTTTTGCAAATTTGCAGTGTTAATTGAACTTCTGTTGGTTTAGGAAATCATTTTTGAGTTAGTTTCTATTGAGTTGGGTCAGCCAATGAAGGATTTTCTTATTTTGGCATATTAAGCTCAATTGATTTATCGATTGATTCTAGCTGACTAAGGTGATGAATATTAATTATTCTAAGTTGTATTTGAGCTGACTTGACAATATGAAAGTTATAAATATAAGGTCAAACTATGGTTTCAAAGTGTGCAAGTATGAAGATATTATTGAATATTTAATAATGAGAAGAGGAAGCGAATTTGAAGGATAAGCAAAATATCCTTGTGGAGTAGAAAAGCTATATTCAGTCAAGAAGGATCAAATACAAGCTAGAATAGAGATCTGTAATTAGCAATTCAGTTGCATTCAAATTAGGTCATCTCATTGTTACTTTTTAACTATTGTAGTAGTGATCTAAATCTCTTAATACAGTTGGCTTAACAACTATTTGCAAATCCTCTAACAAAGTGGCAGTTCTATTGAATTGTCTAAAGACCTCTAACAAGGCCACTCCTAATAGGGTGATTAAATCCATTAACATGATCACACCTAATAGTGTGTTTTGTAACCTTTAATAGGGTTGGCTCCTAACAGGACTCACTTCAAAAGAGTAAAAATAGTAACTAGTTGCAATTGCTAGGTTTTCTCAAATTGGGTTTCCATGTTAAATCCTTGTGTCAAATGTGTTCATGCTATTTTCTTTTGTGTGTTTGCAACTAGATTAAAGTAATGGTAATCACATATAACATATAAATTTTATATGTTAAGGATTTACCAAGCACATTTAGTAATTACCAAGTTACAGCATTTTATGAGTATTTATCAAGCATCAATAGTATTTAGTTTATAGTTTGTATTTTTATACTAACATCTAAGGGATCTGGGATTTATTTTAGTAGTAACTGATTTACCCCTCCCCTCTCAATTACTCCTCTTATATTTCCAACACCTACATCTTCATGCAATTGTTAGAGTAATAAAATATTTTCTTATTAATTAAATCATTTTGGTTTAATTATTAAGTCACTTATTATCTCTAGATTACTTAAGCTAAACTTTAGGCATATAATAATTAATTATTTTATTAATTTTTATCATTCAACCTAATTTTTACACTGGTAGGGTTTTGATCTCCTCTTATAAGGATTGATCTCTTTGTAATTTATTTCATTCACTTTTGATAATATCAATTTCTTTTTTTCTTATCAAGAATGTCTCATCTATGGATCTAGGAATTCCAACCTCCATAGCTTTTGCTTCTCTATTTTTGTGATAGGTGTTTGCATTTAAGTGATTCTTGGGAGCTGTGGGGTTGATCTTTCATCAACTTCTACATGGTATCAGACCTCCAGATCTTCATGCCCCTATTTTGTTTATGAGAAGTTTGTCTTGGCTTTCAGATCTGTGCTTTTTGTTCAGAGAGTTTTATTATTCATAGGGTTGTGTATTGAATTTGGGGGGTCTCTATTTTTCAATGCACTTTAAGCCCAAATGGACATCACTGTTGAGCTTAGAGCACCCAAAAAACCCCATTTTCATATAAAATTTGTCCAATTTGGACACAACTGGAATTTGAGGCTAAAAATTTTGCTCCCAGAATGGACACATTTCTTGAGGCAATGATTTTAGAATTTCTAGTATGTAAATCAAGCTTTTTAATACATTTCCTAAGGTGGCAATTTTGTGATTTTTGGCACAAAATTTGAGATAGTTTTGGTAGTAAACTAACATGCTTCCCGAGGCAATTTTTGGTATTGGTGGACATAGCTTTTAAGATATTTTGGCATGGATCCCAAGGTGATAATTTTTTTTTGCTTTTCCAACACTTTTCTGACCTACATGTGGTTTTTTGTCCATAACTTGCTCAACTGGACTCTGTTTTTCAATCCAAAAGAAGCATCATAAATTTGATTCTGAGCCCATCATGATTATGTAGTTTATTTGGATTTTTTATTCTGTTTGGTGGCCTATTTTTCTATCAAATTCAAAAGTTTTATTTTTGCACTCTGGGAGACATATTTTGAGACATTCTATTTTCCAAATTCTGCTCCAAGCAAATCCCATTCTATTTTTTCTTTTCTGCATTCTGATGGATATCTTGCTTATTTCAGGTGTGATTGATTTTTTTTTTTAAGATGATTTTTCATGGGTTATACTATATATTGTATCAACCTTATGTCTCTTTTGATATTTTTTGACATCCTTTTGTAGTATTTTTTCAAACACACTAAGATAAAGTGTCACTCTATTGCATTTCAAGATCCTGGACATCTTTTTATTTTGTTGTACTTGCACTACATTATAAAGTTCCTTGGGGGGTTTTATATTGGCCATATTCACCATCTTCCTTTGTTAACTGAGTGTTCCTTCCATGACATTAGCCTCATGATGTGTCGATGACACATGCCATTATAATTGTTTGTACTTCTTTTTCACTCTTGATGTTCTTGGTTCTTCTTTCTATAGGAGATATTGCATTTAGTTTCAGTGCTCATGTCTTACCTCTCAGCATTATAGGGGGATTATGTTGCTTCTATTTCTTTCTTGGTTCGATGGAGTGAGCTATGTATTATGTATTTGATCCTATGTATTAGATGATTAAAGATACCTTCCATCTTCTACTGATCAGCTCTTCAAACTTAGTATTCTCTACCTAGTCATGTTCTATACATTGGAGGTTCTTTAGATCAGCAATTTGGTAGTGTTTTCAGCTTCATGCTTTAGTTGTGTTCTTCATGATCATATTTTGTTCCTATCTTTGGGAACATTCTTTCCATCTCTTTTTGGAGTAGGGTTTTTCCCATGTGGTTTTCTCTATTTCTCCTCTTTACAGAGATTTGGTTGTGCTTGGGTACCTCATTAGGCCTTGTTGTTAGGACCCAAATTTTCTTTCAACAGCAATTTTTAGGTTTTTAGTTACTCCCTAATTTTATCTTAAGGGAGGGTGTTAGAACAATAAGATATTGCCTTATTAATTAAATCATTTTGATTTAATTATTAGGTCACTTATTATCTTTAGTTTACTTAAGCTAAACTTTAGGCATATAATAATTAATTATTTTATTAATTATTATCATGCAACCTAGGTTTTACCCTGTTAGGGTTTTGATCTCCTTTTATAAGGATTGATATCCTTATAATTTAATTTATTTACTCTTGGTAATACCAATTTCTGTTTTTTCTCATCAAGAATGTCTCATCTATAGATTTGGGAATTCCAACCTCCATAGCTTTTGCTTCTCTATTTCTATGATAGGTGTTTGTATGTAGGTGATTCTTGGGAGCTATGGGGTTGATCTTTCATCAACTTCAATAGTCATCATACTTTCCTTTTAGACTTTAAGCATTGGCATTCAGTATATATCCATCTCCTCCATGTATTTTCATCAATTTATCCCACATGGCCTTAGCACTATTCTAGCCTTTGACGTCAACATACTTTGATTTTTTCAAAGTACTTGCAAGTTCTATCATCACTAAGTTTTGAATTGGCTTTTTCCCTCTATCAAATTTGGTAGGTGTTCTAATAGGTGATCTTTATTTTGTACTAAGGTAATCAACAATAGTATTGAGATTCCTAATAAGTGTAGCATCATCCAAGTTGCCCATATGCCAAAGTCATCCATATTCTTGTTGAGCTTAGGTGTATCCTTCCTATATATCTTGAGATATTTTCTCTCAGCTACTAAACCTTCTGAGGATTTAAGGGACCAAATCTTTCATACTAATTATAGCTATACGAATGACTACTTGGGGGGTGGTGGGAGGTGAACCAATAATCACCAACCCAAATAAACTTATAGTCCCAATTAGCTTTATCAAACAATTTTATCAATTAAAACATCTTTAACCTATTAGCAACCTATCAATAAAGTAAACATTAATCAAACATTCAACACATGAAACATCCACATAATAATAACACCATGTTTATCTCATAGAAACTTGAATAGGGTGAAAACCATGGTGTGATAATGGTGCCCGCAAATATTTGTACTCTTCTAGAATACACCCTGTTAGGAGCCTACATGGTTAAGGTTTACAAAATCATTGTAAAATGCTACTCAATTAAGGGATTTTGTTGGAGACCTATTTGATTCTTATACCCTATTAGGAGTAACCTTGTTAGAAGATTTTAAATGCTCTTTTGAGGATGTCACCTTATTAGAAGATTTACAATAAACCTCTTAGGGCAACTCAATTAATGGACTTTACTATCATAATTGTTAGAAAGTAACAACCAAAAAATTAAATGTAATTTATAATATCACTACTTAATCAGATCCAATAGAATTCATCAATATACTAATATACCATATTTGTTCTTCTATTTTTTTCTTTATCTTCCTCTATAATCTCAACTTCCTTTTGATTTTATTCTTCTTCACAAAAACTCCTATCCACAATAACATGATACTTTGTGGTACCAAACTTCTTCTTTGTCTTCTCCTTAAGTAGAAACTCTTTGACTACAAACCCTACACCTAAATACAACACGCTAGATTAACTTCACGATTCATGATCATGTTGTTCTTCTATTTCATAAGTCATTTTTTTCATTTTATAAACTTCTCTGTGAATCCATTCTCAAATGTATTACATTGATCATTGTGTCATTTCATTTTTCCTTAAATTATCCATCGACTATCTAGAGGTCCAATATATTTCACACTAATCAATAATAATTCAAACTTTAAAATCACAACTCAAATATTCATTAATTTTTATTTTCTCCTCGATAAATTTTGTCTTCTTTGATAAACCTTTACTATTTACCTATAAGCTCTTTTTCCTTTCTTTGTTCCAATAAACTCTTTCTCATTTGTACTAAAATGTTTAGTCTTCCTATTCACTTCCCAATTTATAGACAAGACTAAGGTCTTCCAGTAATACTCTTAGTTTATGGATAAGATAATTTCTTTACCTATTTATCTATACAATTTACCTATTAGACTTATTATTTTCAACTTATTAATTCATGCTCACTCAGACTCATTACAGATTCATGTCTTTGAAACATTTTCATGAATTGTAATAAACAATCAAATCAATTAATCCATTCACAAATATTTGACAAAAAATCAAATCATTCAATTTTCCATCACTATTACCCTATAAGAGATACCAAATAGTTTGATATCAATGGCAGCAATATAATTGATTATCCTATTCCAATCATGTTTCAATCTATACTATATCAACATCATCAAAATTATCATCATATTTCCTTGAGCAATCAACTAGAATCAATTATGCAAACCAAGACCACTCATAGAATTTTAGATGATATGCATCAATGAAGATAGGGTTTTCACGCAAAAAAAATTTATTAATGTACAATCTACAAAAAAAAATCTTGATCAAGGATAGCAATAGTTACTTGGTCCCTAAAGGACTCCTTCAACTATTTTTCCATGCAAACCATCAAGTATTCTAAGCCACACCATCTTTCAAAAAGGCTATTCTTTTTACAATGCATCCAAATCCCTTTTTTATACTTATTATTATCTTTTATATTAAATATCAAGAAAATCATTATAACATAACTTCAAGGTTCATCAAAAAAGACTAAAATGTATCTATGTTGTGAAAACATTGGCTATTAGTAATCAAAGTCTCCAACTATATCAAACATACATAATCTTTCAAAATATAATATTGTCTTTAACCCAACTATTGTAAAAATAAAAATCTCATCCAACTTAATCCCAATCCCTAATTACATTATTGTTGCATTCTTCTTCATTGGCATTGACCGATGATTCAAGGGGAGACCTTTCAATAATTTCTTTCTAATGAGGATCATCTGGGACCTAGTTTGCTAGAATATCATTATTATTTTTTAGCCACATTGATATTCTGATTAGCCACAAACTATTTCAAACCCTTGCATTCCTTTTCATCAAGCATCTCACTTTTTAAGTTTTGAAATAGTGACCATATTTGATATCTACCATGTACAACAATATAGTTCTTTCATGCAAAATAATCATGAGTCTTCTCTTTGAGATTTATAGAACAACTAATACCTGAGACATGATAAGTAGATAGGTGAGTTTTATTAAAAACCTGGTAAGGTCCCTCTTTGATCCTTGAAAAAAATCTTTGTTCCTTTTCTTCCAAATGAACCATAAGACTTCATTACAAAAGGTAGAGAAAATTTTATTAATTTTAAGGTCAAAAGGATTGACGAATCCAAAAAAAATTTCAATCCAAGAGAAGTTAAAAGGTTTGTTCCAATCGATGGATGTGCCAAAAAAGGAGGACTAGATTAACGCATCATATTTGCACAAAAAAATAGGCTTAAAGGTTTAAGGTATAGAACAATGCATACAAATAACAATAGTGGCATTACAAGATTATCATCAATAGCAAGTTTTCTCAATAAAATCATCTACTTAAAACAAAAAAAATTGAGTCTATAGCTTGATGCCACATAAAGTCAAGAATTAACTGCTAATTGAAATCTAACTAGTTTACAAAAAAAATTATATTTAATGCTTTAAGAATAAATGAATCCTTTTTAGCCATACTATAGATCTTCTAGTATTGATATCTATAAATTTTAAGTTATCTTTCCATTTGGTTTCTTTATAGATATCTAAATTGTAAATCAAATTTCCTAAAAAGAAAGCTTGTGTAGCTTTTTTAATCAAGGCATGTGTTTTCTTATGAGTGATTAGGAGATAAAATTTGGCATTAAGATCTTCCCAAGTCCCCATACTTTTATTAATTAGTATATCACCAATGACCTTAATTCCTTTATCACAACATATTCTGTTAGAATAGCTCTATGTCAAACCTAAAGGCTTACCATTTAGTTAAATACCCCACCAAATTGATCTACTAATAATAAAGAAATGAGGAAGACCATCTATTATACCTTTCAAATATATCATCCTTCACACATGTGTCCAAGCTTTCCAAATGGAGGAAAATACAATAGATCCAAATACTTTGATTTCAAAATTACCAAGAATAACATCGAAAAAGGGTACATCTTTCCACCTTTTATCATTTTTATAACAAATCTCACAATATTATTTCTTATAAGAAGCTTCCAAGGTTCATTTTTAGAATTGTCTTTAAGGATCCATTTTGATACTAGTACAATGCTGCGAGTTTAAGGTCTCTCATACCAAGGCCTCCCCAAGATCCAAGCCTACAACACCATTTCCAAATAACTACATGTCTTTTCTTATTGCCCTTACCATGTGACCAAAGAAAACCCCTTAGAATTCTATCAAGTTTCTCTATTTGATAACTATTAAATAACCATGAAAAAATAAAGTATATTAAGTGTGGTGATAACACCTTCTAAAAAAACTAATCCCTTCTAGCTAATGATAGAAGATGAGACTTCCATTTATGGTGTTTCTTTTCAAGCTTAGAATTACCCAATTCCACATATCCTTAATAGAAGGAGAGACAATAAAGGGGATTCCCAAGTATTTAAAAATATTTTTTGAACTAGTCTATGTCCAATCTTTATGTTCAAAGCATGTAGTACTTAAGTCATGCCGACCAATGGCAGTTGATTTGTGTGGAGAAACTTAGCACCATAGGCTAAACAAAAGAATTGGAGTCTAATAACCATATTGTCAATTTTTTCTTCTTTAATATTGTGCAAGGGTAAAATGGAATCAACCATCTTAACACATTTAACAAGGAAAACACAAAGATCCACCCCCTTTTGATTCATTTTCAATGCACAGGGGAGTATCAAAGAAAATCTAATTCCAAAAATGAATGAATAGCTTAGGTTTATTTACCTCTCACCTCCATCTTAACAAGGTTTAAGCAAGAAGATATGTAGTATAATGTTGGAAATTAAAGTATTAAAATGGAAAAGGGGAAGATGATATACACACAAAATACAAACCTAAAAATGGGTTGTCGAATGATGTTAGAAACTAATGTAACCTAGGATCTAGGCTAAGAAGAGTGTAATGAACAAAATACAAAAAAATTTTGGTGATCTCTCAATGTCAAACTGGATGATCAAGGGTGACTTGTTCATTGCTAAAGCATTAGGGGCAATCTAGTCAGCCCTGATGGAATGAGTGTGATGTTGATTCTAATTTTTTAATTTTGAAGAAAGTCAAAAATTGTATCCAAATCCACAACCTATTTGCCAATCCAAGATCTAAAACCTACAAAATAAAGAGTTTGTTTATTTATTTTTGGTAGTGGGGTTTTCCTTAGTCAAACCCCAATCTAGGAATTAAACTTGAATTGAAATAAAGATAAAATTCTAGCAAGTAGTAGTGATAGATATATCATGAAGCAACATAAATCTATGATAATGCTCTTGAATTTGGAATGTAATCAAGTATGTAGATGCAATAGCTTTAACTCAACTTCGAAAACCCTAGGAAGGAAATCAAAGTGAAACCAAAACCTTCATGAATGAGTGTGCCTAAAATCTATGTTATGAATCTAGATCTTGAGAGGATTAATGTGTTAGATAACTAAGAGGGGGGGAGAGGGGGGTGAGTCAATTATGTCCAATTATCATACAATCCCTTCAAACTATTTCAAAACCCACAAAAAATTATAAACTTTAAAAAAAATCACTCTGTGTAACAACACAACTTATTATTTAGCTTTTTCATTCACTTTATTCCAAACTACTAACTCACTCTTCTTTGCATTATCGGTTGTCAATAAAATTATTTAGTTATCACCAACCATTAACTTAGTTATTACTAAGTTATAGTAAACTGTGAAACATGTAAGACAACTTGCAACACAAATAACATTCACACATTTGACACCATGATTTAACGTGGAAACCATGTAAAGAGAAAAACCACCTAAGATCAGAAAACCAAAAGATTTCACCCTTTTGAAGTGAGCTCTGTTAGGAGCCAACCTTGTTAAAGGTTACATAAAAATTGTTAATGTGACCTTATTGGGGGATTTTAGCAAAACATCATCTAGACCTTATCACTCCTTGTGTCAAACTAAAGAGTGGCCTAAGTTATAGGACTTACAAATACCACTAATCCATGTTACCATATAGGATTTTATAGACTTTCTAGGTCCACTTGGTACTTCTAAAATTTTCTACTACAATAGTTAAATAGTGACAATATAAATAATCTATTTAAGAATAGAAACTACCCTTTCTTTTTTAGATCAATTTTCCTTTCTACTTCTCTATATGATCTCTCTCTTGGATCTCCTTTCACTATATACTTAACTTGGCTAATTAACACCTTCTCTTTATTCAATTATGTTTGGTTCACTTGGCTCAACAATCTTCTTTTATCTTCTTCAAATTTCTATACATAACAACTTAACACTTCAGCAACCAACAACGCCAACCAACAACCTAATGAAGTCAATAACCTAAATTTGTTTGTTTCTCATCCTTAAATAGTTATCTCCAAGCTTCCAAATCCATCCATCTTTTGTCACTTAATCACAGTTGTCAATCTTAGGTTCATGCAAAATTTCTAGATTCTAAACTTCATACAATGAATATAGATACTTGGAAAATATATAATTTATATAACTTTTTGCACATCCTTATCCTTCTTCAATCTCTATCATCTGATTCTTATTGAATTTTCTCAATTGTTGATCTTGTAAAAAACTTTGAATCATGCCTTAGAACATCTCAAACTTTCCAAATTTCCACCAAAAATTGGCCTTAAATTTCAATTCTCCAAACGTGTTTATCCTATTGTTACTCAATAAATATAGCATTTACTCGAGTGCTATAGAACTCAGTTATTACTAACTTGCTCAAAAAAATGTGTGTTTCTTTTATACCTTACTAATCACTCGAGAAATACTGCAATCCCTTGATAAATATAGTTTTCCTTTATTAACCTTGTCACTTGGTTATGCTTTGAATTCTTCAATACATTGCTACAATACATGATTATAAGACAATTAAACCAATAATATATTATCACAATCCAGCTCATTCAAGCACTAGTTGAATACCTTACATATCACTTTTGTCTTCATCATTCTTTCTTCAAATCCTCTTCATCAATTAAATCCTCTCCATTAATCTAATGATATGGTAGTCTATTGAGTTAGTATGGTTTCTAGCCAACTAAAAATTTGACATCAATGGAAATATAACAACTAATATGACTCTTTTACATAGATTCATAGCATTACTAGTTACATTATCAGTTGGCACTCATAGTCCCCCCCTTTGGCATTGATGGTAATACATAATATGTGATTTTATATTAAATAAGATAATAAAATGTATGCATTGACAACAACACAAATTTTTAGCTCTTGTCATCAATTGCAAAAACCTTGTAACTCAATGTGTATCTTTGTAGAAACTTTCTCTCTTCAGCATGTATTCTCCCCTTTTGAGAATCTTTCCATTATTATCTTCTTAATACACTTCTCCTCCTTTACAGTAATCATCTCTCCCTTTCAAAATAATGCCAAAGGTAATTATGAATTTCATCATGAAACTTATAAACATTGTAGTTATCCTTGTACCTTGTATGTACTGATTACATTAGTTTCATCATATTCTTTTTCACAACTTCATAAATTCTCCTAAAGTGTGAACACTTATGCATCAACTCCTAAAATAAATTTTAGTTTATCCATGAATCTATGTAACATGACTATTCCCCTAGTGAATTTTGGATAGTGGCAAGACCCCCAGTTTACCTATTAGATATTCAAAAGAATCCTTAGGTATTGGCTTGGTGAATATATCAATAATTTTTTTCTTAGGCTTCACATACTCAAGCCTCGCTTGTTTCTCTTTAACTTGCTATAAAATAATGATAATTTATTGATATGTGAATTTTTTTACATGCATCATCAGATTCTTTGAAATATTTATGGCACTTATATTATCACAGTAAAAAGTATCAAGATCAATTACCTCTTCTTGTATTCCTTCAAATAATTTATTGATTCATACAATAGTTAAATAATTGATTGCAACAACAACATTAGATTGTGAAATACAACTTTGTTTCTTGCTTATTCATGTAATCAATCTTTCTCCTAAAAAGAAAGCTACACCACTCTTTCTTTTTTTCTCATCAACATTTCCAAGCCAAACAACATCTATTTAGAATTTAAGATTAAAGTCGTCCTCTTGTTTATATGTTTGGTTTCACAATGCATGCCCTATTTCTCCTAGAAATGAGGACCCCCTCATCATTTATTTTTTCTTTCATAGACCCTTATTCTAGGGTCTAAGTCTTTTTAGCATTTTTTTAATGCCCGAGTCTAGCCTAGTCCTCTACTTGAAAATGCATGTGCTAGAAATTGGAATTTTAAAGGTAAGAATGTGAATTTTTGTAAGTAGAGGGGCACACTAGCTCACTTAGCACACCCCTCAAGGTGTGCTAGAGCGTTAGATGTGCTACGTATAGGAGCACTTCCTTTTGGAAGTGCACACATGCACAAGTGCATACCAACAAAAGGTGCACTCTATCCTGAGCCTATAAAATCTCAAGATGCCCCCTTATCCATATTCATTCTTCTCCTCTAATTAGCTATGAGTGCAACTCCACACCTATAGAGGTGCAACTATTCTCCAACTTCCTGCATACACACACACACACACACACACACACACACACACACACACACACAAAAGCATTAAAATTGAAGGTGTGCACCATGCACACCTATCCAAGGTGCGCACATTTACTCACCAAAAAAAAAATTAATAAAAAATAAAATAAATAAAATAAAATTCTCCCCTAATTGAAAGGTGTGCATATGTGAACATCTCAATCACAGAACCCTAAGGCAATACAATAATGGTGTGCACATGCACACCTTTCCAAGGTTTGCAACTACACACCATTTAAACTTAAAGCTAAGCCTTGGAAATGTTAGGGTGGGCACATGCACACCCCATAAGGTGCACAGTGAGCACCCTTAGTTGATTAAGTCTTCTTTGATGAAAAATTTCACCTAGTGCACCCTCACAGTATGCAAGATATGCCAAAGAGTTGCATAACAAAGTTTAGAATGAGGTTTTTAGGTGTTTTAATGGGTTTTAGGGTTTTGGGTTAGACTTTTTAGTGATTATGGTTTTTTTAGGATTTTCCACCTTTTGGACTAATGTATTTTTGTTTTGTATAGATAAAATGCCTTCCTCCTCATGCTCACCCTTAGTGAATATTACTCCAAAATTGGTATTGGTCTTTAAGTTTCAAGGTGTCCAACCAAAATCACACTTCCAAGATGCACATTTAGAGATTTAGGACAACTAGTTAGGTTATATTAACTAGAATGCATCCTTAGTACTCTACAACAATCCAAATGAGAGATCCCCAATGATTTTTGCACTTATTAGATCAAGATTGGTAAACATGGCTTCACACCCTATATCAGTATAGTCTTTAGAGTTGGTTATGGCCTTATCAAAGAATTATGTATCGAAAGAGAGAGTGGTGAAAAGCATAACAAGAGAAATAATCTTAGATCTAAGACTATCTCTCTTGTTATTCTATAGAGATAATTCAATCATGAACAAGAAGCTACAAATATTATTCAATTATCATATTTGATTGATAGGACATCTGTGGGAAGAAAAGCTAGAAATTTTGACAACACTAGAGGGTATATGAAGGATGATATTGGATATTTCATTGTGCTTTTGACCAAGATTATGGATCTACTGGCAGCATGGCACTTGAACATTTGGATGGTACATTTCCTTGAGACCATCAGAATGGTGAAGATTCTAATTGGCAGGGCCACAATACTTAGTGAGAATCTAGATGAACAGTTGGTGGTAGTTGAAACTAACCCCAGATTCTATATGACTTAATATTTGGTATTTCTATTAGTAGCAAGGACTAAGGACTACCCAAGGTTTTTTAAGAGGGGAAGCATGCAATATGCTAATGCCTAGCCTTATGTGGTATACCCCTAGCTGGTGAAGAAAAAGTTGTCAGATCAAAGTAAAGAATACAAGATAGTGAACAATGCTTTCATTTTTTCAATCATATGATTCATTGAAGGTGGTTATGAAAAAAGAATGTCAGTAGAGACAGCAACAAGAATTGTAGAAATAGGTGCCTATTGCATCCAATTCAAAATAATCACCTACTTAAGGGTAGCAGGTAGACCTATAAATCTTAAGAAGCTCCTTAGGTAAAAATGTGATAGACTCATTTTGCTAGAGATTGCATGGAAACTCTCATATGCATATGACAGAGTATGGAAACATCATAAGAAGACCTAGGTATGGCCCATCACCATATGTCCATTTGGTGTCAAGAAGAAGTAGGATATCGTGACTTTTGAGTCGGAATGGGATCAATATCCCTTGGAGGATTATAATTCCCCTCGTCCATGTTTTGACAATATTGGCAAAGTTCAATACTTGGTAGGAAAAAAAATGTAAACATGAGAATTCCATGAAGGATTATTGGATGAATGTCATAGATGACTATGATATTTGGATAAGGGATTATTTTAGGATGACTCTTTATTTGGGAAGTAGTGCCCTAAAAATAAAGGTCCCATTGAAGGTTGTTCAATAAGACATTGTAGAGGTCTTAGATCCCTTATATAATCAAGATAAGATGTATGATCAGTTGATCATGAATGTAGAAATTGATAGAGAAGAAAATATATATATCAATCATAGCTCAAGGCATATCATCTAGTTGACCAAGGAATAGATTAAGAAGCCATTCAAGTTGGACCTAATTACTAAAATAGTAGTCTTATAGGCCACAGCCTACCTAGTAAAGGGAAGAGGGGTGAAATTTATAGTACCAACATTCACAGCCCAATCTCCAATTAGGCCAAAAATGATGTATCAACATGATAGGGAAGTTAGATACTTCAAAGAATACAAAGGTAAGAATAAAAGGAAAAGAGTTTCTCCTTAGCGAGCTAAGCCCGAAGTTGAAGGGATTCAAGCCTAGGAGGCAACTCAAGCCCAAGAAGCCACTCAAGCTCAAGATAATCCATAAGTTCCACCATCGAAAGAGGGATAAGGACCTCAAGAGGAAGCACAAGTGGTATCCCCACACATTCAAGAGGAAGAAGCTTATCCATCATCTCTTAAGAGAAAAAAGGGTAAAACTCCAATCAAAAGGACTAGAAGACAGAAAATGCAAAGAAAGGTTATTACTATTCCTTTAGTCCTGGAAACAATTCTCAAAGAAGATGAAGAGGATGAAGAAAATAAAGAGGATAACCTTCCCTTGAGTTAGAGGACTTGTCTAGCCAATATTACTAAGGTAGAATGAAGAAGGAGCTCCACTGTAATGTTGCCATCTATTCCTACACAACCTATTCAGGTTACACCCTCAGAGGATGAACTACAATAGTGGATTGATGAACAAGAGGACCAAGGGAATGATGTCTTTAAAATTTCAAATTTTGACTTCATGCCGTTAGCTAATGAGCTCATAGGTGACAAGATAAGAGATACGCCAATAAATCATCCTTTGGGAGAAGATGGGAGTCAATTGCCACCTTCTTCACAAGGACCTCTAGGTACCCCACCATCATCAGGTCAAGATTTATTTTTCTTGGATAAAGATTCAGCCACTCCTCTCCCTCATATTAACGAAGAGCAAGTACAAGCTATATAGTAAGAGGAACCACAATAAAGACCCATCAATGAAGTATTAGAAGATGGGAAAAATAAATGAAGAGCCTCAACAAAAATTTTAAGATACAAAGGTAAGGACTATGGACTCAACAAATATAAGGATGTCTAATGTAGATCCCTCATAGAAAGAAAGGACTCCAAAGAGGAGTAATAAGTGAAAGGATCTAGCAGAACAAATGCCCTCCTCATATAAGTATATGTCTCCAATGGAAACTACTCAAAAATGGTTGAAATAAGAGGTGATAATTAGGCATAAAAGGTAGTTTTATTGTAGTGGGGATGAAGGAATGAAAGAATTAGTTGAAGCCATCAAGAAACCTAAGTTACCTAAGGGTGATGCGCGTAAATTGGCGTGTATTATGAAAACCTAAAATTAGGACTTGTTTGCTCATATTGTCATCCCTCATTTACATGAAGATACTAAAGATCTAACTCCAAAAGATTATCAAATTCAAGAGGTTTTGTTGGGAAAGCCAACAGTGGATACTATTAAATTAACAGTCACTATGGGAATTAAAGAAGTATTTAACCATCTAGAAAAAGATGAGTTTGAATTACTGAGGCTTAGAAAATAGAATGAGCTTCTAAGAGGCTATTTGCATGAAGTAGTTGGTCCTTTGGACCCTGATAGTCTTGAGGTGACTCTAGGTGTGGCACTTTATAGGAAGGAGAAGGCACTTGTATAATTTGATCCATTTTTTAAGGCATGTTAGCTATGGTGGGAAAGTTTTGAGGGAATAGGTATGCATATAATACAAGAAAACCTTAAATTGTTGCACCATATGCAAAATAATGTAGAAGATTTTTTCCAATAATAAAGTAATGGAGACATTACATGTGGATATTCATAAGCTCAAAAATCAAACCCAAGAGTAGGTTTTTGAAGCTGAGAAGTATTACAACAATGCTTGCCTTGACATTTTTGAAGATGAGTCTATTGGAAATATTATGACAAGAAAAGTCACTAAGAGGGGAGGGGTGAATCAATAACTTCTAAAACTTTTATCCCAATTAATAATTAATCATTTATATGAATTTTGATCTAACTTCATGCATGAGAAACTGAAAAACATGAAAGCATCCACAACACTTTAACACAAGATTTGGTGACCCAGGAACCTTCCAAATAGAAAGTAAAATTGGGGTGGGGATGATACCCATAAGCTTTAGCACTGCAGTAAAAAGTTGGCCTATTAAGACTTACAATGATAACTTTTGATGATCTACCATGTTAGTAGTAGTAAGGACTACTAGGTCCACCTTGTGAAAGAATTTACAAACATATAATAAAGTATGTACTCAGTAAAGAGATTTACATAAGACTATTAGGTCTACCTTGTTAAAGGATTTGACTGATCCACCTATTAGGATGAAATAATAGTTGATCTCTGATCTGCAACTTGGTTTGCTGAATGGGATTCCTCTGAGTGTATAAATCACCTTGTTGTGATAGATGAATCTTTTTTGCTCCTTATAGTTTTGTAGCCTTTGTAATTTTCTCTTCTGCTTTTCTTTGATGATTACATTACTTCTTCATGATGATTCCACACATACTTTGGATGTGATACAATACATTACATATATATCAATCCAATTACATAATTAAAAAGTCAGCCACAATACAAGTTTACACAAAATATTACAAAGTTAGTTAAAGTGTAGAAACTTGGGCTCTAAAGACTGACTCAATGAGGTTTTGATACTCAAAATTCACTGTCAATACTCAGCATCATCATGCACTCAGTAGATGTAGAAGCTCAGTCCATACTGATCAATTCCAAGTAGTCTTGAACTCCCGCTGCACTGGTGACTTGGTGAATATTGTGAAACTTGGCATATAAACTAAGTCACTTGATTCACACTACATAGCTCGATAAACACTATCATCTTGAGCTTGGTATAAACTAAGTCTCTTGGTTAACATTGAGTAGCTCAGTCAACATTAGACTCACATTACATCAACTATGAACTCGATAAACACTATGTAACTCAGTTTATAGTGGTAAAATCAGCATACACTGAAATGCTTTGTTTACACTACTGAACTTCAACTCTACAGTAATTGCTTGATTCAAACTAAAATCTGTCCATATGAATCGGTAGCAACTGTAGGACTTGGTAGCAACTAAAATGCTTGGTTAACACTATTAACTATACAATATGCTTAGTATGAACTCACAATTTGAATAAGTATATGTCACCAATAAAAAACATGACTAGAATGTCAACAATTACCCCCTTTGGCATTAGTGACAAAAACATTTATCTATCAAAATTGAATTATCCATCACCTTATATCTCCAACTTGATAGATTATACTATTTTTGAGATTTTTCAAAATTGTTTTTATAAAGGATACATTTTTGTACATTGTAATACTTCCTCCAAAAATAATATATACTATACTATACATACAATATATATTTCTTCTTACAATCTTCTCCCCCTATCTTTTTACATCATTCTACTTATGACTTTTATAGATTCTCCTCTCTATATCATCTGATATCTTCTCCAATATCTTCTCCCCCTTTTTGACATTAATGCCAAAGATTTATGCTATATATATTTACATAGTAATGCCAAAATGAGACAAGAAGTCTAAATGTACCTTTAGTATGATTTCCAAAGTCTTGTCCTAGTTCTCTTACAAGACCCTGCATGTGTGCAATGCCACTTGTACTTCTGCTAATAGTTCAATCATATGGTTTGCAATAGAGAAATTATTTTTATGGATGAGAGTTTTTGAATAAGCAATATGCTTCTACAGTGCATCCATGTTAGGAAGTATCATATTTTGAATATCTACCAATGTATATCTGATTGTGGCCTCTTCTTTAAGTAATTCTTCCTACATGTCTATCAAAAATTTGATCCTTTATAAATGGATAGAGCTTGAACTTGGGTTAAGTTGCAATTGTTGAGCACTCGCCTTAAGATCTTCATCAATCTTAGACAATTTGTCTTTTATTTCCTTTGTAAAACTTGGAATATCACATAATTTACCAAAAAGTAAAGTTATATTTGTACAAGAAGTTTCAAGAGAACCCAAAATAGTAGATAACTCTACTTAGTAAATTGAAATATTTTAAGCAATAAGTTTTAAGACCTTATTCTCAAACTTCTTCTCTGCTTTCTATAATAACTTGTCTTGTCCATCTAGATCTTCATTATACTTCTAAACTACTTCTGTCAACTAATACAAAACTAACTAAGAAGAATCAATCTCTATACCTATAGCCTCTACCAAAATATTCTTGGCATCCTCAATGATTTTGAATTCTTTATCTCTTTCTTCTCTTAGCCTCTGTTTCTTGGCTTTCTTTTAGAGTAATTCTCCAAAGGCCTACATTTGATCAAGATTGAGTTTTGAAATATCACAATTTCTTCATCAAGATCTACATCCTCCTCCTTTTCATTACCTTTACCTAAAAAATTTGTGTTCAATTGAGGCTTTGTCTCAACTGTCCTTGCACTTATTGCTTGTGTACTTGGAATGGAAACAATAGTTGAAATGGATGGGCTTGCTGCGAAAATTGATACTACACTTATTGTAGAAATACTAGTAGAAGTACCTATTAAAGCCAAAATTGATGTATTTAAAATTGTTGAAGAGGGAAGAATTTGTAGCTCATTAGATGAAGTAGTTGACACTTTTTTCAATGATGTGTTGAGTTGAGTTGGTGCAAAGATTGATTGGATGCTTGTGCTTGCAATGCTAGACACAATCAATCCTATAGAGGTCATCTCCATGCTTGATGTTGTCACTATTTTTCTTGGAGAGTGAGGTAGTGAGGCAATAACTACTATAGTAATTTTGACTAGGTCAGTTTCCTCAACATCTTGAGTTCCTTTCTCAGTAGCCTCTTGCTCTTGTTCCACTTCATCATCATCATTATCAAAATGTGTTACTTCTTCATCATTTTTCTCTTCATCCTTTTCTTGATCATCATCATCATCATCTTTATCACTTATGCTAACTAGAAAATCACTCAATTTGTGAAGAAGATCAACATTTTTCCATGTGTTTGTTGCATTCTTCATAAGATGCTCTATTTCTTTGAACAAAATAAGACAAATGTTGAATCTTAAAGTCATTTTTTCTTCATTTTTCTTTAAAGATTCCTTGATTTCCTTGTCAGTCAAATTTTGCATCGATTGCCTCAGGGTTTGCTTATGAATGTCCTTTGCAATTTGCATTGCACGTTCTTATCTTAGCTTGATTTTATTCATTAAAGCATTTGGAATTTGCTGAGTGAGCTAGTCAAGTGAGTATTTCCATTTGCCCATTTTAGATATTAGAATATCTTCAATCTACTTTTGCTCATCAACTATTTTGGTCTCATATTTTAATGCTTTGAAATTTTTTATCCCAGAACCTTATTCCAATTCCTTCATCCTCTCTTCAAATGTGGGTGGAGACCTCTTGAAAATTATGTCTCCCCTTCTTTATTTTTTTTCTTCCTGGAGGATCTCCTTATAAACATTGTAGTGGATATCTTGGCAAGCTTGGTAATGATTATCTTGCCATTTTTCTTTAGTAGTTCATCTTCCTTTGATTCTTCATCCTTTGCTTCTTCATCTTCACCTTTTCCCTCAATTAACAAGAGAGTAGAACTTTTTTTCAACTTGGCAATCCTTTTATTGTCTTTGGTAACCACCTAAGGGAGCTTGATCTCCAATTCTATTCAGTCCTTAGCCTCATAAAATGTACCAAAATATGCAGCATTTGGGTCAACTGGTTCATTAATCAGTGCCTTAATTATATCCTTAGTTTCATCAATATTTATGTCATATCCTAGAGGTTTCATCATGCAATTCTAGGCCTAACTACTTGAATGTATAACTTATTAATATCCACCATAAAACAAACATCATCCTTATAATCTTCAACTAGTTTCTTGGGGATTTTTAATCTATTATTCATTTTCTCCTTGAAAGAATCAAAATAGTTATCCATAATGCTAGTGTAGTTTTCTCCCATTTCAGCAATGTACTCATTAATCTGATAGAGTATTGGCACATCTTTCCTCCAAACAATAGTGCCTTGTGATGGAAAGAATTTTTGAACATAAAAGAATAAACATGTCAATAGAGAGCTAAACTTACATAGATTATTCTTTGATGTCTTGATGCTCTCCATGTCTTTTTTTGAATTGATTCAACAATAGCTTGGCAAGGTCAAGAGAAAGGTTATTCTTGACAACTTTGCATGCCAAGTCAACTACTTCACATGACACACTATTTAGCCTACTCAAACTATAGATCTTGTGTGCAATAACATGAATACTAAACTTCAATTACATGTTAGTAATACTACTAATTTTCATTCCCCTACCATCCCACTTGGCTAGGGTTTTCATCTCCAATTTGACCTAACCTAGGGTTTTTGTCATTTTAGCTTTAGCCAGCATAAGGAGACTAGTGATTTTGTGAATCATCTTCTTTGTAATCAAAATTGGTTGCTCCAACCACAACTTCCCATTGTACACATGGCTGAGAATATACCTAATCCATTTGACTTGGAAATCATGGGGCATGTGAGGAATATGGGTTAAACCTTTGGCTTTGAGATATTGGTGCTCAGGTTTCAAAACACCATCAATGCATAACTCCTTTAAATATTCATCCATTTCTAGGGTGCCAATATCTTGAATTACACATTTAATATGAGAATGAATATCATTGATCAATAGTACATTGGGAGGGATTTGTGATTGTGCTCCACTCAGATCTAAGGTTTCAATGATGATAGGAGTGAGCTTGAAGTCTGGTGCCTTCTATTCTACACCATGAACTTACATGCTTGACCCTTGCTTTGCTTTACTACTAGTAGCTACCATGTTTACTTGCTAGGGTTTGAGAGAGTTTGAAATTTTTGACAATAATTCACTCAAATCACTTGAATTCTCTTGAAGATTACTTCTATGCAATTTTCTCTCAAAAATTCATGCTGAAAAAGACTTCAATTTCATTCCTTTTATCAAATTTTGTCATAAATGTCTAGTACAAAAGTTAGATGAATTTGATAGACTATCATCCACTTTGCTTGCATTGATTACTCAGTAGAGTCTTCCATCATTTGGTACCCACATAAGATTTAGTCACTCCTGACCTTGCTCGATAGAGTCTGTGACTTGACCTCACTTGGTAAGGAAGGTAACTCAGTAGTAACTGGTACCTTTTACTCAGTGATCCCTTTGCATCATGAATGTTGATATGGATATTTTTTCCTATCAACTAGAACTTATTTAGATGTCTTCGTTGGTAGCCTAGTTCCAGTTTTCCTCTAAGAAATCAAGCGAAAATAGTGGAGTCACCCAATTCTTGAATGACTTGATCATCATTACTCAGACTTGCATTCTTAGTAGACTTAGAAACCCATTGTTGTCTCATTATTTTCTGATGTTGTCAACTTTTTCCTTCTTTTCATCTTCTATTCTTCTAGTATTCATATAGTTCTTGGAAAGGTGACCAAGTTTTGTATAGATGAAATATCTTTTGGTATTATCTCTCTTCCTCATATCATGTTTTAAATAATTCATACCAATGTGTCCAAATTCTCCATAGTAATGACATCTACACCATGTGTTGTAGTCCCAACCAAATATAGCTTTCATAAT
Organism: Cupressus sempervirens; assembly: GCA_028749045.1. NCBI lineage: Eukaryota > Viridiplantae > Streptophyta > Pinopsida > Cupressales > Cupressaceae > Cupressus > Cupressus sempervirens. The sequence goes on along the minus strand of CM053791.1, from coordinate 297,623,116 downwards.
TTGTTCTACTAGATTCAGTATCTTGGTTTTGCATTTTAATGACTTGTGTCAATGCTTCTTACATTTGTGACATTTGCCTTCAAATTTTTGTTTCTCTTTGCATTCATTTTCTCTATGACCATGTTGATTACAATTGCACCATTTTCCATTTAATTTTTCTTTCCCATTGCTCCAACATTTGTTTGAAGTATGACGTATCTTACCACAGTGACTGAAAGTAGGTTTTTGGTTCCTTTGAGCTCCTTTCTTAGATGATTCTCCTTCTTTTGTATATCTAATTCCTACTTTTACCTTTTCTCTAAAGTGACTATGCTCATTTAACTGATTCATGTATGCTTTGGATTTCAACATTCTTTCATTGGTTTGCCTTTCAATGTTTAGATCATTCTACAATCTTTCATTCTCTGATCTCAAGTTCATGATTTCTTCATTTGCATTGGTGAGATGATCATTGAAGCCTGCTTGCTGAAGTGATAGATGCTAAATTTCATTGTTCTTTCCTTCTATCTCTTCTCTTATCTTATTTTTCTCTTCCATGACTTCACACAATCTTACTAACTAAATTCTTTTCTCTCTTCTTAGTTTTCTTACTTCTTCTTGAAGAGTACTATTCTTTTCCAATAGTTCTTTGATTGTTACATCAACTTCATCTGAATTGCTTGAATGGATGTCTTTAATTCTTTCCTCAATGTAGAGTGAATCATTCATCTAGATTGCAAGATCTTTTCTTCTTTTCAAGAATTGGGAGATTTGCTCTTTTGCTTTCTTGAGTTGTCCAATGGCCAATTTTAAATCTAGCTTCTCATTTTCAATAGCCTTGTCAAGTCTAAATACCTCTATTACCTTTGATCTTTGCTCAAGTTGTTAAACTTTTCACTGAGAATGACAAAGCTCTGATACCAATTTTTGGAAATATTATTACAAGCTAAGTTACTAAGAGGGGAGGGGTGAATCAGTAACTTCTAAAACTTTTATCCCAATTAGCAACTAATTATTTATATGAATTCTGATCTAACTTCATGCATGAGAAACTGAAAAACATGAAAGCATGCACAACACTTTAATACAAGATTTGGTGACCTAGAAACCTTCCAAATAGAAAGTAAAATTGGGGTGGCAATGATATCCATAAGCTTTAGTATTGTAGTATAAAGTTGTCTTGTTAAAGCTTATAATGATCACTTCTGATGATTTTCCCTATTAGGAGCAATAAGGACTGCTAGGTCCACCTTGTGAAAGGGTTTACAAACATACAATAAAGTATGCACTTAGTAAAGAGATTTACATAAGGTTGTTAGGTCTACCTTGTTAAAGGATTTGATTGATCTACCTATTTGGATGAAACAATAGTTGATCTCTGATCTACAACTTGATTTTCTAAATGATATTCCTCTAAGTGTACAAATCACCTTGCTATGATAGATCAATCTTTGCTACTCCTTATACTATTGTAGTCTTTATAATTTTCTCTTATGCTCTTCTCTAACGATTACATTACTTCTTCATGATGATTCCACACATACTTTGGATGTGATACAATATATTACATAAATATCAATCTAATTACATAATTAAAAAGTTGGCCACAATACAAGTTTATAACACTGAGTAGCTCGATCAACAGTAGACCCACATCACATCAACTATGAACTCGATAAACATTGCATAACTCAATTTACACTGGTGAACTTGACATACACTAAAATGTTTTGTTTACACTACTAAACTTTAACTTTGTAGTAACTACTCAGTTCAAACTAAAAGCTATCCATAGGACTCAGTAGCAGCTGTAGGAATTGGTAGCAGCTGAAAGGGTTGGTTAAGATTGTTAATTGTACAATATGCTTGATATGAACTCACAATCTGAATAAGTGTATGTCACTAATAAAAAATATCACTGGAATGTCAATAGAGTCAAGGGATAAACTCCTCCTATCTATGCAAACAATTCTCAAATATTTTTGGAAGACCTTTGGAGAAGCTTCAACTGAGATAAGCATTCAAGACAGAGGAGGCATTGCTAGAATTGGATGTAAAGTTGGAAGACTTTGTAGAGACTTGCATAGAAGTTGGCAACTACATGTAGATAGTGAAGGATAAGTATGATTCTTTGGATTTATTGAATACAACCCAAGTGATGGATTTCATAGAGAAATTCAAGAGAAAACATCAAGACATAGCCCTGATATAAAGGGGAAGAAAACCCAGAAGCTAGAATTTTAGTTTTGACACTTTAAAAATTTTGGATTTTTTGGACCTGTCACTAAGGGGTGACTCATCAAATGTGAATAAGGTGTACAAGGTTCACCTTTCCTAAGGTGTGCTAGAGGTTTTTGAAGAATTCAAAGGTGCACTAGCAATTAACTGCTAGTTCTAAATTTAGAGCTTTCTATGCACCAGAAATGCATTCTAACGGTAGTTTAACACCTATAAACATCTAGAAAAGGTTGAGCTTCTATTTTTAGCATCTCCAAAGACTCCTACATCATCTAACAGCTTCCTTCATCTCATCTACTACTACTTTTTTTCTTTTAACATGTGTGAAGGCTCATGCACCCATTAAATGATATAAACAAGGGTGGAGTCCTACTTAGCACTTCCTAGAGAGTCAGTTTGTATATATTTAGATTTTTTTTATTAGTTTTAAGCATATATTTGCATGAAGGAATCTCTCACTATCAACACAAGTTGAGGAGATGATTGCCTATAAATTGAGGAATTAAATATGTATTCTAGGCCATTATTCTTATGCAATAATAAATGCTATCAGTACTCTAATTATAAGTGTAGTGATTCTTGTCAAAGTGTGTTATATTTTGTGGATGTATATTCATGGAGTTTAATGGAGCCAATGGTTTTGTTGTGTTATTTTGATTGAGCAATTTTTTAATTTTGATGTTTGTCATGTATTTACAAATTTTACTTAGTTGGAGAAGAGATCACCTACTGTTCATACATAGCTTTTTGTCTCCCATGAGTACACTTTCTATGGACTTGTGATTTGATGAAAAGTGAAACATCTTACAATTACTAAATTCCCATTGATGATTGCATCAGTGGAATTAAGGAAGCATTGCTCCTATTTTTATTGTTTACCTACTGATCTTTCCAAAAGCTTAACTCACAGATATGTTGTTTATGTGGCTTATGTCTATTAAGGATTTACTTTTCAAAGTCATTTCCTTCAAATTCATGTTACCCTATCTTTGTTATTTTATTTAAAAACACTTGGTTAATTTAAGAATTCATATAGTTGCATAGTTAAAACTACATTCATTATAAACAGAAAAATAAAAAACTAAAAAATTATTTTTCTGTGGTTACTTTTTGAGATAGCAAGAAGATTCAATATCTTATCCAAAATTGGTCAAACCAGCAAAGACATCCTCATAAACACTCATATTTATCTTTGATTGAGTGGGTTCTAGTAGGTTACAAGATCACCAGAACCTTGGAGTTGATCCTAGATTGGCTTTTTAAGAGAGGAGTTTGAAAGGATTCCTTTCGTTGAGCATCGTGTAAAATAATAGCTCAATAGAGGTGGTGCTAGAAGGAGGGCCCTAACCATTTGAAATAGAAGAAAACAACTTGTAATTTCAAAATCTTGCATTTTTTTTAATTTAGAAAAATTTATGAACTATCATTGTTTCAAGGTGTACAAGATGCTCTTTTTCAAAATTTGAATCCAACTAGAAGATCCTGATCCATCATCTTCATCTCAATGAGCTTTAAGATCTTCACCTAATACACACAAGTTCCTTGAATTTAGTTACTTTTGCAAGCCATGTAGCGTCAAAGGATTACCTAGAATTCTACCACTTCCATTTAGCATTTCATCATCTTCTTCATTTTTGCCTCCACATAAATAAATTTTAGATAAATGATGTTGGTTCGTACAACAACAACAATTACAATCAAAACTACAATAGGAATTTCAGCAAAAACAACAATGCAAGAAACAAAAATACGACTAACAATAATGGGGGAAATGATTGCAATCCTCCCAATCATAATAATAGTGTCCAAAAATAGAATTGACAATGGAACACTCATCCAAATAATGGAAGCATTCCTTTAGATAACAATAACAGCAATGCCTAGTATATGGACATCAATCAGTATGACAATAATCAAAGTGCACCCAACAATGATGGCTCATATTACAATGGAAATCAAGAAGTGAATTAGAATTTACAAGGAAATGATAATGCTCCTCCCATGCAATTCAATGCTATGCTACTAGAATCCTATGATTCTACATAAAACACAAAAGTGGAACCACAAGTCAATGAAGAATTTTATTTTCCATTCAGTTAAGAACCAGATACACAATCAAAAGAGATGTTTGCTTTTTGAAATGACAATCTAAATACTTATAATTTGCAAAGTTAGAAAGAACCTATGACTAATGGTATTCCTCCAATATTACAACTAACTACTCTAGATCTAAGAGTCAGTAATAATCCAATACCAATCAGACCCTTGTATGGAAGACAACAAAATCATAATCAAGGGAATATACCTACAATCTTGAATAACCCTATAGGGTCAACCAAAAAGTATAATGCAGTAGAAGATTTGAAATGAATGAATGCTAACATGTCCATGTTTGACATGCTACAAAATTTTCCTAATCAGTGGGAAGCACAGATGAAAACCCTAGATCATACAATGAGTTCCTCAAAAAATAGTCTCGCAATAGGTTAATGCTTCAAAGGCCATGCTGACTATGTTTAAAGACAAGGTTGAGGTGCCTCCTTTTTTGCTTTGTATCAAGATCTATGGAAAGAATCTTCATTATTTCCTAATCAATTTAGAGGCTTCTTATAATGTTATGACACTTTCAATAGTCCAAAGGTTGGGAGTCACTTCTCAACCCTCTAATTGAATAGTGATACAATTGGACAAAATACAAATAAAGGTTATTAGTGTGTTAAAAGATGTTTGGATACAACTAACCATTGATCCCTAAATTGAAGACATCACTAACATACATGTGGTGGAAATTCCTGAGACATATGGATTGGTGCTAAGTAAATAATGGACAAAATTCCTAAGGGGATGGTTTTCTACTAATTTCATTTAATTGTGGTTACTATGGAAAGGGTTGAATAACTAGATTAAGATAGATGTGGAGCCAAAGTTAAAAACAATGATCGTAGAATATAATGCACCAAATTAGGTGGCATTCTTAGAATTAGATTTGGGTTCTTATAAAGTAATGGCTTTTGATAAAACTTCAACTAAACCATTGGCTGATCAACATGGAAGATCCAAGATTCCCATCCCAAAAGAAGAAACTATAACAAAAATTCATAGATAGCATGGTGGAAAACTTACAATTCCTAGGTGAAGAAGCAGATCCAAATGTTTTGCTTCTCCTAGGATTTTGTAGATTGCATAAAGTTAGTCATTCAGAGTTTGAATATTCACATTGCTAGGAAGCAGTTGCTAAGGTATTAACACATATAATGGGGGAAAAAAATGACCAAATCCCAAAAGAAGTACCCATAGAAAATCAAAGTTCTACAAACATATTTGAATTTATGGAAAGATTTGAAGAAGAAATTGAAAATCTAAATGCATCATACGGTGATACCTCTTCAAATGGAGGAGGTTTATCTTCTCCTCCACCAGGAATGATCAAGGTTCAAAGAAGGAGATGGTATGTAAAAGATCAAGGTTAGACTTCAATAGGCATTCATCCCAAGCCCAAAATAGAAAAAATTATAGAATTGATTGGGGAAATTCAAGATAAACAAGAGAAACATATGCTTCCCATATCAAGGAGTAACAATGGAAAATCATTAAGTCCACCTTGCGGGAGATTACAATGGGTTCCAAAGAAATAATCTTTTTAAGTCCATGTAAAAGAAAATTTATGAGCATAAGTCTAGGAAACCCAAAGAAGATCCCATTTGGACACTCAAGTTTGATGGCTTCAAATGCAAATTACGAGCCAACACAGGTATTGAGTTAATCAACCCAAAAGGTAGGTCTTTCTATGTATCATACCAATTACAATTTAGATGTACTAATGATGTTGTACAATATGAAGCATTGATCTGAGGACTTGTCTTCGCATTAGAGAAGGGAATCACAACTCTCATTATTAAAGGAGACTCCCAGTTGGTCATAAGACAAGTGAAATTGATATATTCTTGCAATGATACGAGGTTGCTTGCTTACCAAAAAAGAGTATGGGGTCTAATGGATGACTTTGAAGCATTGAACATCAAGTCCATTCCAAGGAGGAGAAACATTGTAGAATATGCCCTCACAATTTTAGCTAGTGCATTACAACCTATTGAGAGAACAAAATTGAAGATATTTTCAAAAGAATTGGTTGTTGCACCATATATCCCAAATAATATTACCAACTTCCAAGTCTTTCAAAATGATCAACATATAATCAAATGTATCATGTGTAATGGCCACTTTAAAGGGCAAGAAATTGATGGCATTCTAGATTGAGGATGATGAACTTGAAGATGAAGATTGGATCCTAAACCTAAAAACCAACACTATCCCTAAGGGGATGGTTGAGTTGGAGTACATTTTTTATCACGATGAATCAGCAATTAACAAAAGAATGATAAAAGAAAAGAGGATCGAGGAATACGATTCATATAATTTGGGTATTGATGAAGATCCTAAAATGGTAAGGATTGGGAAGGCATGCAATGCCCAGGAAAGGAAAGATATGCTCAAGTTGCCTAGGGAATACAAGGACCTCATCACTTGGAGTTATGAAGAGCTCAAAATTTATGATCCTGAAATCATCGTGCATAACATTCCATTGGAACAGATGCCAAACCTTTTTTTCAAAGGCAAAGACCTCTTAATCCCATTATTAAAACCTTGACAATGAAGGAAGTTAAAAAATTACTTGATGCTAAGATTATCTTCCCTTTTTGCCATTCTACGTGGGTTGCTAACTTGGTTCCTGTGAGGAAAAAGATTGGAGAGATTCATCTTTGTGTGGATTTTTATAATTTGAACCTAGCATCTCAAAAGGATAACTACCCTTTTCCCTCACAGGATGAAGTACTACAAATTGTCAATGGTTCCAAGATGATGTCTTTCTTGGATGGATATTTTGGATATAACCAGGTAATGGTTGATGAAGAAGATAGGATAAAGACTACTTTTATGACTAAATGGGGGACTTTTTTCTTACAAAAGAATACCTTTTGGGTTGATTAATGCAAGGGCTATGTTTCAACGATCCATGGATGAAGCTTTTAAGTGATTAATAAACAAGTGTATAGTCATCTACATGGATGACTTAACTATCTTGTCAAAGGATCAAAGCACTCACATTGCTAATTTAAGACAAGTATTCAATAGATGTTGTAAGTATGGCATATCACTTAATCCCAAGAAGTGTTCATTTGGAGTAACAGGAAAGCTCCTAGGTCAAATCATCTCTAAAGTTGGAATCTCCATTAATCCTGAGAGAATCAAAGCTATTTTAAAGTTATCACCTCCACATAGTTGTAAAGAATTCAAGTCTTTCTTTGAGAAGATAAATTTTAAGAAAAAATTTATAAGTAGATTTGCAGAGATAGTTCGCCCCCTTAATGATTTACTCAAAAATGGAGAAAAAATAGAATGGGTTCCAAAAATTAAGAAATCATTTGAGGATATCAAAGTGACTATTTCCACAGCCCCAATTCTTGTGAGTTTGGATTATGGACTACCTTTCAAAATATACTCTTTTGCTTCAGAACATTCATGTGTTGGGATTCTTACACAGAAGAAGAAAAGAAGATGAAAGGACCATTACTTTTATGAGTTGCCCTCTGCAAAATATTGAGCTAAACTATTCTAATCTAGATAAATAGTATTTTTCCTTGGTTAAAGCCGTAAATAAATGTTTCCATTATATACTCAAGAGAAAGGTATATGCAATTGTGCCTAATCTTGTGTATAAGTCATTGCTGATGCAAAATAAATTGGGAAAAAGTTAAGGAAAATGGATGGCAATCCTACAAGATTTTGATTTTGAGATTTAACCCATGAAGTTGGTAAGAGGGCAAGGATTATCAAATATGATATCTGATAACCAGATCAAAGATGAGAACAAATTCTTATTTGATTATAAAACTAATGTGGAAGATCAAAAGAAGATTTTAGTATCTCAAGTAAATATTGATCAAGGGATAATAACATATGTCTAGTAATAGGATATTGTCTACTACCTTTTAAAAAATTAGTACCCCAATTGGATGAATATTTCACATCATAGTGGACTCAAAATGAAGTGTGAATCCTACATCCTACACAATTGAAAATTGTACAAAAGGAACTATGAAGGCATTTATCTAAAGTGTTTAGGATGAGAAGAAGTAAAAGAAGTTCTAGAGCAATGTCACGATAGGCATGGTATAGGGCATGGCTCAGTAGAGGCTATGGCCCATATGATTTTGAGATCAAGCTATTTTTGGCCTACAATCTTCAAGGGTAATTTTGAACATGTGCATACTTGCCACATTTGTCAAACTAGTGCTAATAGAGAAAGACATCCTGCAATGCCATAACAACCAATGTTCGAGGTATGCCCCTTTGTAAAGTGTAGACTAGATTTTATTGGTCTAATAAACCCAACATCATCAATTGGACACACTTTTTTTCTTATAGATATTGATTATTGCACATGCTGGATAGAAGCAGAAACTTTCAGAAACTATAATGCTAAAATAGTCACTAATTTCTTGGAAGAACATATTGTTACTATATTTAGGATGTCATTCTTCCTTGTTTTTGATAATGGACTAGCCCTTGCATCAATACTCCTTACCTAGTGGGCATTTGAAAGTCAAGTTATAATTAAGTTCTCTTTGAATTACTATCCTAGGGGAATGATGTAGCAGAGTCCACAAATAAAAACTTGATCACAATAATAAGACATTTGCTGAAGGAAAATCCTAGAGATTGGCATACTTAGCTCAAATATGCCTTGTGGATAGATTGATTCAAGGTCAAAAATGCTTTGGGGACATCCCCATATCTTCTCATCTATGGGAAAGAACTAGTGTTTCCACTTAACCTCAAGATTCTAGTTTTGAAATTCATTAGTGGGTACATCAAAGATGCTGGCAGGTTTCAGATCAGACTAAGAAATTGAAATGTCCCTTCCTCTGATTCTATATGATATTTCAAGCCTCTGATCAGATTTTTAAAATTAAACAACCAATATTTCAAAGATCCACCAATTTCTCAATAAACCCCAAATCAGGTATGCCCGAAATAGTGCCAAAAACTTCACAACTTCACATATTATTAATAGATCTGAAAGTGGAAATTTTTAAAAAAAATTCAGCAGCATAATAGCCTAAAAAATGACATTTCTAGATCTGTATAACATTTACACAACAGCTCCCAAATGGAGGACAAAAACAATGCTCATCGGGCTCCCGAAAATAACACAAAATAGCCCGAAAACACCACAAAACACTAATAATCTATCACAGAAGTTTAACCATGACCCAATACATATATTTAGTTCTATTTTAACATCTAAAAGTCTGAAATATAGCAGAAATTCAAATTTATATGAAATACTCAACCGGAAACATCAAACTCTTTAAAAAAACACACCCGAAAATCCACAAATTTGCACTGTTCAGCACAAGGGAAAACTCTGCATGAGCTTGCACATGGAATGGCTTCAAACTCCTATCCTTAGCCTTCCTAAAAACCTGAAAACTCCCATCCTTGGGTCTCCTTCTCCATAGGTTTGGCAGCCTCTAAAGAACAACAAAGCAATAAGTGAAAATCAAGTTCTGGAATAAGCCCAAAATGCCTCCAAGTCCCTTAAAAGAGGGCATAACCCTAACTCACATCCAAGAGGGGTTAATAAAACATATTTTTATAATAATTTTTATTTATTAGTTCATTGGTTTCCAAATATTAGCCCCTTTTGCCAAAACTTCACCTTTTTGAGCCTGCCTGCCTTAGCAAAGATTATTATTTTTAATTATTTGAAAAGGGGACATGACAAGTCCTCCCCTCTCAAATATTGCTTGTCCTCAAGCAATGAAGTTTGGAATTCTCAAGAATGTGTGCTCCTTCCCAAGTTGCATCCTCCAATGGTAATCCTTTCCATTTGACCAAATGCTCTATGATGCTCCTATTTCTCAATCTTTTCTCTCTTGTATCCAAAATCTCTTCTGGTATCAAAACTAATTTCCCTTCATCATCAAGAGGTGGTAATTCTATAGATACTATGGTTTTCTGACCTAGAACCTTCTTCAAGGAAGATACATGAAAAATATTATGTATTTTGTTGTTTGGTGGGAGCTCCAATTCATAAGCTACCTCTCCTACCTTCTTGATGATTTTATAAGGCCCATAGAACCTTGGCTTGAGTTTCTCTACCCCACTCCTCTTCAAGGTGCTTTTCTTATATGGCTACAACCTAACAAATACCAAATCTCCCACCTCAAAAGATCTTTCAGTCCTTTTCCTATCATCATACAACGTCTGTTGGTTCTATGCATGTTGTAGATTATCCTTGAGGGACCTTATTATGTCTTGGCTTTGCTTGATGAAATCACTTGTTGTACGTACTCTGCTATCTGAAAGTACTAGATCAACAAAGGAAAGGGAATCATAACCATAAAAAGAATGAAAAGGAGGCATACCAATAGATATGTGATGAGATGTATTGTAACAATACTCCCCTAGGTGCAACCATTTCACCCAAGCATGTTGTTGATTTGAAACATAGTTCCTCAAATATCCCTCTATCTATTTATTAACTATCTTTGTTTGTCCATCTATTTGAGGGTGATAGCTAGTACTGGGAGTGATTTCAGTTCCTGCCAAATGAAAGAGCTCTTTCCAAAAAGAGCTGAGGAATCTATTGTCCCGGTCACTGACAATGTTTCTAGGCAAGCCATGTAATCTAAAAATTTCCTTGAAGAACAATTCGGCCACTTGTGATGCCTTGAAATCAGATGTGATAGGAAAGAAATGTGCATACTTAGTAAGTCTATCTACCACCACATATATGCAATCCTTACCTTGAACTTTGGGCAACCCAGTGATGAAGTCCATGGAAATACTTTCCCATTTTTGTTCAGGAATAGGAAGTGGCTGCAACAACCCTGCAAGAAAATTTTGCTCACTCTTGCTTTGTTGGCATACCATACATTCCTTAATGTGTTTAAGGACATCCTCCTTCATACTCTTCCATGAAAATTGCTCTTGAATTTTCTTGTATGTCTTGAAGTATCCCTGATGACCATTCAAAGGTATGTCATGAAAGGCCCTCAATATCCTCTCCTTATTTTTTGATCCTGGCACTAAGAAGATCATGTTCTTGTAATAAATCAATTCATCAACAACCTTGTACCTGTTATCATCCACTAACTTATCCAAAATCTTGGTGGCAAAGGAATCTTTAGCATACTCTAAAATTATGGAGACTTTCCAATCAGCAGAGATAGATGTTAAGGAACACAAAGTGGGCTTTCTTGAGAGAGCATCAGCAACCACATTATTCTTTCCTTTCATGTATTCAATATCAAAATCATAAGCTTGCAATTTTTTTACCCATTTTTGTTGAAAATCATTCAAATCCCTTTGGTTCAAGAAGAATCTGAGGCTATTATGGTCTATCTTTACAATGAATCTCCCACATACCAAATATTGTCTAAACTTATAAAGTGCATGCATGATTGCCAAAATTTCCTTATCATAGATGGAGTAACCTTTCTCTGATTGATTTAATTTTCTACTCTCAAATGCTATTGGATGTCCCCTTTGAGTTAGGACAGCCCCTATACCTTCTCCAGAAGCATCACATTCAACAACAAAAGGTAAAGAGAAATCTAGAATTGCAAGCATAGGGCATGAACTCATTACCTCCTTAAGCTTATCAAATATTTTTTGTGCCTCTTCTATCCAAAAAAAAGCTCCTTTCTTTGTCAAATCAGTCAAGGGGGTAGCAAGCTGAGAAAATCCCTTGGCAAATCTCCTATAGTAGCTACACAACCCAAAGAAACCTCTCAATTGTGTAAGATTAGTGGGTGGAGGCCAATCCAAAATTGCCTAAATTTTTTTTTGATCAACCTATACTCCTTTAGAACTTATAATATGTCCCAAATATAGGATCTCTATCAAACCAAACTCACATTTAGATAGCTTAGCATAGAAGGATTGCTGCTCCAAGATTCCAAAAATAGTGTCTATGTGCTCTAGATGCTCTTCCCATGTTTTATTGTAAATCAAGATATCATCAAAAAATACCAAAACAAATTTTCAAAGATCTTGGCTGAATACCTTATTCATACAAGATTGGAATGTTGCAGGTGCATTAGTGAGGCCAAATGGCATAACAAGAAATTCAAAGTGCCCATAGTGACATCTGAAAGCAGTCTTTTCCACATCTTCACTCCTCATTCGGATTTGATGGTACCCTAATCTTAAGTCAATTTTTTAGAAGTATATAGCACCATGTAACTCATCAATGAGTTCATCTATGCGTGTTATGGGATATCTATTTTTTATGGTCTTCTTGTTTAGAGCCCTGTATTCTATACACATTCTCATTGTACCATCCTTTTTCTTGACAAGTACCACAGATGATGCAAATGGACTAGAGCTAGGCCTTATGAATCCCATGTCCAGGAGTTCTTTAATATTTTTTTCAATTTCTTCCTTATAACCTCTTGGATGGTGGTATGGGGTTGTTATAACTGGTTTGGAACTCTATTCTAACTCTATAACATGCTCAAAACCTCTATCTGGTGGTAATCCTGAAAGCAAGTCATTGAAAACTATACTATGCTTATCAAGAATATTTTGAATTTCAATATGGAAATTACCTTGATTCTTTGGAGAGCTTTTTGGATGGATTATGACTCCTACTACCCATGCTAGTTGTCCTCTGCAAAAAGTCCTCTCCATCCTCTTTCCAGAGACCGCCTTAGGTGCTCCATTCGGTAAGCCTCTCAATAAGACTTCTTTTCCATTGGAATGAAATTTAAACTCCATAGTTTGATGGTTCATGTAATAGCCTCCAATAGAGTGCAACCATTGAACACCCAATACAAGATCTGTTTCCCCAATGCCAACCACATAGAAGTCATCACATAACTCATAATCTCCTAAGGTCATCTTGAGTTGTTTCACCACCCATGTGCAAGGCATAGTGAATCCATCAGCTACAGTAACATTGAATCCCTCAAAATCTTCTATTTTAAGCCCTCTTTTCATGACAAATCCCTCATCAATAAAATTGTGAGTTGTCCCACTATCAAGAAGAACTGTCAACCTTTTCCCTACTAGTACCCCTCAAATTTGAAAGGGATGGTATCTTGGGACTCCTGATAATGCTGCTAAAGTGCCATCCTTGCTTATTTCTTTTTCTTTCTCTTCTTCTTCCTCCTCCTTAGTGTCATGAAATTCCTCATGCTCATCTAAATCAGATTTTGAAGCAACTTCAATATAGTGCACTTCACCTTTCCCCAAACATCTATGTCCTGAAACCCATGATTCTCTACAAGTGAAACAAAGCTTTTTTCTTCATAATTCACTCCTAGTCTCTTCATTTACCTTCTTTTTTGCCACATTTATCACATCTTTTGGTGGTAGTGTTGGAAAAGTCTTTTTCTGAAAATTCCCCTTATGTTGCCTAAGATTTGGGGGTTTTTTATTAGTGACTGGTTTCATAGGCATGCAAGTTTCAAGTTGCAAGCTTCTTTTGATAGCTTCCTATAAGGTTGAGGGTGAGAAAGCCTTAACCAAACCCTTAATAGAATCTTCCAAACCATCAAGAAAAAGATAAACAATCCTCTTTTCACTCATATCAAGTACCATAACAGCCACTTTTTGAAACTCTTCTATGTGCTCATTAACTGATTTGGTTTGCTTCAACTTTGACAATTCTTTAAAGTACTCTTCATCATCCTTGAGGTCAAATCTATCTATCACTCTTTGACTGAAATCATCAAATGTAGTTACCTAATCATGACCTTGAGTAGTCATTCCATGATACCACCAATCATAGGCTGCATCTTCCAAGTGTAGACTTGCAAATTGAACAGCATCACTCTCCTTCATGGGGTTAAGTGTGAAGAAGGTCTGTAATTTTTGTAGCCATGCTCTAGCTGAAATTTTATTTGTTTCATCAAAAGTAGGTGTTGTAAAGTTGCTTATTTTATTTTTGAGCTCTCTTCCACTTATGTCATGCTCCCTCCTATACTCTTTCTTGGGCATCAAAGTGTTCATCATATCCACATATTCTCTAAAAGGAACTAAACTGCGAAAGTCATCATCTAAGCCATTGTAAGTAGCTCTTAATGCAATCAAGTTACCTGTAACCTCTTCCATAGGATTAAGGGCTAGATTTGTTACCGATGGCTCATCTATAGGCAGGAAAATATTTTTGGTTGATTTAGAGGTTGTGGGTTTTACATTTCTTGGCTCCTTTGAAGTGCTTCCTTTCTCATTAATAGATGCAACTCCTCGCAATTTTTCTATCAATATTCGCAAAGCCTCTCTAGTTTCTGCCAAACTATCCACTGTTTGCTTCTGAGTATTTTGGAGGTCTTGAAAAAATTTCTTTGCCATCTCATCTTGATCATTCATACTTTTTCCTTCCTTGGATTTTGTACTTTTACTTTTAACTGAAGGTTTGATCAAAATTTCTTTATTCTTTTCTCGCTACAAATATCGCTTTTCTCTTTCACTTGGTTGCATGCAAACTTCTACAAACCCTCAAGCTGGCAAGATCATAGCTCTGATACCACTAAAATGTCCCTTCCTCTGATTTTATATGATATTTCAAGCCTCTAATCAGATTTTTAAAATCAAACAACCAATATTTCAAAGATCCACCAATTTCTCAATAAACCCCAAATCAGGTATGCCTGAAATAGTGCCAAAAAATTCACAGCTTCACATGTTATTAATAGATCTGAAAGTGGACATTTTAAAAAAAAAATTAGCAGCATAACAGCCTAAAAAATGATATTTCTAGATATGTATAATATTTACACAACAGCTCCCAAATGGAGGACAAAAACAATGCTCATCGGGCTCCCTAAAATAACACAAAATAGTTCGAAAACACCACTAAACACTAATAATCTATCACAGAATTTTCACCATGACCCAATACATATATTCAGCTCTATTTTAACATCTAAAAGTCTAAAATATAGCAGAAAACCAAACTGATATGAAATACTCAATCGGAAACACCAAACTCTTAAAAAAACACACCCGAAAACCCACAAATTTGCACTGTTCAGCACAAGGGCAAACTCTGCATGAGCTTGCACATGGAATGGCTTCAAAATTCCATCCTTAGACTTCCTAGAAACCTACAAACTCCCATCCTTGGGTCTCCTTCTCCACAAGTTTGGCAGCCTCTAAAGAACAACAAAGCAATAAGCGAAAATCAATTTCTGGAATAAGCCCAAAATGCCTCCAAATCCCTTAAAAGAGGGCATAACCCTAACTCACATCCAAGAGGGGTTAATAAAACATATTTTAATAATAACTTTTATTTATTAGTCCATTGGTTTCCAAATATTAGCCCCTTTTGCCGAAACTTCACCTTTTTTAGCCTGCTTGCCTTAGCAAAGATTATTATTTTTAATTATTTGAAAAGGGGACATGACAAAAACCTCTTGGAAATGGATGAAAAATAGATAGTTGCTTTAGAACATATGGCAAAACATTAGATTATTGTTAAAAGGTGGTTCAAAAAGAGGGCCACAATTAAATCTTTTAGAATATCTAACCTTGTTCTTCTATGGGACAAGGCAAAAGAAAAGTTGGGGAGCCACGCTATGTTTAACCGCTTGTGGATTGATCCTTATCAAATTGCAAAGATATTGGGAGAGAATACTTTTAGGCTAAGTTCTTTACAAGGGGATTGGTTCCATTGCTAGTCAATGGGTGGTTCTTGAAACATTACTTTGGCCTAAAAATATATTTTAGAAAAAAAATTCCTTTTTTTCATGTGTGTCTATTTTTGCAAATGTTTTTTCTTTCAGTTGTGTGTTTATTTGTACAAGTGTGTTTTAATTTTAGTTGTGTGTTTATTTCAAAGTTTTGTTAGTCCAGGGGTTAAGGGCAATCAATAGTTTATCTTGGTGAATTTCATAAACCATTTTCTTATGGTTTCAACTTTTAGGAAGAGATATATCTTTACCAAAATATTCAAATGATATGTATCTTCTAACAACTAGATGAGGATGCTACTTACATTCATGAAGGACTTATAGTCTTGAAATCAAGATTGTAGATTGATAGCTCTCAACACTTTGCAAATTTAAAGGATTGACTATCTCGATGCTTTTGAATCAAAATTGATAGTAACAAAGGATACTCTGAAGCTAACTAATTCAAACAAAAGGTCTTTTCAAGTAATTTCTAAGGTTGTTGTTTGGCATGAGTGTCTTCCCAAAGTTCATTAAAGAGGAATGCAAGTGGTTATCAAATTTAAAATAATATGAGAAATGACACCAATGCCTTGGCCACACAGTCTAAGTGTGGTTAGGGTACATAAACAAAAGAATAAAGAAGGTGTTAAGAATGAAAGGTTCTAAAAAGGTCTGATGAAAATAATTAGACAAATAGAGATATGCACTCCAAAATGGCTATCTAAATTTTATTCAAACTCTTCATCGAAGAATCAAATGGAAACATGCAAGCTCTATGAAAAATTAAAAATATTGTTGAAAACATAAAATTCATAAAGTGATAAGTCGTTAAGAGCCCTCATGAATAGATTCTCTCATCTAGTCAAGTAGTGATTGATACACATGATCGGTGAAGATTATGGATGGATGGATCAGTGAAGTAGAAGATTGTTTCCAAATTGATAAAGATTTATGATAAGTTTGAACCTTGAAATGTCAAAAGAGCATGAATACAATGAGCGCACATTAAGCTTGAAGATTTGAGATTCTAAAGTTTTGACTACCAAGGGATTTGAAAGTTGTTCGAAGTGTTCAAACTCAGTTGGTGGTTGATACATTTTAGAAGGGTGTTTGTTGGTGAAGAAATGCCTTTTTTTATTTCTTCCTTTTTTTTGAGGATATTTGTTGTGGTTTCATGATACACGCCCCATTTCTCCTAGAAATGGGGACCCCCTAGTCAATTATTTTTGCTTTCCTAGACCGCTAGTCTGGGGTCTGGGTCTTTTAGGATTTTGTTAATGTCTGAGCCTAGCTTGGTCCTTTGCTTGAAAACCTATGTGCTAGAAATTGGAATTTTAAAGGTAAGAATGTGAATTTTTATAAGTAGAGCAGTGTACTAGTGCACCTAGTGCACCCCTCAAGGTGTGATAGTGCACTAGATGCACTAAGTACGTGAGCACTTCCCTTTGGAAGTGTGCAAGTGTGCATCTTTAAAAGGTGTGCTCTATCCCTAGCCTATAAAAGTGCAAGATCTCCCCTTCTCCATATTCATTCTTCTCCTCTAATCAACTACAAGTGCACCTCCCCACCTATAGATGTGTGCCTAATCTCTAACTTCCTTTATACACACACAAAGTATTAAAATTAAAAGTGCACACCTTTACTCACAACAAAATTTTAAAAAATAAAAATAAAAAAAGAAAAGAAGTGATTAACCAAAGCACTCCTCTAATTGAAAGGTGTACATATGTGCACCTCTCAATCATAGAACCCTAAGGTAACACAATAATGGTGCATAGGGGTGCACCTTTCCAAGGTGCACAATTGTGCACCATTTAAATTTAAAGCTAAGCCTTGGTAGTGTTAGGGTGCGCACATGTGCACTGCATAAGGTGTGCAAGTACACACCCTTAGTTGATTATGTCTTGTTTGATGAGAAAGTGCACCTAACAACCCTCAAGGTATGAAAGGTGCACCAAAAAGTTACATAATAGAGTTTAGAATGAGGTTTATAGGTGTTTTAATGGGTTTTAGGGTTTTGGGTCAGATTTTTTAGTGATTAGGGTTTGTTTAGGATTTATTTTGCACCTTCTATACTAATTTATTTCAATTTTGTGTACATAAAATGGCTTGCTCCTTGTCCTCACTCACAGTGAAGATTGCTCCAAAACTAGTGGTCTTTAAGTTTCAAGGTGTCCAACAAAAATCATGTTTCCAAGATGCGCATTCAGAGATTCTGGCCACTGAGATAGGTCATATTGATTGGAATGCATTCTTAATACTCTAAAACAATCCAAATGATATATCCCTAATGATTTATACACTTATTAGATCAAGATTAGTAAGCGTAGCTTCACAACCTATATTAGTACAATCTTCAGAGTTGGTTATGGCCTTAGTAGAGAATTATGTATCAAAAGAGAGAGTGGTGAAAAGCATAATATGAGATATCATCTTAGATCTAAGACTAAAGAACATCAAGAAAATATTCCATATTCCAAGAATAGATTAGTACTTTAGGTTGACTTAACATCAAGAAAAAAGGTGGTACAGGGATCATGAATAAACATAGATTATTCAATCATCATATTTGATTGATAAGACACCTATGGGAAGAAAATATGGAAAATTTTACATGACTAAAGGGTATATGAAGGATGATACTAGATATTCCATTGTGATTTTGAGTAGGATTATGGGTCTACCAATGATAAGGTACTTGAACATTTGGATCATATATTTCCTTGAGACCATCAGAATGGTGAAGATGCCAATTCACTAGGCCACAATACTTACTTAGAATATTGATGAGTTAGCTAGTGGTAGTTAAAATTGACCCCAAATTCTATATGACTTCATATTTGGTATATTTGTTAGCAGTAAGGACTAGAAACTACCTAGGGTTATTTAAGAGGGGGAGCATGCAAGATATTAATGCTTGGCCTTATGTGGTATACCCCCAGTTGGTGAAGAAAAAGCTATCAGATTAGAGTAAAGAATATAGGATAGTGAACAATGCCTTCATTTTTGCAAGCATCCAATTCATTAAAGGTGATTATGCAAAAAAGATGCTAGTAGAGGTAGTAGCAAGAATTGTAGAACTAGGTACCTACTAAATCCAATTCAAGACAATCACCTACTTAAGGGTAGAAAGTATACCTATAAATCCTAAAAAGCTTCCTAGGTATCCATGTGATAGACTCATTTTGCTAGAGATTGTATAAAAACTCTCATCTATGTATGATAGAGTAAGGAAACAACATAAGAAGACCTAGGCATGGCCCATCACCATAGGTCTATTTGGTGTCAAGCAAAAGTAGGATAGCAAAAAATAAAGGTTCCATTGAAGGTTGTTAAACAAGACATTGTAGAGATCTTAGATCCCTTGTATAATTAAGATAAGATATATGATTAGTCGATCATGAATGCAGAAATTGATAGAGAAGAAAATGTAGATGTCAATCACAAGGTGAGGCATTTTCATCCAGTTGACCAAGGAATGCATTAAGAAGCCATTCAAGTTGGACCTAGTTCCTAAAATAGTACTCTTACAGACCATAGCCTGACCAGTAATGGGAAGAGGGGTGAAAGTTATAGTACCAACATTCACAGTCCAATCTCCAATTAGGTCAAAAATGGTGTATCAGCATGATAGAAAAGTTGAATACTTCAAAGCATAGAAAGGAAAGAATAAAAGGAAAAGAGTTTCTCCTCAGTGAGATGAGCTAGAAGCTAAAGGAACTCAAACCTAGGAGGTGACTCAATCCCAAGTAGCCACTCAAGCTCAAGATAATCCACAAGTGTCACCACTGGAATAGGTATAGGGACCTTAAGAGGAAGCACAAGAGGTATCCTCACACATTTAATAGGAAGAAGATTCTCCATCAGCTCCTAAGAGAAAAAAGGGTAAAACTCCAATAAAAAGGACTTAAAGATGGAAAGTGCAAGGAAAAGTTATTACTATTCCTTCAGTCCTAAAAACCATTCTTGAAGAAGATGACGAGGATGTCCTTCCCTTGAGTTAGAGGACTTGTCTAGCCAAGGCTATCATGGAAAAATGAAGAAGGAGCTTTGTTGTAATGTTGCCATCTTTTCCTACATAATCTATTTAGGTTACAACCTCATAGGATGAACTATAATAGTGGATTGATGAACAAGAGGACCAAGGGACTAATGTCTTTAAAATATTAGATTTTGACTTCGTGTCTATAGCTACTAAACTCATTGGTGACAAGATAAGAGATACACCAACAAATCAGCCTTTAGGAGAAGATGGGAGTCAATTGTCACCTTCTCCACAAGGACCTCTAGGTACCCTGCCAACACCAGGTCAAGATCTATTTTTCTTGGATAAAGGTTCAACCACTCCTCTCCCTCCTATTAATGAAGAGCAAGTACAATTTGTATAGGAAGAGGAGCCACAGCAAAGACCCATTGATGAAGTATTAGAAGAGGGGAAAATAAATGAAGAACCTCAATAAACTTCTTAAGATACAAAGGTAAGGAATGTGGACTCAACAAATATAGGGATGTCTAATGTAGATCCCTCATAGAAAGAAAGGACTCCAGAGAGTGATAAGAGAAAGGGTCTAGTAGAACAAACCCCTTCTTCATCTAAGTATATGTCTCCAGTGGAAAATACTCCAAAATAGTTGAATAAAGAGGTGATGGTTAGGTATAAAAGGTAGTTGTATTGTAGTGAGGATGAGAAAATGAAATAATTATTTGGAGCCCTCAATAAACTTGAGTTACCTAAGGGTGATGTGCATACAGTATTTTGAAGAACTAAAATTAGGACTTGTTCGCTCATATTATCATCTATCCTCTACATGTAAATACTAAAGATCTGGCTCCAAAAGATTATCAAATTCAAGAGGTCTTCTTGGGAAAGCCTACGATGTATACTACTAAATTAAAGGTCACTATGAGAATTAAAGAAGTATTTAACCATCTTGAAAAAGATGATTCTGAATTACTAAGGCTTAGAAAATAGAATGATCTTCTAAGAGGCTATTTCCATGAAGTGGTTGGTCCTTTGGACCCTAATAATCCTAAGGTGACTCTAGGTGTGGCACTTTACAAAAAGGATAAGATAGTTGTATAATTGGATCCTTTTTTTAAGGCAAGTCAGCTATGGTGGGTAATTTTTGAGGAAAAAGGCATGTAGATAATAAAAGGAAACCTTAAATTATTGCACCATATGCAAAATAATGTAGACAAGTTGGTTGCTATACTGAACCAAGATTTTGAACTGATGGATGATGTACATACCTAAGGTAAAGACCTTCAAGCATTAAAGTCAATAAAGGGATAGAGGTATCATATGCTCATGTATGTATATACAGGAGATGAATTGGATAATATAGATGATTGGATTGAGAAGATTATTGTCGGTAATAAAGTAATGAAGACATTACATGTGGATATTCATAAGCCAAGGGATAAACTCCTATCTATGCAAGTAGTTGTCAAATAGTTTTGGAAGACCTTTGAAGAAGCTTCAACTAATGAAGACATTAGACAATCTTTCAAGGCAGGTGAGGCATTCCTAGAATTGGATGTAAAGTTGGAAGATTTTTCAAAGGCTTGAATAGAACTGGGCAACTATAGGTAGATAGTAAGGGATAATTATGATGCTTTGGATTTACTAGATTCAACCCAAGTGATGGAGATCATAGATAAATTCAAGAGCAAACATGTAGACATAGCTTTGATATATAAGGGAAGAAAACCTAGAAGCTAGAATTTCAGTTTTGACACTCGAAATTTTTTGGATTTTTTAGACCTGTCACTAAGGGGCACCTCTCCAAAACTGCAAAAGGTGTGCAAGGTGTGCCTTTCCCAAGGTGCACTAGAAGTTTTTGAAGAAGTCAGAGGTGCACCGATAGTTAACTGCTAGTTCTAAATTTAGAGCTTTCCATGCACCGAAAATGCATTCTGACAATACTTTAACTTCAAAAAACATCTAGAAAAGGTTGAGCTTCTATTTTTGGCATCTCTAGAGACTCCTACATCATCTAATAGCTTCCTTCTTATCTACTTCTTTCATTGTTTTAAGACATGTAAAGGCTCATGCACCCATAAAATGATATAAACAAGGGTGGAGTCCTACTTAGCACTTGCTAGAGAGTCAGTTTGTATATATTTCGATTTGTTTTATTAGTTTTAAGCATATATTTGCATGAAGGAATCTCTCACTCTCAACACAAATTGAGGAGATGACTACCTATAAATTGAGGAATTAAATATGTATTTTAGGCTATTATTTTTATGCAATAATATATGCTATTGGTGCTCTCATTCTAAGCACAGTGATTCTTGCCATAGTGTGTTATATTTTGTGGATGTATATTCATGGAGTGTAATGGAGCCAACGGTTTTGTTGTGTTATTTTGATTGAGAAATATTTTAATTTTGGTGTTTATCGTATGTTTACAAATTATGTTAACGTACTTAATTGGAGAAGAGATCACCTACTATTCATACATAGCTTTTTGTCTCACATGAGTGCACTTTTCGTGGCCTTGTGATCTAGTGAAAAGTGAAACATCTTATAGGAACTAAATTCCCATCGATAATTGCATCAATGGAATTAAGGAAGTGTTGCTCCTATTTTCATTGGTTAGCTACGAATCTTTTCAAAAGCTTAACTCACAAACGTGTTGTTTTTGTGGCTTACATCTGTTAGGGGTTTATTTTTTCAAAGTCATTTTCTTAAACTTCTTGTTATCCTATCTTTGTTATTTTCTTTACAAACACTTAGTTAATTTAAGAATTCATATAGTTGCATAGTTAAGATTACATTCATTATATACTAAAAAATATTTTTAAAAATTTCTTTTTGTCTGATTACTTTTTTAGATAACAATTATATTCAATATCTTATTTGAAATTGGTCAAACTAGGAAAGGCCTCCTTGTGAACACTCACATTTATCATCTACTGAGTGGATTCTGGTAGGTTGCAAGATTGCCCAGAACCTTGGAGTTGGTACTAGATCTACTTTTCAAGAGAGGAGTTCAAAAGGATACTTTTCATTAAGCATCATGCAAAATGATAGCTCATTAATACCATAGTCCCAGCATCCTCAATTACCTCACTGGTAGTGTCTTCTTTTGATAGTTTAACTTTAGTCACCATAGTTGTACTGACTAGTTTAGATTCATCCACCCCATATGTCTTCAAGATTTCTTTCACATACTTAGACTGAGTAATGTAGATATATTTATTTGTTTGATAGACTTATAATACAATGCATTTTTTCTCTCCAAACATTGACATTTCAATTTCAATACTCATTTGTTTAGAAAATATTTTACTCAACATGTAATTTCTTCCAAATATTATGTCATGAACAAATATTTTAGAAAACAACACCATATCTTCATATTCATTTTTCAAATATAGATTATTATTTTTACTTGTTCTAGAAAATCCAATCTTAATTAGATAAGAGTGTAATCTTTCATACCATACTCTAGGGGCTTGTTTTAGTCCATACAACACTTTGTTCAACTTGCAAACCGTGTTCTTTTCAAGTTCAATGAATCCTTTAGGTTGTTCAATATATACTTCCTTCTCAAGTATTTCATTCAAAATTGCAGATTTAGAATCCATTTTATATAATTTGAACTTCTTGTATGGAGCATAAGCCAACAATGTTCTTCCTCCTTCTAATCTTTCCACATGTGCAAAAATTTCACCATAATCTATTCCTTCTTGTGCATATCCCTTGCACCAATTTTTCCTTGTTCCCTCAATTCTCATTTAGCTTGTTTCTAAATATTCATTTGGTTCCAATCACATTTTTATCATTTGGTCTCAATATTAGTGTCTAGGTATTTTTATTCTCAACCTAAACAATCTCCTCATTCATAGCACTAACCCAATATTATTTTCCAATGCATCTTTTAGTGTTCTTGGTTCAAAATCAGCAATTAAATATGTACCTTCTCTTAACTTTCTTCTTATTTATTCTCTAGTACTTCTATCTCTAATTATCTATTCAAGTGAATGATTCTTCCTCATATATTTGGCCAACACAAGTTTAGTTTTTTGATTTTCTACATTTCCTTCACTCAGTAGAAGTTTTGCTTCATGTTTGAGTTCAATTGTCTAGTGCTCGAGTATAACAATTTATGACTCAATAGCTACCATCTGGTTCTTGGTAGCTCTATGTTGTAACTTGAGTATAGTATTAGGAGCCTCCTCATAGACAAATACAACTTGTTGTAATCTAAAGGTTCCTTTTTTCTTTCAACATCATTCATCTATGCAAACTCATGAAATCTCACATTTGCACTTTTAATCATCTTGTTAGTAGTTGTATTCAAACATTTATAAGGTTTATTCTTAGATGAATAGCCAAGGAATATGCCTTCATCTCCTTTAACATTGAGTTTACCATTCCTTTCATTCTTATGAATATAACACCTACTTTCAAAGATTTTGAAATACCTTACATTTGGTGTATGACCATACCATAGTTCATAGGGAGTCTTGTTTGATCCTTTCTTCAATTGAACTTGATTGAGAGTGTAAATAGTAGTACTAATGGCTTCTCTCTAGAATATCTAAGAAACCTCCTTCTTAATTACTAGCGTCCTTACATAATCCATAATAGATCTATTCCTCCTTTCAACAATATCATTTTGTTGGGTTCTCCTCGATGCAAATAGTTATCTTTTGATACCATTATTAGGACAAAATTTAGTGAACTTAGCTGACATAAACTCGCCACCTCTATCAAATCTTAAATATTTTAAAGATTTGTTAGTTTCCTTTTCAACTCTATCTTTATACCATTTAAACATATCAAAAGCATGTGATTTCACCTTCATGAACACTATAGTCATCATCCTTGAATAATCATTAACAAACATAATGAAATATTTATCACCATAGTAACTATCAACACCAATTGAACCACATATATATATGTGCACTAGTTCTTGAATATCATTTTAAGTGTGTATCTTGGTAGAAAAACTAAACTTTTTTATCTTATCGAGTTGACATTCTTTACACATAACATTGTTTGGTTTTAGCATATTTGGTAAGCCTCCCACTCTTTTCTTTCTATTGATTTTTACCATGTTCACAAAATTTACATGACACAACCTTTTATACTATAACTATACATCTTTAATTATAGAAAATGAGAATGTCCCATCTGTACAATCAAGATATAATAAGTTACCTTTTTTTTTTCATTCTTGTTCCAATCATATTACTCTCATTATCAAATATTTTGGCCTTCCTTTTCTCAAATTTCAACTTGTCACTTGAATTATTCAACTGTGCAACACTCAAGAGATTATATTTAAGTCCTTGAACCCAATATGCATCATTACATCTAATATCATCATTTAGCATTAGTGATTCTTTACCTTTCATCGAGCATGGAACATCATTACTGAGCTTAACAGTTCCACCATCATCAATTTCTTCAAATTTATCAAACTTACTTAGATCAATAGTCATGTGATGTGAATAACCACTATGAATAATCTATGATTCATTCTTAATAACATGTGAAATTAGGGAAGTTTCATTCTCATACCTTTCACCATTTGGATCTTCCTTTATTACAACATAAACCATCTCAACTACTTCCTTGTTATCATCAAAACTTCACTCAGTATGCTCTTTCTCAATGATGTAATATAACTTCTTTCCTTTGTCATTGCAATCCCTGTTCTTCTTGTACTTGAAATATTTCTTATGATTTCTATCATCTCTATCAAACTTACTTATGTTAGGACATGGATACAAAACTAACCAACCTCATCACATTTGAAAAAGGTCAAGGGAAATTTACCTTTGTATTTAACTTTACCTCTTGGCAACCTTCTTAAAAGAAATGCTTCTACAAGCTCATCTAGATCATCTTTAGTTTTAGACTCACTTTCTTCTTTACTTTTCTGCTCTTTCTTTGGATTGTTGATGGGCAGGAAATATTTAGATGCATTTCCCATTGTAACCATATTATCGTCATAATTGCTCAGCTCAAACACAGTCAACTGACCTACTAAATCATCAAGTGTTAGATCATTTCTAGGCATAGCTCTTACTTCTTAGATTGTATAGACTTTAATAACATAAATAGCTACAAGAGTTCTAAGAACTTTACTTACAATTTATGAATCAATGATAGTTCCTCTAGCAACTTTGATTGCACTTAAAAGATCCTTTATTTGGTTCACATATTGTGCAGCATTCTCACCTTATTTCATTTTCATGTCCTCATAATTACCTCTTAAGCTTTTAACTTTGGCCCTTCTCACATTATCATCTCCAGCATGCATAAGTTTTAATTTAGCATTGGTGCAATCCTTGATATCATCAAACTCAACATCAAGCAATGCAGATGATCTCAATCATCAAACTATTGTGATTTATTTTCTCATTCATTTTCTCCATAGTTAGGGGACCAATAGTTGTACTATATTCATATTCCAACCAATGTATGAAACTCTCTCTAATACTAGAAAGATGTAGCTTCATTCAGTATTTCCATGATGAAAAAATATCCTTGTTCAATCTGGGTACCTCTCTCTTATACATCTTCTATATTTATCTCAAATTCCTTTAATCTTTTTTTCCATGCACTTTTCTCTGATACCAATTGTTAGATAATTGGGGAATGAATCAGTTATGTCTAGTTATCATACAGTCCCTTCAAACTACTTCAATACCCACAAAACACGATAAAATTTAACAAAAATCACTTGATGTAACAATACAAGTTTTTCATTCACTTTATTCCAAATTGTTAACAAATTGTTCTTTGCACTACCAATTGTTAGTAAAATTATTTTGTTATCACCAACCATAAACATAGTTATTACCAAATTGCAATAAACTATAAAACATGTAAAACAACTTGCAACACAAATAATATTCACACATTTGACACCATGATTTAATGTGGAAACCTTGTAAAGGGAAAAACCACGTGGGACTCGAAACCCAAAAAAAATCACCCTTCTCAAGTGAGCTCTACTAGGAGCCAACCTTGTTAAAGGTTACACACACATTGTTAATGTGACCTTGTTAGAAGATTTCTACAAAAGATTATCTAGACCTTATCACTCCTATGCCAGACTAAAGAGTAGCCTAATTTAAAAGGCTTGCAAATACCACTGATTAACTTTACCATATAATATTTCATAGACTTGTTAGGTTCACTCGGTACTTGATATTTTACACTACAATGGTTAAATAGTAACAATAGATTCAATCTATTTAAGAATAGAAACTGCATTTTCTTGTTTAAATATTTGTTCATTTATCTTTCTCTAGATCTGATCTATTTCTTTGATAGCCTTTCACCTTGTTAGAAGATTTCTACAAAAGATTATCTACACCTTATCACTCCTTATGTCAGACTAAAGAGTAGCCTAATTTAAAAAACTTACAAACACCACTAATTAACTTTACCATATAATATTTCATAGACTTGTTAGGTTCACTTAGTACTTTTGATATTTTATGCTATAATGGTTAAATAGTAACAGTAGATTCGATCTATTTAAGAATAGAAACTGCATTTTCTTGTTCAGATATTTGTTCATTTCTCTTTCTCTATCGGATCTATCTCTTTGATATTCTTTCAATTTATACTTTGACTTGGTTGATTGACAACTTCTCTTTCTTCAACTCTGCTTATTTCCCCTATCTCAACAATCTTCTTTCACTTTCTTTAACTTTGCATATACAACAAGTTAACAATTTAGCAATCAACAAAATTAGCCAACAACCTAACAAAATCATTAACCTCAAATTTTCTTTGTCTCCTCCTTAAATAGTTATCTACAAGCTTCCATATACATCCATCTTTTACCACTTAATCATAGTTGTCACTCTTAGGTTCATGCAAAATTTCCAAATTCCAAACTTCTTCCTTATCCTTCATCATCAAATTTTCTTAGTCATTGATCTTGTAAAAAACTTTGACTCATGCCTTCGATCTTACAAACTTTCCAAATTTCTACCAAAATTCAACCTTAGATTCTAATTCTCCAAACTGATTTATCTAGTTATTACTAAATAAACATATAATTTACTTGGGTAATAGAGAACTTGGTTATTACTAACTTGCTTGGGAAATACTGTGTCTTTTATACTTTTCTAATCACTTAGGCAGTATTACAGTCACTTGGTGAATATAGTCTCCTTTGATTAACCTTGTCATTTGATTAGGCTTTGAATTAGTGGATACATTGCAACAATACATGATTGTAAAACAATCAAACCAATAATATATTATAATTTCCCAAATCATTCAAGTATTCATTGAATACCTTAATTGATTTATCTACTGATTTCAACAGACTAAGGTGATGAATATTGATTATTCTAAGTTGTATTTGAGTCAACTTTACAGGGTGAAAGATATAAGTATAAGGTCAAGTTGTGATTTCAAAGTGTGCATGTAATGAAGATGTTATTCAAGATTTAATGATGAGAAGAGGAAGAAAAATTGAAGGATAAAGCAGAATATCCTTGTGGAGCAGCAAAGATATATTTGATTGGGAAGGATCAAGTACAAACCAAAATAGACATCTATAATTATCAATTTAGTTGCATTCAAATCAAGTCATCTCATTGTTACTCTCTAACCATTGTAGTAGTGATCTAAATCTCCTAACATAGTTGGCTTAATAGCTATTTGCAAATCCTCTAACAAGGTGGCAATTCCATTGAATTGTTCTCAAGACCTCTAACAAGGCCACTCCTAATAAGGTGATTAAATCCTTTAATAGGGTCACACCTAATAGTGTGTTTTATAACCTTTAACAGGGTGGTCTCCTAACAGGGCTCACTTTAGAAGAGTGAAAATTAGTAACTAATTGCAATTGGTGGTTTTTCTCAATTTGGGTTTCCATGTTAAATCTCAGTGTCAAATGTGTTCATGCTATTTTATTTTATGTGTTTGAAACTAAGTTAAAGTAATGGTAATCATAGATAATATCTAATAGTTTATATGTTAATCATTTACCAAGCTAATCCAATTATTACCGAGTTACAGTATTTTGTATGTGTTTACCAAGCTTCAGCAGTATTCAGTTATCTATTTACATTTTGTACTAACATCTAAGGGATCTAAGATTTATTTTTGTATTAACTAATTCACCCCTCCCCTCTTAGTTACTCATCTTATATTTCCAACAATTGGTATCAGAGTTTTTGGTGCTTGCAGAGAAGCTTTCAAGGACCTAAGCTTAAGATCAGGATGTCTTACAAAAGAGGGATTCCCAAAATGAATAGAGACAATTTTGTAGCATGGAAAGGACTTATGAGATTACATCTAGCTACTATCAATGATTTAGGTTGCAACTATCTTGATGTTGAATATAAGACTCCCACTAGAACATTATCAGTAGAAGATATTGTTGAAAAGAAGAATCCTAATATCATGATGATAGATATTGCATCTGCTCTCAATTAGGTTGAATTAAATGAGGTAAAATATTGCAAAACTACTTATGAAATGTGGAACAAATTGAAAGATATCTATGAAGGATATGAAAATTTAAGAAGAGCCAAAGCAAAAAGCCTTAGAGGACAATTTGATCAAATGAGAATGAGAGAAGATGAAAACATTGAAAAATATGTGGAAAGGATCAAGGCCAGTGTAAGTGCAATCAAAGCATCTGGAGGAAACTATTGTAAGTAAAGTGATCAAAAATCTTCTTCCTATTTATGCAATTAGAATGTTTTCTATTCAAGAAATTAGATGTGATCCAAACAATAAATTAAGCTTAGATGCTCTAGTTGGAAGATTGACAACTTTTGAATTAGACAATTATGATAACTATGTTCCTACTTCAAAGAATATTGAATCTGTATTCAAAGAAAAACTCTCAGTCAAAGAAAAGGGTATGAAATCAAAGTCTAATCAATCAAGAAATGAAGAAGATGGATCATTGGAAGAAATTTTTGACAGTGATCTTGAAGTTGTTGAAGCCCTGCTTGCAAGGAAGAGGAAAGTACAAAGGTAAAGTTCCTTTGATATGTTTTTTATGTGAAGAAGTTGATGACATTGCTACTAGGTGTCCAAATAAGGAAATCAAGGATGAGAAGAAAAGAAATAAGCATAAAGGTAAGAAGGACTCCAAGAGCTACAAGAACATCAAGGACAAAAATAAGAAATCATGTTTTATAGCTAAATATTCTGAAAATAGTGAAGATGAAATGGTATATATGTTGACATATAAGTCAAGTTTTTTATTAGTGATAACACTTATTCAGATTTTGTATGGCTACCAAGCTCATTGAACAATCTACATTGTTTTCCATGAAATTTAGTAGTCACCGAGCTCTACAGTTGCTACTGAGTCTTCTAGACTAATTCTAAGTGGCCACTGAGCATTCTAGTGGTTACCAAGGGAATTCAATTAGTGTGAAGTGCAATAGTTCAAACCGAGTAGAATTAGGCAGTGTGAAGTCTAGTAGTTCAACCCGAGCAGTTTAGTGGTTACTGAGCTTTGTAATTTCTACCGAGTTTATAGTTCATGGAATATAAAGCTAGTTTTAACCGAGTTGTATGATGATTCATGTTTACTGAGTGATTCAATTTATGATGAGTAACACAGTATTTACCGAGTAACCAATGCAGAGCAAGTTTGAGACTACTTTGAGGTGATTAGTATGGACCGAGCTTCTACTTCTACTGAATGCATGACGATGTCGAATAATGACAGTGGATGTCGATTATCAAAATTTCACCAAGTTAGTCTTCAAAACTCGAGTGTCTTCATATGGGATAACTTTGTAATATTGGTGTTAACTTGTATATTGGTCAACTTTGTAATTATGTAAATTAGATTGGTGTATATATCTAATGTATTGTATCATACCTAATGTAGTATGCAAGATAATGAACATGTAAGAATGTAAATGTAATCAAGTAGTAGATAAAGTATATATTGAAGGCCATATAAAAAAAAGAGCAGAAGAGACATGTCCATCACAAAAGGTGATCAGTACTTCAAAGAATCTCTAATAGAAAATTAGTTGTAAGTCGGAGACCTATTGTTTCATTTTAATAGGTGAATCAGTCTAAATCCTTTCACGAGGTAGACTTAACAATCTTTCTTAAATCTCTTAATAGAGTGCATACTTTATTGTGTGTTTGTAAATCCTTCAACAAGGTGGACCTAGTAGTCCCAATTGCTCCTAA
Organism: Cupressus sempervirens; assembly: GCA_028749045.1. Classification (NCBI taxonomy): domain Eukaryota; kingdom Viridiplantae; phylum Streptophyta; class Pinopsida; order Cupressales; family Cupressaceae; genus Cupressus; species Cupressus sempervirens. Next base: position 297,592,045 of record CM053791.1, on the reverse strand, counting down.
TAGGGTAGATCTTCAAAAGTGATCATTGTAAGCCTTAACAGTCCAACTTTATGCTACAGTATTGAAGTTTTGTGGGTATCATCCCTACCCTAGTTTTACTTTCTATTTGGAAGGTTTTTGGGTCACCAAATTATTGTGTTCAAGTGTTATGAATGTTTTATTTTTTTAGTTTCTCATGCATGCAATTAGATCAATAAATGATAATTGGTATATTGCTATAAAGTGCTAAATTTGATAAAGTTTTAGAGGTTACTAATTCACCCCTCCCCTCTTAGTAACCTAGCATAGTCTTGAATATTTTCAACAATATATTGTTGTGAAATATGAGTTTGATGATTAAGGAGACAAAATGGAACTTATCTCTCATGTTAGCAAAAATGATACATGGATTCTTGACAGTGGCTGCTCACATTATATGACTGGTGACAAAACAAAATTTGAGCATATGGAATATTATGATGGAGGTAGTGTAAGATTTGGAAATAATGAACCTTGTAACATAAAAAGAAAAGGATGTATTTTATTTACTAAAGAACTTGTATGTGACAATGCTTATTGGGTTGAAGGACTAAAACATAATCTACTACGTGTGGCACAGTTGAACAACATTGGATTCAAGGTAGACTTTATGAATGGACAGGCCAAACTACTAGATGGTAAACAAGCAAAGAAAAGGTAATCTATTTTATCTTGATCTCAGTGATTGTTCATATTTTATTGCTCAAATAGAGGAAAGTTGGTTATGGCACAAAAGGCTATGTCATGTGAACTTTGATAATCTGGTCAAGATAAGAAAACATAGAAGAGTAAGAGGTATTCCTAGTTTGAAGAAGCCTGACATGAGTCTATGCAAGAATTATCAAATTGGTAAGATGGGAAAAACTAGCTTCAAAAGCAAAGACTATCAGTTAGAAGAAGTCTTGGAAATTATTTGCACAGATTTATTTGGACCTATTGGAATAGAAAGCTATAATGAAGAAAAGTTTTTCATTCTTTTTGTTGATGACTATTATAGAATGTATCTAAAAGAAAAATTAGAAGCCTTTCAAAAATTCAAGTGGTATCTGGAAAAAGTGGATAAAGAAACTAGAAAGAGGTTGAAATGCCTAAGATCAGACAGAGGTGGTGAATTCATCTCCCATGAATTCAATAATTTTTGCATTGAAAGAGGAACTAAAAGATAAGTATCAGCCCCTGGTACACCATAACAGAATGGTATAGTAGAAAGAAGAAACAGATCTATCATGGATTGTGCAAGAACCCTAATGATTGAAAAGAATATTGCTCTCAAATACTAGAAGGAAGCTATCAGCACTATAGTTCATACCTTGAATAGAGTACAACTTGAGAAAGATTCAAAAAAAATTCCTTATCAGCTATGGTATGGTTACAAACCTAATGTAAGTTACGTGAAGGTATTTGGCAGAAAATGTTATATATTGAAAGAATCTAGAAAAGGAAAACTTGATGTAAAAGGTGATGAAGGCATATTTCTAGGATACTCCTATAGAAGTAAAGCATATACATGTTTGAATTTGTCTACTCACAAAATCATAGAAAGTGCACATGTCAGAATTGATGAATTTGTAGAAAAGAGTGAAGAAGAAAGCAAGAAGGAACCTAAAGATTATAAAAGATGAAGGCATATTTCTAGGATACTCGTACAGAAGTAAAGAATACAAATGTTTGAATTTGTCTACTCATAAAATCTTAGAAAGTGCACATGTCAGAATTGATGAATTTGCAGAAAAGAGTGAAGAAGAAAGTAAGAAGGAACCTGATACCCTACCAAATCTATCTGAGAGAAAAGAAGCTTCATCTCTGAAGTCCCTAGAAACTCCTATAGTTATCAAGTTGCAAACAGTGCAAACTAAGCTACAATCTGAAGGACCTAAGTTAGAGGTTATCGAGCTAGTTCAACCTTTGCTTGATGTACCTAAGTCATAGATAGAAGGACCTAAGCTTGAAACTAAAATTCAAGAAGATGGTGGAACTTATTCAAAGACCAAGGAGGCTGTGTTAGCAAGTTATGTCAGAAGACATCATGCACCTGATCAGATCATTGGAGATAAATTAGATGGAACAATGACAAGACGTAAATTAAAAGGTACATTTTTACTTTCTAAATTTGAACCTAGAAGTGTTAAAGATGCTCTAGAAAATAAAAGTTGGATTGAAGCAATGAATGAAGAGATAGAACAGATAGAAAAGAACAAAACTTGGAGTCTTGTTCCTAGACCCAAGGATAAAAATGTAAATGGTACAAAGTGGGTATTTAGAAATAAATTGAATGAAGATGGAAAATATTCAAAAATCAAAGCAAGATTGGTGTGAAAAGGTTATTCTCAAGAAGAAGGTATTGACTATGGTGAAACTTTTGCTCCTATGGCAAGACTAGAAGGTGTTAGAACTTTACTAGCATATGTAGCACATAGAGGATTTAAAGTATATCAAATGGATGTCAAATATGCATTCTTGAATGGAATTCTTGATGAATAATTCTACATTGAATAACAGAAGATTTTGTAGATCCTAGCAAAAGAGACATGGTTTGCAAACTGCACAAAGCATTATATGGTCTCAAACAAGCTCCCAGAGCTTGGTATGAAAGACTCCATAATTATTTGGTATAGATTGGTTTTCAAAGAACAAATGATAATAGTAGTTTGTATATCAAGGAAGGACTAGACAAGAAGATTGTATTGGCAGAACTATGTGTTGATGATACTTTATTTATAGGAAATGATGATTTGTGCAAAAGCATTTTTAGAAGAAATGAGTAAAGAATTTGAAATGTCCATGTTTGGTGAGATAAAATTCTTTGTTGGATTGTAGATACAGTAGAACAAGAATGGTATCTACATCATTCAATCTAAGTATATCAAGGAGATATTGAAGAAATTTGGAATGGAAGATTCAAGACTAGTTGGAACCCATATGTCTACTAGACATAAGCTCTCCAAAAATGATGATTCCAAAAAAGTAGATAAGGCTACATACATATCAGTGATTGGAAAGTTGCAATATGTAGTACACACAAGGCCTAATATTGCTCTAGCAATTGGAATAGTGGCAAGATTCTCAGTAAATCCTAAGGAAAATCACATGATGGCAATCAAGAGAATCATGAGGTATCTAAAAGGTATTGAAGACTATGGTTTATGGTATAAACTTGGAGGCAATTTGGACTTGAATATATTTACTGATGTTGATTGGGCAGGAAGTCTTGATGATAGAAAAAGCAATAGTGCTAGAGCATTCTTTCTTGATAAAAGACTAGTATCTTGGACAAGCAAGAAGCAAAATTGTACATCTCAATCTACAGCAAAGGTAGAATATGTAGTAGTAGCAGCCAATTGTTCTAACATTGTTTGGTTCAAACAACTATTGGAAGGAATGAAGGTAGAGATCAAAGATCCAGTAGTCATATATTGTGATAACACCATTGCAATCAACATATCAAAGAATCTAGTAATGTATTCCAAAACAAAGCATATTGCTATAAAATGTCATTTCTTAAGAGAATTAGTGCAGAATAAAGAAGTCAAATTGGAATATATGAATACAAAAGAATAGATTGATTCACCAAGCCATTACCTAAGGATGCATTTTTGTATCTAAGAGGCAAGCTAGGGGTCATTCCCCTGTCTGAAATTCACTAAATGAAGTTTAGTGAATGCATCAACCAGAACCTATTAAAGATCAATAAGTTGGTGCAAAATTGGCAAGCGCATATTGTAGATGAATTAGTACTTAAGGTACATTGGTATTTACTGAATTATTGTCTTTGGCATGTGTTGTCAAAGAGGGAGAATTTTATTATCATATCTTTGAGAAATTTTTGGAACCATAATAAAGTAAGGAACTCGAGAGGAAGAAGTTTTCCAAAGAAGAAGTTTACTGACAGAGGGACTTCTTAGTCTAAATCCAAAATTTCATTGTGTTATGACATGTGTTGCCATCAATACCAAAGAGTGAGATCGTTGGATACAATTGATTATTTGTGTGTTGTCTTTGATGCTACAAAAATTTCATATCATTATCAATCAATATATGTCGAGGTCACTCAGGTAGTGAAGATAGTTCTCAGTGTCTACCGAGCATTCCTGTGTTTGCCTAGTTCAGAAGGTAGTGTCTACCAAGTTCAGTTAGGCATCAAAGGAAAAGTTACAAAAAGTGAGTGTTAACCAAGCTCACTCAGATAACAAAGGAAAGTTGGATGGAACTAGTGCTAACTGAACTCACTTGATTGCCAAAGGATTTTTGCAAGTTTGCAGTGTTAACCAAGTTTCTATTGGTTAACAAAGGAAATCATTTCTAAGTTAGTTTCTACTGAGCTAGGTTGGTTATCAAAGAATTTTCTTATTGTATTTTATTAAGCTTAATTGATTTATCTATTGATTCTAGTCAACTAAGGTGATGAATATTGATTATTCTAAGTTGTATTTGAGTTGACTTGATAGAGTGAAAGATATAAGTATATGGTCAAGTTGTGATTTCAAAGTGTGCATGTAATGAACATGTTGTTGAAGATTTAATGATGATAAGAGGAAGCAAACTTGAAGGAAAAAGCATAATATCCTTATGGAGCAGCAAAGATATATTCAACCAGGAAGGATCAAGTACAAGCTAGAATAAAGATCTATAATCAGCAATCCAGTTGCATCTAAATCAGGTCATCTCATTGTTACTCTCTAACCATTGTAGCAGTGATCTAAATTTCCTTACGGTGTTGTCTTTACAGCTATTTGCAAATCCTCTAACAAGATGGAAAATCCATTAAATTGTTCTCAAGACCTCTAACAAGGACACTCCTAACAGGGTGATTAAATCCTTTAATAGGGTCACACCTGATAGTGTGTTTTATAACCTTTACAGGGTTGGCTCCTAACAGGGCTCACTTCATAATAGTGAATAATAGTAACTAGTTGCAATTGATGGTTTTTCCCAAATTGGGTTCCCACATTAAATCTTGGTCTCAAATGTGTTCATTCTATTTTCTTTTATGTGTTTGCAATTAAGCTAAAGTAATGGTAATCACAGCTAATATCTAAAGGTTTATATGTTAGTCATTTACTGAGCTAATCTAGTTATTACCAAGTTACAACATTTTGTATGTGTTTACTAAGCTTCAGCAGTATTCAATTATCTATTTGCATTTTGTACTACATCTAAGGGATTTGAGATTTATTTTATAGTGACTGATTCACCCCTCCCCTCTCAATTACTCCTCTTATATTTCCAACACTTCTTAAAGAGGATCTATTAGGTTTTAACCCAATTCTACCTCAAAGAAAGGATAGAAAGGGGACGAAAGGAAGAGAGATGCAAATGAATGATGAACTCACCTCAAATAGGTGCTAAATCATCATTAAATTTAAGTGCTTCCAATTTAAGATGGTACATTTAGCCCCCACTTTAGCAAGAGTGTGGGTTGACCCACAGTTGCAAAAAAGTAGAGAAAATAATAAGAGAAGTATCCAACAAATTACAACGAGATAGATCACCTAGTCAAAGAGAATAAGCCCCCAAGACCAAGAGTCCTAACTCCACATCTATGCACTAGGGTACAAATAAAAAAGAAAAAATATATTAAAATACAAAGACACAATATGACGTAGGGAAAAGGGAGATTCAAGTAGAATTAACTAAACTTAAACTCACCAACATACCTTGCTTAGAGTTACACACAAAAGCAACATTCAAATAAGAGAAAACATGATGTACTCGAGGCTAGATCACTAGCAACCACACTGGTGTAATTATAAAAGATCTGAAAACATGTTTGGTTATGATGCCTTTTGGGTTACAGCCATATATAATGAAACTATGAAATTAGAGTCCAACCTCACATTCTATCTTCTCTCAAACATAATAATATTCCTGCACCATAAAAGCTATCCTATTTCTATATCTAACCAAGCTTCTTATGTAGCCAGCTATGCCATAAGTTGTCTAGTCAAGAATTTAATTAGATTATAGGTCCAACCTTGGAGGTATAAACTAAACCGAAGAAAATGGAAACATGAAGCAATGCACACTTAACAAGAGGTCCACACGTGTCTTGTGAGTTGGCTGCTAACTTTGCAACATGTCAAGTCAACATAGGAAACCATGTCAAAGAAAACATCACACCATGTGGGATGAGAATCACATGAAATAGGAAGTACAAATAATAACATAGAACTTGAACAAGACCAATGAAAAAGGCTTACGCACCTAGGAGGGTCCGAGATAGGTCCCTTGCATGACATTAAAACTACACATTAAAAAAAAAATTGCTTGTAGAAATGATTATTTTATGAACAATAGACTAATATAGAAAACAAGAAGTATTTTTGGTTTATGCAAGATTACTCCAAGAACCAAGATGCTCCTACATCAAACACCTAGAGTTAATAAAGAATAATGTCCACATCAAGAGCTACTCATATTCTGAATTGAATCATAAAGATCCAACTTATCTTGTGTAATCCATGAACTATCTTCAATTGGTTTGTCTTTTCGCTGAACTAGCTATTCCATGTAGTCTTTTCCTCTTGTACTCTTGCTTAGTCTACTATTTATGATTCTCTCAATATTGTCTTTTTGTGTCTTAGGATAATCTGGGTTATCTTCAATCTCATAATTGGACTCATAATACTCTAAGATATATGTAATGTTGAATATAGGTGATATATCCATGTTTTTTGATAATTCCGCATTGTAAGCATTTCCACTATCAAACTTCTTCAAAATCTTACAAGGACCACATTTCTTTATTTTTAGCTTACTATAGATACCATCTGGAAAGATATTCTTCTTCAAATGAAACATAACCTCATCTCCAACTTCAAAATATTTTTATCTATTCCTCTTATCTTCCCTTTTTTAATATTTCATATTATTGTCCTCCAAGTTTCCTTTTACTTCATCATATAAAGCTCTCATAAAAATTCTAAAATCTTTAGCTTCAACACTTCTTCTTGTTTTAGTAGGTAAATCTCTCAATTTTGTGGTTCCCTTAGGTTGAAATCTAGCAACAATATCAAATGGTGTCTTCTTAGTGCTTCTATTCACAAAATTATTGTATGCAAACTCTACCTGTCCCAAAACTAAATCTCAGTCATCAAGTTTATCTCCAATCAATCATCTCAGCAAATTACCCAAACTTATATTTACAACTTCAATTTTCCCATCTATCTGAGGGTGAATTGTAGAACTAAACTACAATTTTGTAGTCCTCTTCCTCCAAAGCCGTCTTCCAAAAGTAACCCCTAAACTTAGTATCTCTATCTGAAAAAAATATTCTTAGGCAAACCATGGAATCTTACTACTTCCTTGAAGAATAATTCAGCTACTGTAGTACATCAGATATCTTCTTACAAGGTATGGAATGAGCCAATTTTTAAAATCTGTCAACCACTACCATAATAGAATCATTTTATCTCTGAGCTCTAGATAACCCAAGAACAAAATCCATACTAACGTCTTCCCAAAGCTTATTAGGTACACATAAAGATGAACAAAATCCCACCTCTTGACTAGTTTCTTTTATTGTTTGACAAATTCTGCAACCTCTAACCATTTTCTATACATCCTTACAAATTTGTGGCCAAATGTATCTATCAAAAATTAGTTTCATAGTCTTATCATTCCCAAAATTTCTAGTAGGTCCACCACTATGTTTCTCCTTCATTATGTTATCTCTCATAGATCCCCTAGGTATGCATAATTGAACTCCTTTAAATAACATATCCTCCTTAATGAAATAATCAGTCCACTTTTCACTTACTACCCACTCCTTCAAAGATTTCTAGGGTTCCACAAAATCAAGATTAGTCTCATACAAATACTTCAACTCATCAAAATCAAGTACCTCAATTCTCATCTATGTCAACAAATTTCTTCTTTGACTCAAGGCATCAAAAACTTTGTTTAACTGTTCACTTTTATGTTTTAATGAAAAGGATAAATTATGTAAGAACTCAACCCACTTTATGTGTCTCTGATTCAATTTATTCTAACTACCCAAAAACTACAAAGCTCTATGGTAAATGTACAATACTAAATCCTTAGGCATCAGGTAATGTCTCTATTTCTTCAAATCTTGAATGATAGCATAGAATTATTGATCATAAATTGAATATTTTCACTTAGCATCATTTAACTTCTCACTAAAGAAAGCTATAGGTCTTCCTTCTTGACTAAAAACAACTCCTACAACACTTCCACTAGTATCACATTCAACTTGAAATTTTTTACCAAAATCTAGCAAAGCAAGTGTATGCAATTCTTCAATCTTTTGTTTCAATGTTTCAAAACTCCTTTGTTCTTCAAGTGTCCACTTGAAATCCTTTATATCTCCTCCCATAGTTTTAGTCATAGCATTACAAATAGAACTAAAATTCCTAATAAACTTCTATAAAAACTTTTCAATTCATGAAATGATTTTACCTCTCCCACATTCTCTAGTGTAGGTCAATTAAGAATAACTCTTACCTTTTAAAGGTCCATCTTCAAACCATCAACTTAAATAAAAATTCCAAGATACATGATCTCTTCCTTCATGAATGAACATTTCTTCAAATTAATTAACAACTTTTCTTCTTTCAACTTTTGCAATACTTTTTTGATATGTTCAAGATGCTCTTGATTACTCTTACTGAATATCAAAATATCATCAAAGTATACAATCACAAATTTACCCAAGAATTTCTTCATAACTACATTCATCAGCCCCATGAAAGTAGTAGGTGCATTAGTTAAACCAAAAGGCATAACCAACCACTCATACAAAGCATCATCAGTCCTAAAAGTAGTTTTCCATTCATCTCCTTCTCTAATTCCAATCTAGTGATATCCACTTTTCAAATCAATCTTTGTAAAATACTGCACTCCATTCAAATTGTCCATTATGTCATCCATCCTAGGAAAAGGAAATATGTACGTCAATGTTATCTTATTTATAGCTCTAGAATCAGTGTGCATTCTCCATTATATTCTTCTTAGGTGCTAATATGGTAGGTACTACACAAGGACTCAAACTTTCTCTAATCAAAACTTTCTCAAGCAATTTTTCCACTTGTATATTTAACTTAATTTTTTCATCAGGTGTTAACCTATGTGGTGCTTTATTAGGAAAACTAGCTTTACGTATCAAATCCATAAATTCATTATACTTCTCATAGGAGGCAAACCATCATGTACATTATCATAAATGATGTTATGAAGTTCAATTAGCAAATGTTCAATCTCATGTAAATGTTCTAACTCATCTTGTTTCTCAATTTTCCTCAAAATCAAAGCATAGAAAACATTATGTTTTTTCATTTCTCTTGCAAACTTATTACCTTCAACTAAGCACACTCAAACTCTAGTACAATGATTTTCATCAATCCTTTCGACCAAAGGTAACAATATTTGTTTATTTCCATTGACCCAATTAATATACAGATCCAATCTACCATCATGCAAAGCTTGTCTATTATGCTTCCAAGGTCTACCCAAAAGAATATGACAATAATGTATAGGCATAATATCATATAAGATTTCATCATGATGATTCCCAACTTTGAATTTAACAAGGCATTGTTCACTTACAAGTAATTTATGTTCCTTCTAGATCCATGCAACATGGTAAGGCTTATGATGTCTCAATCTCTAGAACTACAATTTGTTAACTATCTCTTCAGATGCTATAATTATAAAAACCGACTATCAATGATTACTTTACAACATTTTCCAATGATCTTACATAGGGTTTTGAATAAACTTCTCCTCAAGACAGGTTCCTCATCAGCTTCTCCATTCTACAAGACCCTTATCAACATCAAATTCTCACCAACTTTAGGTTCATTAGATACTTCATCAATTTCTTCACAAGCCAAAGTATTTGTATTATTACCTCCAATATTCTTCCCATAGTTAGTACATAAAAAATGCTCTATGACCTTCTTCTCCACATTTTTAACAAGTACCTTTAAACCAACATCTCTTTTTTATTTCTCCACCATTTGTATTCCTAGAGTAACTAGTATAGCTACCTCTAGAGTAATTACCTCTTTTTCTAGTAGGTTCCTTCTATCCTTTATCTTGCACTGCCTCTACTACTTTCATGATATGTTTTGCCTGAACCCCCCCCCCCCCCCCTCCCAAAATTTATAAAATTGTGGTGAATCACATGTCATTTGGGTGAAAAAAAAATTAATAGTGTTGGCAAATTATGCGTCAATTGATGGATATTTGGTGGCAAATTTTTTAATAGTTTAGACAATTTTTATAAAATAATGGCGATTATAATTTTTGTTTTTAATAAAAGTATTAATATTGATGGTGAATTATGTTTTGAAATATGGATATTGGTTGGCGAATATTTTAATAATCGATACCTTTTTTATAAAAAAATGGTGAAATTATTTTTCAAATAATTGAATTAATTTATTTGTTATGGCGAATGGTTTTTAGAAAGTTATAGTTGGTATGGCTATTTTCAAAAGATGGGAAATAAGTAGCCTAACCTAACATACCAACTTACATAAATTATTGGCAACTGGCAAGTGATGGTTTAAAGACATGGTTGTTTGTCGGTACATTATGGAAGCATAATCTTTGCCACTACCACTGTAATTATGTTAAATGTATTATTTGAGAACTCAGACTATCTGATGATCCAAGATCAATGGCTGAGGTTTAATTTCGGCCAACATTTCTAGAAGGAAGAAGAATTGTCAAGGTAGTCACCAGAATGTTGACACGTATCAAGGTAAGTTGTCTGCGGAGTACAGTGTACCCAAAAAGAATTAAATGCCATGTCAGTGATAGTGACATTCTCTTGCTAGTATGCTATCACTAACCACACCCCACTTCCCAAATTGTACAACCGATTTCTAACAGTTTTTTATCAACAGTTACCAATACCATTGCAGTTTAGTTTATCTGTAACTATATATAATAAGTCGAAAGATATCTTACTTGAACAGCTTTTCCACATTCTTCTACTTCACTTGCTTTTGCAAAAATAGCATTAATAGAACCTTGAACTTCACCAGGCTTTGTCTAAAATTTTTGAAACATATAATATTCTTCAGCATTCCTTTTATGTCGAAATTGCTCCTTTGTTTTATATCTTACCACTTTTATTTCCTTACCATCTATAGTTGAGGTTTTGTAAATCTTACCAACATGTTTCTCTATGGTGTCTAGTTTAAGCTGCAACTGCTTTTCCTTTTTATACTTCCAACTACAAATTGTACATCGGCATTCTACTAGTGGTTCACCTACAATTGGATTGTCCACGAGCTTAATGAATGGATACTTTGTTGCCCAATCAAATTTAAATCTCTTGGCCATCTCCCATTGATGATCAATTTTTTCTTTCAATTTTCCTCTCCCTTTAGTGTTACTGTTACTCACACCATCATCATCACCGAAGTCGATTGATTCGTCTTGGTACTAGTTATTTACTGGATATTCTTCTTCAAGGTCATCTTCATTAGAGATATCAGGTTCTGCAACTCCATCACCAGATTTATTAGGCTCCCCAATTTTTTGAATGGACTCCTGTGTAGGTTGAGATTGTACAAACTCCTTTGATGATGTACCTTCCTTACTTTGACCAACATTGTTGCGTCTACCCCCGCCAAAGTATGAAGATATATTTTTGCATTATGTTGGCCTCTCTTGGACATCTCCACCTCCATTAGTCCTACTCCTCTTCCTATTTAAATTTGACTGTGACATCTCCATCAAATTAAGGCTACAATAAAATACTATGAACTCATAGTCATAGTCATTCTAGTTCTCTATTGATCTCAATACTATGAAGAAGGCTCCTTCTTTTGGCATGTTTCAATAATGAAACTCATATATCTTAAACAGACAACTACAAATAAACCATTTTCATTTTGGCGAATGGGCCGACCATTAAATATGATAAGAACTAATATTTGGTGAACCCCGCATAATTTCAAGTAATCAAGTGGGTGAATAGGGCAGGAATTTGGGACCCCATTGTGTGTGATGCATGGCGAATTGGGTCCTAGGACAAATAAAAATTTCACATAGGAAAATGGGAATTTGGTGAATGATGATCGTCAAAAGAGACACTCAATTAATTTAGTGGTGAATAAGAGTAAACATTAAAGAAAATATGGATGAAGAACCCGACTACCAAACTGAAATTATGTAATAATAGTGGCAAACATTCTGACCACTATATGAGTATTTTATAAAATCTGGGTGAACCGGTCAACTAGTATACGGTGTTTTTTTTGCTAATTTCTATAGCCTGATCAGGACATATTTGCCAATTGGTGAATAATTAACACTAAAAAAATCCTTGTTTGCCTCTACTTCACTAAAATCTGCCACCTTTTCCTCATTCCTTTGAAAATATCTTTTTCCCAATCTTTCTTTAGCCTTCAAAGAAAATTGATATGCTTCTTCTATGCTATCCATTTGAACATAATTGATCACATCTTCAATTGATGTGATTAGGCCATTCAAGTATCTAACCACCTTCTCAACTTCATCATCACATGTCTAGATCTTATATCTAATTTGTTGTATTCCTTAATAGATTCCTTCACACTCACGTCCTTTTATCACAAATTTTGCATCTTTCTCAAGAAACTTACTTGGTAGTCTACTAGAAGAAACTTATTTTTCATCTTTCCAAACATCTTCATCCATGTTTTGATCTTTGCATTTCCTCTTTTTTGTCTTTTAGTTTGTAAATGATCTCACCAAAGAGAAGCATGACCTCTCAACTTTGTGACTGCTATCTTAACTTTCTTATTATCAAGAGTACCTTCATATTCAAATTATTTTTCCATTTTAGAGATCTAATATAATACCTTTTTAGTTTCAAGTCTTCCATCATAGCAAGAAATTTTAATAGTAAGTCTAGTATTCACCCTAGACAAAACTCTTAGAAGCCTTTATTCATCTTGTTCAACTTCAAGTTCACAGTTAGGATTAGTTCATGTCTCTTCTTTGTCACTAACATCTTCAAGATGTACAGCTCTTCTCTAGGATATCTCCATAACTTCAAGCCTAGTTAAAATCTTCCTCAACATATACATGATAGCTCTATCAAAATTTCCTCTATCACAAATCATCTTCACAATAGTTCTTGCAAGATCTTAACCTTTTGCAAGTTATGGGTTAGATTTTAAATCTTCCACCCTACAACCAATTCAATAAGGATCTCCATGATCCAATCCACAAGAAATAAATCACTCTGATACTACCTAACATAGGAAGAAGGGAGATTCAAGAAGAATTAACTCAACTTAAACCCACTAACATACCTTGCTCAAATTTCTACACAGAAGAAACATTAAAATTAGAGAAGACACATTGTACTCAAAGCTAGATCACTAGAAACCACAGTGGTATAATGTCATGAGGCCTTCTGGGTTACAACCATATACGATGAAATTGTGAAATTAGAATTCAAGATCATATTTTATCTTCTTTCCAAGCTTCTCCTATTCCTTCACCATAAAAGCTATCCTATTTCCACATCTAACCAAGCTTCTTATATAGCCAAGATAGCCATAAGTAAACTAGTCTAGCATTTAATTACATTATAGGTCCAACCTTGGAAGTGTAAACCAAAACAAAGAAAATAGAAACATGAAGTGATCTGCACTTAACATGAGGTTCACACGTATCTTGGGGGTCAACAACTAACTTTGCAACATGTTGAGTCAACATACAAAACCACACCAAAGAAAACATCTTACCACACATGACGAGAATTGTATGAAACAAGAACAACACAGAAATTGAACAAAATTGATGAACAAGGTTTACATAGTTATGAGGAGGGTCCAAGATAGATCTCCAACATAACGTTAACTATGCATAGAACAAAAATGAAAGCAATAATGGCTACTTTATGAACAATAGACTGGTACATAAAACAAGAATTCTTGGTTGATGCAAAATTTCTCCAAGACCTAAGATGCTCCTACATTACAATAAGGGGTTATTACTAAAAACACACCCAAATTAACCAATAAAATAGACCTCAGATGAAGAAATGTCTCACCCACTAATATCATATTTAGAAAGATATTGAAAGAGAATAAATGATGACACAAGAAATGCAAGAGAAATATCCTTAAATAACATATCTTCAAGATCTATCTCTATTAGCATGAAAGCAAAAGAGAGAGAAGAGAGAGAAAAGTGATTACCTCACCCAATAGAGTTCCCACCCTACTATGAATCACCAAGAGAGTTGTCTCCAAAAGATAGCATTCAATAGTCTAATGACGTGTAATGCACTAGTCATCCCATCAAATTTTCATCAATAGATCAACATCCTTTGTATCACCATGGCATGGCCCTATGTAAAAATGTGTAACCCATGTACAAGACTTAGCATTTTGTGCTTGGATTTGTTACTTATATTGGGACTTAGAAATTTGTTATGCATTACCCATTTATAAGATTTGACATATATGTGTGTCTTGATGCATTACCCACATATGACACTTAGAAAAAAATTGTGTGTTACACATAGACAAGATTTAGTGCATGTGCTTGTGTGTGCAAAAGATAAAGAGATAAAATAACAATGCATATATTTGATAATAACTTAGAAAGTATACTAAACATCTAGAGATAAAATACTATAGTTCATGCTAAAAATCCATGTTTTCTACCCCATGAGAGAGAAAAACTATGTACAAGGAGGGTGTATATATGTCACCCTCCTTATCATGTCTAGATAATAGACCTGAAAATGAAGAAAAAAAGGATACCTTATCACACAAATAAGAAGATATCCTTAAATAAATAATGTAGACTATATTCATAGTAAAGGGTCATATACCTTACAGTCTAAGAACATAGCCAATCCAAATAAAGATATATCACTTATGGTAAGAGGATCCTTAAAAGGATAAATCTTAATAACAAGACATCTACCTAAGAGGAGCATTTGATTAAGATAACATTTCAATGAAGAGCGGAGATAGAACAAGAATGCATCTATTCAGTCATGTATATAGGTGTAATAGGGATCCTTTGATGAAGGATACCAATATCCAAGAAAGGGAAAGTGTATATATAGACATTGTTTTACCTAATAAAGAAGAGGTGATGAATTAGGATATAAACCTCTTGCAAAAGAGAGAATCCATAATTGTTCATTAAAAAAAGAACAATGTCACATAATAAACAAGGTATACTATGTTAAAAGTAGATCCTTAGAGAAAAGAAATGAAAGAATATACCAAGCTTCTTTCCCCCCACATAAGGATGAGTCATATGCAAAAATAAATAGCCATGCACAAAATGCAAATATCCTATATCAACAAGAATGATAAAATAATGCTACATCATAGAGAAAATAAAAGAAACACCATAGGATAATCAATTCCAAGAAACATTGGATGCTTTAAAAATATATCACTTATGAAGTATGCTATCAATGATCATTACATGAGAAACTTTAAAATCTAAGATAAGAAAGTCATTTTCTAGGAAAAAAAATACATGGTCATGAATGTAACAAAGAAATGCATACCTATAGAGAAGAATGTTCCATAAAACAATACAAATCTATAGAGAAATAAGATAAGGAAATGAAAGGATATAACATCACAAGAAAAGAGATGTAGCATATAGATACAATACATCTAGTGAGCATCATCATACCATTAGGAAACACAAAATTGCATGAAGACTAAAGAAAAGGAGTATACAATTCCTAAGAGAGAAAGACTAAAAAGAAGGGATAAAAAATTATGGCTCCCACATAAGATTCCATAAAATGCCTATGTATAGGAAGAAGAAGGATCTCTAGAAGGAAAAGAGAATAAATAATCCTTGGACCCCAATAAAATTGAACAAGAAAAGGGAACCTATTGGGAGATTCTGAATATACGTTAAAAATAATGGGGAATCCACTCCAATAGGTGAGAAGAAAGGCTAAGTAAAATTATGAAGAAATTGTAACATCATACGTGTAGATGGAATAATCCCTAGGGAAGCCTTTTCCTTAACATAAAAATGGGAAATGATACAATTGGAAATCATCTGAAAATCATCATAGTAAGAAGGACATGAAAAATTGAAACAATAGTCTTCAAGAAGAATGTTTTTTTTTTTTGGTTGAGAAACAACTACTTGAATATAAACCTTCAAGGCTAAATCTCCATGAGTATTGAGATAATCAAGATAAAGAGTAGCTAAGAGAAGATGAAGAGGATGTCATCTAGGATATTCTTGCACAATTTCAAAAGGAGAATAATCAAATACCATGTTTATCTACCTTAGGAGATAAATGAATAGGACTCTTAATACCATGTTCAATATGTTGGTATATCTAACCATTGTTGTCTATTAGTATCAACCCCTTAGTCATTTACAAGGTAGAGTCAGACAACCATCACTATGACTGAGCTACTCTATATAGGCCAGGTCATGTACATAAACAAGTATGTATCGAGATCATTAGTGACTGAGCAAGTATCAAGTATACTAGTTTTGAGTTACATAGTGTGTTTCGAGCACAATACAAGTTGGGCATCATAAGAGTAATACAGGCTAAGAAACAGCAATGTTGAGCCTCAAGAAATAGTAAAGACGAAGCAATGTAAAGTTTACATAAAATTTAGGAATGAAAGAGAGTTCAAGGAAAAATGATTACAAGTCCAACTTAGAAGGAACATTTGAATATTATAGAGGTTATTACAAAATATTTAATACATGTAGAGGTTGTTACACGACATAGATCATAGATCCCTATGTTGTGCAATCAATGATTCAGATAGAGAGGCTATTATGGAAGAATCTAGAAAAATCCTTATGCAACTCTTTAAGTAGTGACAATCTTAACCTAGATCATAGTGAGAGTGTAGGAGATGCATGTGCAAGTAAGAGTAAGGGAAAGAATGGAGAAGTGTATGCATGTGATCAAGAAGTAAAGTGAAGGATTGAGATCAGAAGTTAGTAAAGGGTTATGTTATCATCTGATATAGCAAGTGACCTATTCATAGTAGTGAAGTGAAACGGAAAGATAAGTAATATATTATCAAAGGAGAGGATCAGTTAGCAAGGAGAAGACTCAAAATCAACTTTTAAAGCAAACCGAGATACAGGTACTCAATCAGTTTTAACCAGCTTGAATTAGGGTAAATCTCTTAACATAGTGGTCTTAATAGATCTTTTTAAATCTCCTAACATAGTCCTTACCTTTTTGCAAGTGTTAAATCCTATAACAAGGTAAGACCTAACTATCTCTTAATCTTTTAACAAGGTAGACCCCTTACAAGGTAGATCATATCTTACGATCAAACATTGTAACCTTAACTAGTTAATTTTATTTCTACAGTAATAAAGATTTATGGGTTACATCCCCACCCCATTTTTACCTTCACCTTCTAGGGTTCTAAGGTAAAAAATATTGTGTCATGTTTCATTTTCATGCATGTGATTGATTAGATTTATATGTTACAATAGATTTACATTACGAGTTTACTAATAGATGTGAGTGAATTGGTGAAAATTTTAAGTGCTTAAGATTCCAATTCACCGCCCACCCCCCACCCCCCCCCCCCTGCACTCTTAGTATCTTGTTTATCATATTTATTACTCCATCAATCAACAATTGGTATCAGAGAATTGGTTCTCTAAGAGAAGTTTAATTGCTTGGAGATTAGATCTTGGAGATGGAGGCTTTCAAACTAGGCAAGGTTATCGACAATCAAGTGATTGACATCCAACTCATTCTGCAAAAACTTGAGAAGGAATGATAAGATATGAAGAGTTCCCTAAAAAGGAGAAAGAAAATTACCATTCAGATTAAAAAAATCATATGAATAAGTTGAGGCTAAAGGATTGTTTGAACTAGTCACTCCAAATGACAAAGTTTTTATAGATCTACTTGACAAGAACAAACTCCTAAATGAAAAAATAAGAGGATTAAAAAGAGAACATGAAATTCAATTAGTAAGACTATGTGAAATGATTGAAGAAAAGAAGAAATTTGAAGAAGACAGGATTATGGTTGAAGAAGCCAAAAGGGTAATGGCTACTAGACTTGAAGAAAGGATATCAAATGTGCAGAAGCTCACAAATACATAGCTAGACATGATGAATCAACTGATGCTTGCAAATCAGGAATTGAATCACAAGGATGTGGAAATTGCAAATCTCAAATCACAAAAGGACATATTGAGGAATGAATTGAAAGCTTCAAAAATAATCTATGGAGAAATTCAACAAACCTAAAGGGGTAATGAAGTACTTTGAAGAACTTATGAAGTCATCAACTTGCTCTAATGAATTAGGACATTCATGGACTAAGAACGGAGAATCATCTAGGAATGGATAATTGAGGAATGCTAAGTCAAAAGATAAACCAAAATGCTATCACTATGGAAAACTTGGTCATATTGCAAATATTTGTTGAAGCAAACATGGTATGCAAAATTCTAAACCTACATTTAATGGTTACTATTTTTACTAAATGTAAATCAAGATTGAGGAATGCAAGTACTATACCTAAATTTAAAGGATATTGCTACAGCTATTAGAAGTATAGACATGGAGCATATGAATGCAGATCATAGACAAAACCTTACTAGATAAAACAGAGGAAGAATTATGCACCTAACAATGCATGTTCCAAATGTCACAAGTTTGGATATGACATCAAAGCAAGAATTGCAAGACTTAAGTACAATCAAAAAATTAGACAAAAGATAAAGGTAAAGGTAAAGGAAAATTCAAAGTGGACATTGATCAAATTAGGAATGAAATCAACCAGAAATGGAAAAGGAAAATAGAAGATGGAAATAGTGGAGCAAATGCAGCTGCAATTACCCAATCCAATGGAGAAGGTGATCATTTCATCTCAAACTAAGCAAGAGAGGTATGTATGGAACTGTATATATAATTGATATATCATACACTAGTTCCTTACATGAAAATGTGCCAAAAGTTCATATTTGCATATGTGAAGATGCATAAGAACAAATTTGTGAAAGGTTGTCGAGTGTCATTAATAATTATCTATGTTGACCAAGCATTGCAACATAGACCAAGTATTTTAGAAGAGGAATAATAGAGACTGAATGAAATGATAGAGATTGATATCAAGCTATAATACAAAGACCTGGTTGAAAGGCATCAACATCAACCAAGACAATTGGCCTCCACTCACCTAAGTACACAGCATTAATGTAGACCTTGAATTGATCAAAAGAAGGTATACAATGAATTTTGAAGACATTATCACCTATCTTTCATTCACATTTTTGAGAGCACGGAGAAATTTGGTGATTTTAGCAAATAGAAAAGATTTCAAGAGCAATTTGATTGAGAAGCTTGAACAAGTGAAGATCTAAACTATGTGGAATGGATGTTGCCTATCCATTACAAACATATCTGATCCACTAATTGAATTTGTAGTAAGGTTTATAGCTCACAAATTCTAAATCAAGTAGATTGGACACTATGCCTTGTATGGTTGTCGATCAAGCATGGAAAATTGTAATGAAAGAGCATGAGTATGATCTTGCCAAGTTATAAAGACTACACCTTGTAGAGAATTTGACATTTATAAGTGTTAGAAAATAGATTTTTCTTCTATGGAAATCTTTCACAAATAACTTTGAAATGCCCAAATTGAAAGACAATTATAAAACCAACAGTTTGAGTCACTTGTAATTATTTTGTCAAGTGCTCTCTGAATTTTGAAATGAAGGTATAGCTCCCTCCTTTTGATTTATAATAGGAATTTTTTAGATTAGACTTTAACCAGAAGGTAGATAAGGAATACTAACATCCATTCATCAACATGATATGAATATGAAGCTTGATTTAAATAACTTTAAAAGGAAATCAAATATATAGCACACAAGCTATCTAATCAATCTTCCCATCTACAAAGAAATGAAATGGAGATCTAATATTCATTTTGCATATTTGGATGAATAAAACCTCAACATTCCATCACACACCAAAAACCTTAATAAATGAGAGCAAGATATTATTTCAAATGTGACTAGAGTGACCATGGAATCACTTCCAACCAGAGAAAAATAAATTCAAACCATAGGATTTCAAGGTAAATTTCTTTTTATTTCAAATAAACAACAAAACAACCATATGATTATTTGCCCTTACATCATAAACAAGTTACAAAATAAATATCATCTCCTTCCTTCCATTCTCTGTTACATATTTTAAAACTAAAAATGCCTTCCCTTTCTTGAAAAATGCACAGGCATCATCCAAAGCCAGAGACAAACCTTTTACAAGTGATTTTTCCCCATTAAATAATTCCAAAAAGAAGTTTGGCAACTACCATTACTTCTTATTGAACCAATTTCTAATGTTATCTCTTTACCCTATTCCCCACTTCAATTTTACAAATCTTTATGCACATTACAATAATAATTAAGTCTATTAAGATTTTAATTATTTTTATTTCTTTTTCAATTTAGTCCACTCCCGTCAATCATATAGTTTATTTCTTTTCACATAATAATAATTAACTCTTTTAGAATTAATTATGTGAGAGATTAATGTTCTTTTTAAAATTAATTTGATATTTAATTATTTTGTATTTGAAAATATTAATATTTAAATCTTTTAAGTATTAAATATTATTTAAAGAAAAATAATTAATAAATTATTAATTTAAAAGCTTTCTTTTTAATACCCTTTTCACATAGTTGAGTGGGAGGGAAATACTTAGGTTTTTAAAACCCTAGGTAACAATAAGAAAAGTGAAGAATTCAATGTGTAAGTTTGGTTCCCTCATTATATATTTTCTTTTATATACAGAAGTATTTTCCTAGTATTGGTTATGGTGTATGGGAGCAAGAAAAACCTACTAGACAAATAAATGAGTATATTACTCAATTAAGAGAAAATTTTGAGAATTTGATGAATGCTTATTTTGATGAATTCAAGAAAAGAACAAAAAGGAAAATGAGGATATTTGAAGAGTTGGTCACAAAATATTATAACTTAACATATTTTCTTGTAGATACATACAACACTTTGGTACAAGCAGTGAAGTTGAGGAAGGCTTGGTTACAAAGTTTTAACTATGAGATTGATAGTGATGTAGTGAGTGCAAACATTGATGCACTATTAAAAGAAGAGATAGATGTTGAGGCTGAACCTTTTGGTTAATATGAAGAATCCAAAGAAAGAAGTATTGGGAATATCAAGATAGCTTCCAAGGATAAGGAAAAAAATAATTGAATATCTTGAAGGAATTGAGCACCCTAGACAAGGCAAAAGAACCATTACAATTGACACAAGGTCTTGGTGAAGATGAAGAAAAATACAGTGGTGATGAGGAAGAGTAAGAAGA
Source organism: Cupressus sempervirens (assembly GCA_028749045.1). Taxonomy (NCBI): domain Eukaryota; kingdom Viridiplantae; phylum Streptophyta; class Pinopsida; order Cupressales; family Cupressaceae; genus Cupressus; species Cupressus sempervirens. Next base: position 297,570,714 of record CM053791.1, on the reverse strand, counting down.
AGAAGGTGACAAGGGAAAAACCCTAGTTGTTGTCATGCCACTGAGAAAGAAGTCTCAAGGAACAAAGAAGAAGCTGGAAGTGACACGCATCTCTCCTCCACCACCAAACAAGCCAAGGAATAGGGCAGCTCCTAGTGTTAAGCAATCTACAAAGAAGAACGTAACATAAGCTATAGAGTTCAGTGCCCCCCAAAACCATAAGAAGGATACTAGTTAGAGGACCACCTAAAGGGCTATCTAAATCCATTGAAGAGGTATGTACAAATATATGAGGATCTTCAGGATTGTCTAACTTTAGATTTGTAAAGTATGATACACTAGACAATATAGGTCAAACTAAGATTGAGGAGGCTATGGTGGATATGATTTCTAATAATAAGTTAGCTCCTAGAAAAATTGAGAATAGGACACCCAAATATTTATTTGATAGACTAGAAAGGAGATGGCAATAGGCTTAAGTCAAGGAGAGAAAGATAAAAAATAACACATTAGTTAGAGTTATGTTTGATCTATCATAGGAGCAAGATGACACATTTTTGGAATAGTATAGGAGTAGATATATTGCTAATTATAGAATTTTTTTGTTACTACAAAATAAAGAGGAAGTTATACAATAGCAAGATGAGTTTCTTTGGAAAAGAATTTTTGGGTTAACAAAAAAGATAGGAGAGACATACACTATAAACATTGAAGATGATTACAATAATGGAGAAATCTTAGGTGTGTCAAGTTTGCAAGGAAACATATCCCCTATACATGCCAACACCCTTGACACTCTAGGGGTCGAGCAGTCAAGGCTCACAGATACAAAGGTGGATGGAGAAGAGAAGGAAACAAGTGTAAATAATAAGATTATTTCAGCCCCTCACATTGAGGAAGGAAAAGAATCAAATGAAGCTAAAGTGAGTGCAACTATTTTTGTCTCAAGCATAGATGCACAAGAAAGATAGAGTGGTGACACCCCTTTACCAACTCTTAAGGAAGTGTTAAGTGGTAGAACTCCTTTACCTCATAGAATGAGGAAAACAATAAAAGATGCTTCACCAGATACTGAGGTCACTCTAGGTGAAACAATTGAGATGCCACAATTGGACCTGGCCAAACTTAGCTTGGAGAAAACAATTTTACTGCAAGAATTTTGGCAAAGAAGAATAGATGAGAATAACCAAGAAGAGAGCTTAAGCAAAAGGAGGTACTATATAACGTAAAGCATATTTTTATTGATGCTTTTGACATTCATAATTTTGAGGATGATGCACCAATAATCAACCACCTAGTAAATATAGTTGATCAATTGAATGCTCAAAATATGGAATCAAATGAGAAGCTAATGAATTGGTCAACTCGAAGATTTGACACTAAGGTTGTGGACAAAGTTTCCATAACCATTGTCAAGCAAAAAGTGCAACTACAAGAGAGAGTACATATTATGATTGAGCTAATATAGAAGGTACAACATTTGTACATAATTTTGGTAGATGTGTCAAGATTTACTAACCACATTCAAGAACAAATAAATCAAATTCAGGTTGAGATAAAGAGATCCAATAGCATTATTTCAGAGTCAACACAATCAAGTGGTGATCACTCCAATAATCTACTAAATGCTCAAGGCACAATGGTCGAGCTTTAGATAGTTGACAACAATATGAGCCAAATTGATCTCTATTCAAGAAATGATGATACCTTATTTGAAGGTCATGCTAAGAGAATTGAAAATAAAATATCATAATATTTTAGTGGCTGATAGTTTAATTTATTTGGATACAAGATTACAGTTGCAAATTACTATTTTGGAGGTAGAAAGAACCACACGGGATTATGCATTGTCCATGATTTCCAGAATTCATAAGAAATTCATTGAAAAATATGTATTACTTCCACCTGTTCAACCCTAGCAATAGTGACATCAAGTATTAAAAAAGAAGGAGGAAATAGGTATTGAAGGGGAAATGATATATGATAAAAAAGGGAGAAATAAGGAATTGAAAAAAGGTGAAATGGATTTGTTATTCATTTTTGCATCGTTTATTCATTATTCATTGGCATAAGTCATAAGACTTAGGGGGAGAACTCATTTATCAGATTGTATTGTAACGATGTAAATATGACAAAGTGTTTTTTCCACTAATGTCAAAGGGGGAGATTGTTGGTATCTCTAACCATTCTTATCTATTAGATTCAACCACTTAGTTATTTACAAGGTAGAGTCATACAGTCATCACTGTGACCGATCTACTCTATATAGGCCGAGTTATGTACATAAGCAAGTATGTGTCAAGTTGATCAATGACCAAGCAAGTATCAAGTACACAAGTACCAAGTTACATAGTGTGTTCCGAACACAATACATGCCAAGCATCATAAGAGTAGTATAGCCCAAGAAATAACAATGTCAAGCATCAAAAAATAGTAAGCATCGAGCAATGCAAAGTTTACACAAAAGTTAGGAATGGAACAGAGTTTGAAGCAAAATGATTATTAGATTGACTTAGAAGAAACATTTAGATTTTGTAGAGGTTGTTACAGAAAATTTAATACACGCAGAGTTTGTCACGATATAGATCACAGATCCCTATGTTGTGAGATCAATAATTCAAATGAAGAGGCTATTATGGAAGAATCTAGAAAACTCTTAATGAAACTCTTTAAATAGCAATGATCTTAACCTAGATCATAGTAAGAGTGTGAGAGATGCATGTGAGAGAAAAAGAAAGGGAAAGAATGGAGAAGTGTATGCATGTAATCAAGGAATAAAGTGAAGGATTGAGATCAGAAGTTAGTGAAGAAATTTGTTATGATCAAATAGAGCAAGTGACCTATTCATAGTAGTGAAGTGAAAGGGAAAGACAAGTAATATTAGATTAGAGGAGAGGATCAGTTAGTAAGGAGAAGACTCAAAATCAATTTACAGAGAAAATTAAGAGTCAGGTACTAAATCAATTTTAACCAACCTGAATTAGGGAAAAACTCTTAACAGAGTGGTCTTAATAGATCTTTGTAAATCTCCTAACAGAGTCCTTACTTTGTTGTAAGTGCTAAATTCTCTAACGAGGTGAGACCTAATGGTCTCTTATGATTTTAACAAGGAAGACCCCTCACAGGGTAGATCATATCTTATGATCAAACATTATAACCTTAACTGGTTGACTTTATTACTGCAGTAGTGAAGATTTATGGGTGTCATCCTAAAACCCCAATTTTACCTTCACCTTGGAGGGTTTATGGGTAACAAATATTGTGTCATGTGTTTCATTTTCATGCATGTGATTGGTCAAATTTATATGTTACAATAGGTTAACATTATAAGTTTTACATGCACAAGTTTACTAGTAGATGTGAGTGAATTGGTGAAAAGTTTAAGTGTTTAAGATTCTGATTCCACCCCCCCTTAGTATCTTGTTTATCGTATTTATTACTCCATCAATCAACACAATAATACCAAGTCCTAATCCATTATAACCTCATTTAGTAATTATGTAATAACTATTCAAATAATTAGTCATCAAATCTTCAACATGAGGATATTTTTCACTAGAATCATAAGCAACTGTAGAATAAGGAATGCTAATATGAGGAGAAATAAAAGGAACTTTATGTTTCCCCTTATCACAAGTGGGAGGAGGGGAAAGTTCATCAAGAAACATGGCAACATATTCATCATGAAATAATGTTTGAGCTTGAACATATGTTTAACAAGTACTAGGCAATCAAGAACAACAAGGGAGATTAGGACAGTTAGGAAAAGGATTAGGAGGGTTTAAGAGGATGACCAAGAGTAGGGTAAGTGCAAGGAATTGGGTCTCAATTATGTGGAAGTCCATTTCACAGAATGAGACTTCTTTAGAAACGAGCACCCAATTTTTAAGAACTGAATACCCGTCATGGTTCGGGTGCCCGATCCATATTCAAAAACTTGGGCACCCAATTTTTTAATATAGTCAAGCACCTAAACCATGTCTTAAAATTTGGGCATGCAATTTTTAAAAAATTAGGTGCCCAATTTGTAAAAACATAAAACCCATTTTTTGGGGCTTTTTTTGCCATTTTATTGTTTATAGTGAAATGGAGATGGGAGCTTGATTTGACTTGGAAATGGGAGCCCAATTTGAGCTTTCTACTAACCCCCCCCCAGCTAATTTTCCACTATTCTAGGTATTTTAATTTATTTTATTTCATTATTTTTAGTTTTTAGCTTTACAATTTCATCAATTTATTGCTTTTTTGTTCACAATTAATAGTTTTATATATGTAGAATTCTAGATTTGTATTTCTCTCCTCCCTTTTTTTATAGTTAGATGTTCATTTAAATTTTTTTTTTGTAGATGTTCATTTAAAATTTAGTATTTTAGATGTTTGGATATATTTAATTTATATGACACATAATTAAAGTTAAAGTGGATGATTCTAGATGTATTAGATGTTTAGGTTGTTTATACATGTATTTACATTGATGTTTTAGATTTATCTCAACTAAATAGTAATTGTAAATTATTTTGTTGTACATATTAAATATTAACCAAAGTTTATGGATAGGATTTGTATAAACCCTATACTTGCACTTTACACTTAAATACATGTTTATGAAATGTTTTTCTAAGTCTAATATATTAATTTATTACTCTATTTGTATCCCTAATTCAACTATAATCCAAATATTAGGTATATATTAGACCTTGAATTTAATAATTAAACTCTAACCAAAACTATAGTTCACTTTTTGACCTTAACTATAGTTAGCTCATGTTTCACTCTACTTGAACCATAACCCTATCATATCCTTAAGTCTAGTAAAAATTATTCTTCAACCATAAGGTCAATTGAACTATATAACTCTATCCTAATTTGAATGCTAACCATAATCCAATCTTAACTCGAGCCATAGTAATACTTACCTTAATATGTACATCCTAACTAAACCCTACCTAATGCATAATCTAAAACCCTTACTTCAATCCTAAAACTAACTCTAAACCTTAAATGCCTAGCTAGATAATAAGTTAAGTTTCAAACCTTATATTCCTAACCCTACCATATAGACACTAAATTCTATATGTAAATATAAACCATGATGTTAGCCCATAGTCATACCCGAACACTAAACTTAACCAAGTTTCATGTTCATACCATATAATGTTATTTTTAAAACTTAACCATAACCCTAATCCTCTAACCTTAACCCCTAAAATGATTCTTTTATACCTCAACCTAAATCCTAACCCTATATTCCTAAACCATAATCTCCTACCTAACACTTATCATAATTCAAATATATATTATTTGAAAACCTTTTTTTAAAACTCTTCTAAAATCCTTAGCCTAATCTTGACCCCATTCTAAATATTATTTGAATCCTAATCCATTCCCTAACCCTAGTCCTTTGTTTAACAATAATTTTAACTGTATTGTACAATCGTAAGTTAATGTAAGTCATAACCTTAATAATAAACCATTATGTAAATTTAATCTCTATCCTCCTCTTTTTAATATAATATTTTCAAGTAGTTAAAGATGTATTAAATGTAAACATATGGTTTTACAGATGTAATTATATTGATCTATTTATTATTATTTTAACTAAATAGTAATTGTAAATTAATTTATGTTGTAAGTATTAAACATTAACCAAAGTTAAGGGTTAGAATTCACTTAATCCATATATTCAAACCTACATTTTACATTTATGTATGTTTATGATTCAATGTTTCTTTAACCCAAATATATTATTTATCATTAGCATGACTATATTTTATCCTTAATTCAACTATAATGCAAATCATAGGTATAAATTAACCCTTCAATTTAATAACCAAACTAGATAACCATAATCTTGAATCATAACTATAATTCACTTCTTGACCCTAACTCTAACTACAATATTTCCCTTCACTTGTATGCAGCCCTATTCCATCCTTAAGTATACCACAAATTGTGCTTCAACCATAAGAACATTGAACTATATAAGTATATCCTAGTTTGAACCCTAACCATAATCCAATCCTAGAACTAGAGCCACAATAACCCTAATCATAATATGTACACTCTAACTAAACTTTGACTAATGCATAATCCCAAACCCTTAACCTGTTAGAATCTTTTAGAATAACTAAGAGGGGGGGTGAATCAGTTATTCAAGGTCCCAAATGCCCTAATAAAACTTTTTTTTTTATACCAAATGTAGTGAACTCATAAACCTTTTAACCATCCAAGCTTAAATCAATCATATTAGCAAGTTACAGTAAATCAACATGCAAAGGTAAAACATGCAAGATCAACACATGACACAATGATTTACGTGGAAACCCAATTTGGGAAAAACCACCAGTAACATGCTACTTGATTCTCACTCTTCTGAAGTGATGCCCTGTTAAAGGCCTGCCCTGTTAAAGGCTTACAACACACTGTTAAATGTGACCTTGTTAGAGGATTTCACCAAACTGTTAGGAATGGGCTTGGTTAAAGGACTTTAGAACATTTGCTGGGAATGTCACCCTGCTAAAGGATTTATCTCATGGCTATCAAACCAACCTAAATCCATAGGATTTAAACTAATTGTTACAATTGCTAGAAAGTAACAACAATGAACTTTTGATCTGATATAACTTACAACATACTTTGCAGATTTCAGATCACACTTTCAGTTTAGTCCTTATGCTTGGCTTTTATCTCTTCAGCTCTGACTGCTTGTCATCTATTCAAGCTTCGTCTCCTTGAGTCTTCTAACTCACTGTACTAATGTATCCATATCAGGGGTCTTCTTACTGAAATAGAGTAACTATGCTCTCTTTCCTCTTTTCCACCTTCTTCAGCACTTTACACTTTCATGCTTGACCACCCCTCTCTCATTCATTTTTTTCATTAACTAATGACTCCTTATATAGAGATCTGATATGCCTTTTCCGCTCAATTCTCCCTCTTCACTTTTAGGGTTTCAATATGGATTAGGTAAAATATAATGTATCTACCCCATATCTTGTTCTCTTCTAGAAACTTCGCCAGCTGTATCCTCAAAACGGTTTTACATGGTGTTCTGTGCCACCAGCTCATCATTCTTATCTTCTATTTAATTTACAAACTTCTAAGTAATAACCTTGTTGGCTTAGTTCTGACGAATCTTCGATCTTCAAAATAATGTAGCAACTCGGCATTATTTGTTTTACTGATGCTCGGCATCTCAGTGTTACTCGGCATCTACACAAAACTGTGTTACTTGGCACCTACAAAAAACTGTGTTACTCAGCACCTACAGAAAATTGTGTTACTCGGCACCTATAGAAAACTGTGTTACTCGGGACCTACTCTTTACTCGGCACCTGAAGATCACTCGGCTTATATGATATACTCGGCACCTTCTCTTAGTTGAGCTTTGTAAAAGACTTAGCTAACACCTAACCTCTTTAATATGTTTCAGTGTGCCCTTTTTTTTGTATCTTATAGTATGTTATCAAATACACTTTTTCATCAATGGCTTAGCTGATCCTAGTACTTCATTACAACATCATAACTTCAACCTTTCTCTAGGTGTTCTAGTTACATCTTATTGATTGCCACCACCTTGTCAACCAACTAATTGATAGTATTTGGATCACTAAAGCAATTGTCATTCCTGCAAGTAGCAAGTTTGACATCAATGACAAAACAATGGTTGAGAACATTCTTTATCATTCCAACAACTCTTATTATCAATTCAATCATTTCTAACATAACCTAATCCCAAAACTAACCCTAAATGTTATAAATGCATAACTAGATAATATAAGTTAAGTTTCAAACCTTATTCCTAGCAAAATTATAATTAATGTAAAAATTAAAGATTTAAGCCTAATGCTAAATCTTAAATGATCCAAGTCCTCTTCACATGGAGTAAAGAGGAGTACAGATGAGATAGATTATGTCTTTTGGCACCTTTAGATTGTGTCTTTATGATACATATTGTTTATTATGATACACTTTGTATTACGATAGTTTTATATATATATATATATATATATATATATATATATATATATATATATATGTAAAAGTGAAGTCATATATTTAAAACAAGTGAAGTCATATATATGTAACACATTTCTTCAAATGAGGTCGTGCAAAATAAAATTAAAAAGAAAACACAATTTGAAATGTCAATAAAATCATAAATTAATAAGACCTATCTGTATTGTGTAAATATGTTTAATGTATGTACTCACTATGTGTCATTGCATAAGATTTTGATGTTGGATCCACCTTAAACATTTAAATTTGCATAAGTTGTACTTGAGACCTAAATAAGAGGTATATATAAGTTCTCTAATTTACTATTGACAACGCACACATACAATTAAATTATATAAGTACATATATAAAAAGAGCATAATAAAGAAAAAACTTACATGTGTGCATTGTGTAGGCGTCCTACTATACCATCTACATCCTCTCTCTTTTGCAATGCATCTATGATTGCCTCGTGATCATCTATTTAAATTGTCCATAAATATCTTATTTGTAAGTCTCCCTTTATATATTTCTAATTTGATATCTATTGCCATAACTAAATGAGAATAGTGTAAAATCTTCTTTTTTGATTGGTAGTCTTCAAATGCTAGTAAATAATTTCTTCTTGTTAGGTATGTACATAGCTAGGTGCCAGCTGCAACGATATACCCAATTGGATACTCAAAACTATCATCATCTACTTGATGACATATCAATTTTTTCTTAGGTTCCACACATCTAGCTAGCCAATACTCACTTTTTTCATCACTATCATTAGGTGCAATAACAATATAAACATGTCCTACAAGATAAGATAAATTATATAAATAATTTAATCACATGTGTACATAAATAAATAATACATTAATGACATGTACTTGAATTATATCAATGACATGTACATAAATAAATAATATAAATTTAAGCATGATCATAACAAAATTTAATTATGTTGTGCATACCATGTTGTATGACGTCTGAAATACGGCCATAGTCTTTTGATGCAAATGTAACATTTGGGCCTTCATTTACTATATCATTGTGAAAATGTGTGTCAATAGATGTTAATAATTTATGTTTCCAATCTTCAACCCCATTTTGTATTCTCGCATTCATCCCATTCACCTACAAGACAAAAGTGACAAAAACAAGCAAGCTCCCTAGTCCATATAGTCCAAGTGTTAGAATCTAAACTCCTAAATAAATGTCATTTAGCTGACCTAGTAATTGTCTCACAATCATATCTTGAAAGGATATTCTTCTCTTCAACTAGGCAAAAGAAATGTTTGATTGTAGAGTTCTGACTTGATCCTATGTATAAAAATTTGTTGCGTCATTCCACAATCTCATGTGCATTTTTTAATTTGGCATTTTCTTCAAATTTTAATCACTTTCTACAAAGGGCTCTCTTCACACATGCACTAGCACCACCATGTTCTCCTTTACCATCTCGAGCCTTAAAAAAATCCACATATTTTTTATATTAGTTTTCTTATGTTTCCTACTCAACCAAAAGAATATTCTAGCATTCTTGAATTATCTTGTACAATTATCTAACCATATCCAATATTGTGTCATTTGAATTTGTCTCTCCCTTAAACTATCATTAAATACCTTGAACCAATATTGGACAAACTTAGATGAATGAAGTTTATTATCACTCATATAGAAATGGTACTCTCTCAATATTTTTTGATCCTCCTCTGTACTATAAGGTGCATGCCTATAAACTATATGAACAAAATTGCTACTTGCATTGAATTGTAATATTGTGCTTGTACCCCATCTTGGGGTGCAATAACTAAAAGTATAGTACCAATTGGAAATGTATTCTTACATATGCAAAATTGTCCATCAAGCCATCTAGAATATTGAGAGTGTTTAACATATTTTGGTATGATCACACTCTTAAAATAATCCATAGATGCATGATAACTAACTTTATTTGTAACTAGATCGCACCTTCTTCCAATCTTCCCATCCTTAAATAGATATTCAATAGTTTTGAATCCTTTTACATCAACTAATTGTTGTCCAAAAGTAGTGAAATAATTTTCATGCAAACATTCATCTAACAAAGAAAGATTCCACACATATCACATGTACCATAAAGACATGCATTGAAAAGAAAATAATGGTCATTAGGTGGCTTAATAAACAAACCTGATATGGAATTCTTTATAGTTTGAGCTAGTATTTTTTTACCAAATTCTTGTAACATTTCTTTACTATGCATGGTACTACATATAGATTGAAATACATCATAATGGTAAAGAAACTGAACATGAGTTTTACAAAATCATGCGATTCTTTCCTTGTTAATCCTTACATACGATGGTTTACACTTTTCAAAAGATCTTTGACTAATGGTAATATTTAACATCTTATCATCTAAAAAAATTTTGAACAATTCAATCTGAGTCATGTCCAAAAGGTGTTTAGGATGTGGATCATGTATTTTTGAGACAACTCTCAATTTAAGAACATCTCTTGAATTAGGTGATACTCTTGTATTATCATGCCAAAAAAATTGAACCAAACTTTTGACTTCACTAGTAAGTTTCATATTAGATCTCAAGAGTCTACCACTAGAAGTCCACAAACTATTTGTTGGATCACATTCAAAGTTAACCCTTCTCTTTATAGCTCTTTCTAAAGTTTTATGAATCACATTAAGATATCCACTTATGTTACTAATCAATATTTTGTTAGTAGTTGATTTGTTAACTAAAGTTGTTGTTATTGCTCGTCATGTTACATTCTTATCTTTGGAGTGACTTCTCTTTCTAATAACATTAAAAACACTAGCACCAATGGATACAACTTATTTTGAAGACTCATTTTTATTCTTGGGTTTTGCATACATTCCTAATCTTTTCATTACTTTTTGCATTTTAGACATTTTAATTAGTTGCAACATCAATTGACATTGAAACCCAAATTTCTTATTATAAAAAATTGTCTTTATTATCTATTAGCATGTGTCCTAATCTTTCTACATTCATATAATTTTTATTTGTAATTTGCATTTCATTTTCAATGTTATTTAAAATTTGAACCTCATTTTCATTTTTTCTTAGTATTGCTTATGGGGTTTTCATTTCCATTGGAGTTTGTTGTGCATGATCATTTAACAATCTATTCTCATGAAGAAAACCTAAATTATTTAAATTGTAACCTACTTCTACAAAATCACCAATTTCATCATGAGAAAAAACTTGAGGGTTTGGAGACACACATGTATTGAATGTTTGATTAGAATGCGCACTTGAATCTCCTTGTATTGGGTTCTCTTCTTTAGCCATTTTATCCATTGTGGTATCCTCAATGTCTTTCTCTTCTAAAACAATATTTAATATTGAAGACCCAACATTGTTCAACTCTCTAATTCTTTTTCTTCTCTCTCATTGACATTGTGCTTCCTTCTCTTTATTTGTTGCAATCTCCTCATTTAGAACTTTTATTTTCTTATTTCTTCATTGTTTTCATCCCATGTTTGCACCAAATTTGAATTCAAATCAATAGCTTGCAAATTGTAGAAGATGACATGAAAACAAAATAATATGACAGAAATTTGTTGTTACAGCTCGAAATTGTCAATCAATCATTGCAATGATTGATAAGTCCTTTGTGGGTCATCTTTTGGGGCCCAATGAGTACTTAAGAATCAGATGCTTGATTTGTACAATAGATAAATTGGAATCAGGAACCTGATTATTGAATTGAGAATTAGGTGCCCGATTCTAAAGCCATGGGTAGTAATTTCCCTTTTGCATTGGGTTTTGCCTTGGGGAAAGGCATGGTACAGGCTTGGTGGGACCAAACCAATGCCTTTATGTATCAAATTTTTACTAAGGCAATTATTTGACAATTTCAAAGACTGTCATAATTTTTATACGGTCTTTCTCGTTGAATTTTTTGGCAAAATGAAAACCTATTATAGTTCTTACTATTGTAATTTCAAAAATGTAAATTTTATAGTTCTATGAGCTCATTATTTATTAATCAAAAGTGTCTCTTAAACATAAAATAGTGAGATTCACTAAAAATTTAGTAACTTTTTTAATTATCCATATTTCTTAAATTAATTTACAACTCATCAATTTGCACACAATTCTTTTAAATTTAAAAAAAATTGAAAAAGTTAAATTTTGATTAAATTATGGTGTTCGTACATGAGAGGTTTTAGAAATTAGCTTAATTGTCAATTAAAAAATAATTAAATAAAATTATTCTCATCAATCTTTGGTGTGTCAGGTAACTTCTTTTAAAAGGATTCATAAAAATTCATTTAGTTGTGTCAAATTATGGTGTTCATCCACGAGTGCGATATGGTCCTGAAATAGGCATTTTGAAAAAGTGGTTTTCAAAGATCCATACCAACAATATATATATATCATATGGGTACATATATAAATTACATATTCAAAAAGGAGATTTTGGGCACTACAATTTTTATTTCTAAAATTTTTTAATATTTAATTTCTAAATGCTTCAAATTTTGGCATCAATTGACAAAATATTTTAAAAATAGGAAAAACACTTACACTTGGCCAAAAGTGAGACCCAACTTCTTGCACTAATCCAACATCATCAAATAAAGTTCTCACATAATCCAAGGAAGAAATTACCCAACCATATAAATATCTAATCATAAACTTGGAAGAAGGAAAACATATATTTTTTAACCTCATAATAGCATAAGTAATAAAAGGTATGAAGAGTCATGAACATGATAAAATGCATGAAACTTCAAAAAACATCATAAGTGTTATAAAGAGATGCAAGAAGAAGAATGTTGAAAAAGATATCCATGCACCAAAATATCTTCATAATGCAAGATGTAAGCATACCAAGAGTGCACAATATCAATAATGAAAATGCAAATAATCTAACTCCAAAAAAGGCACAAGTCAAGTGCACCAATTAAAAGGGTAACAAAGAGATATAAGGTTCTAACTTCAAAATCAAAGAGGAGAGAGTATTGGGTTCACCAAAATGTGCAAGGTTAAAATGGAATCAACCACCTTAACACATTTAAAAGGGAAAATACCAAGATCCACCCCCTTTGGATTAGGTTTGATCAATATATAAGGGAGTATGAATGCAAAACCTAATACCAAAAAGGAATGAATAGCTTAGGTTTACTTCTCGCTCACCTCCACCATAAGAGGGTTTAAGCAGGAAGATAGATAGTATAATACTAGAAAAAAAGTTATTGAAATGGAAAAGGGAAAGATGATATATCTTACGAAATACAAACCTGAAAAAAAAGGTTATTGAATGTTGTCAGAAACTTTTGTAACCCAAGATCTAGGCTGAGAGTTGTGTGATAGACAAAACCTAGAAAATTTTCTGCTATTTTTCAAGGCCAGATCAAATGATTAGGGGTGACTTGTTTACCACTATCGCATCAAGAGCAATCTGGTGGGAACTAATGGAATGAGTGTGTCTCTAAATCTAATTCACAGTTCTAAAGAAAACTAAGAAGGGTACCAAGATCCGCAACCTATTCGCCAATCCAAGATTCAAAACTAGCAAAATAAAGAGTTTGTTTGTTTTTTGTTGGGGGTTTTGCCTCAATCAAACCCCAATTTAGGAATTAACCTTGAATTGAAATAAAGATAGAATGCTAGAAAGTAGTAATGATAGATCTAACATTAAGCAATGTAAATCTATGATAATGCTCTTGAATTCATAACGTAATCAAGATGCAATAGCTTTGACTTGACTTCAAAAACCTTAGGAAGGAAATCAAAGTGAAACCAAAACATTCATGAATGAGTGCACTTGAAATTCTCCTTATAAATGTAGATATTGAGAGGATGAATCTATAAGATGCATCAAAGGATCTTGAATATATGAAGGGAGATCTTGAATGTTGAAAATGCAATAGAAGATCTAGCATAAACTCCTTCAATATCTCCAATGCATGAATCCTTGATCTTCAATAGAAATATAGCTTGAATATCTTGAATTCTTGAAGAATGCTTCAATACTTGAGAGTGAGTGCTTGAACATGAACTTGATGGATGCTTCTAGATTATGGATGAGAAATGGATCAAATGGGAGGATTTACAAAGGGCTCAAAATTGACTAACTCACGCAGACTTACCTACCTATACATTAACACCTCAAAGCTATCTAAACATGGGATCTAAATAGAGGACCCAAAATAGGCCCCAATCAAGGGCATGCTACATCTTGTATTGGTCCATTAGGAGTACGCTAGATGCCTAATTGGTCAAGGGCATGATGCATCCCTAACAGTCAGGGCCTAGAACCTCTGGGATCCCAAAATAGGTCCCAGATCCAAGAAATCAAGCACAAAGTCTGAGATATAGTTATTTTGGGGCAAAGAGTAGATTCCAAGTAATTAAATTAAGGTAAGGGAGGACCTAAGTGGATAGATCTTACCTTGAGCTTTGTGTCATAGAAATAGGAACTTCATAAAGAGGATTTATTAGGTTTTACCCCAATTCCACCTAGGAGGAAGGACATAAAATGAAAGAAAGGAGGAAATATGCAAACGAATGATGACCTGAACTTAAATGGGTACTAAATCATCATTACATTGAGGTGATTCTAATTAAAAAATATCACACCTCTCAATAAAGAGAGATGGGTCATCAATAAACTGCATATTGAGAGGATTTTCCTTATTAGGGAGTACAATGCCCTTAAGAGGAGGCCTAAGTGTAGAGGATTGCAAAATGTAAAATATAACATTTGCAACTAGAATATAGAGTGAAGGTGCAATAGGACAACCTTGTCAGATGGATATTTCAAGGATAATAGGGTCAAAGAGGTTTCCATTGATGTCAAGAATAGTAGAGGAGTATTTTAAAAGAACCTTTATCCATTTACAAAATAAATAGGGAAGCCAAAGACTGTGAGCATCCCCACAACAAATGCCCACTCAATCCTATTATAAGCCTTTTCAAAATCTAATAGAACTATGGTATATTCTTGTCCACTCTTTGTGGCTCAGTGTAGTGCCTCCTAGCTTGTTATCAACTTTTCAAGAATGTATCTTCCTTTAATAAATCATATATGAGCATTTGTTACCACTTCCTTGACCAAATCGACTATTCTTCTACCTAGAATTTTAGAAATGATTTTATAGGAGAGGTTACGATGTGTAATTGGTCTCTAATTACCAATCTAAGATTTATCATCTTTCCCAAGAATGAGTTTGATGACTCCCCTATTGATATATTCTCTCAAATATCCTTTAAACTATGCTTCATTATATAGATTAAAGAGTTCCAAGAAAATTCAGCCAATATTCTTCTTGTAAAATTTAGTAGGGAGGCCATCAACCCTTAGGGACTTGTCACTTGCCATATCTCTAATGACATTTTTAATCTCATAAATTGATAGTTAATTTAATCAAAAAAAAAATCCATTCTTTTAAGACTTTTTTTTAGATAAGCTTATTGGAAATATAAGGTAGGAAAGGTTACTAAGAGGGGAGGGGTGAATCAAGAACCAATCAAACTTTATCTTACTTCACCAATTAATCCTTCATTTAATATTTTGATCTAATTCCATGCATGAAAGAATGAAATCAAATAAACATTCATAACACTTTCACACAAGATATGGTGACCCATAAACCTTCCAAATAGAAAGTAAAACTTGGGTGGGGATGATACCCACAAGCTTTAGTACTATAGTATAGAGTTAACCTAGTAAGGATTACAATTGACCACTTTTGGTGTTCTACCCTATTAGGAGCAATAAGGACTATGAGTCCACTTTGTTAAAGGATTTACAAACATACAATGAAGCATGCACTTAGGAGATTTAGCAAAAGACTGTTAAGTCTACCCTGTTAAAGGATTTGATAGATGTGCCTATTAGGATGAACTTTAATTTGCTGGTTGAGATTTTTTGGTATTGTAATGACCACCTAACTATGATAGATAAATCTATGTTGCCCCTTATACTACTTGTAGCCTTCTCTAATTCACATTCATGCTCATTATATCTCTTCACATGTATATTTGGATATGCTATAATACATTACATATATACCAATCCATATCATAACTTACTAGAGTTGGCTACAATACCAATTTCATCATAATTCACAAAGTTGGCCCAACTGTTGTAACTTGGGTTCTAAAGACAAACTCAATGATGTTTTGATACATGGCAAGCACTGTCAGCGCTTGGAAAACTTTGGTAGTCGGTTGAACTTGAAGCTTGGTCCATACTAATCACTTCCAAGTAGCTTGAACTTGGTCAACACTATGTGACTCAGTAAACACTAAGAAACTCGGTAGCTATTGAATCACTCGATTGATAATGCATTACTTAGTCAACACTAGATTCACATTATTAACACTACAAGCTTGGTAGACACAATATAACTTAGTTAACATTCTATAGCTTGGTTAACACTACAATATTCTTCACTTCCACTGAATAGCTTGGTAGCCTCTGCTATGCTTAATTTGCATTGTATATTGTTTATGAAGCTCAGTGAACACTGTGAAGCTCGAAAAACACTGCAAACTAACTCCTTGGCTCAGGAGTATCTAAAACACTTGGTTAACATTACAAACTGAATGATAGGCTTGGCAGTCAGCAATGTAACCATTTGACTAAGTGTTGAGTCATTGGTGAACAAATTGACCTCTATGCCAATAATCTCCCCCTTTGGCATTAGTGACAAAAACACTTGTCAAACCAAAAAATATGAACTTCAAAACTATAAGTCAAAAACTTCCTTTGCCATCATTATGTGTTTCCAACTTGGTTTGACTTCCTGAAGCTATAGCTCGGTAACATACTCTATTTTTCTAATTTTTCAAATTTGCTTTTGTAAAGATATTTTTTGCTTATCTATACAAGTATCTTCATGATACTATCCTACTCCCCCATACATATATCTCTCCTATATACATACAAATGGAGTATAGTATATTTATTTTCCTTTACAATATATTTTTCTTCTTTACATATTACTACTCCCCCTTTTTGACATAAATGCCAAAGGTATATATATATATATATATATATATATATATATATATATATATATATATATATATATATATATATATATATATATATATATATATATATATATATATATATATATATATATACCAAAATGTGACAAGAAATCAAAATGTACCTTCAGAATAACTACCATTGGCTTGTCCCAATTCTCCTATAGTACCTTACTTACATGCAATGCAATATGAACTTATGCTAATAATTTCATCATGTGATTGGCTATGGAGAAGTTGTTATCATGGATGAGTGTCTTTGCATGTGCAATGTGTTTCTGCAATGCATCCATGTTTGGAAGAATCATGTCTTGGATTTATGCAAGTGTGGACCTAATCATGGCTTCTTCCTTCAATAATTATGCCTAGATAAAAGCACAAACCTGTGTCACCCTTTTACAAAGGAAAAACCTAACAAAAGTATGATTGTTCACCTTCAATGACATAAAAGTAGTATTATTATTTAGAATTTGAAAATGAAGTAAACTAATGAAATGTGTAAAAATGGATGAATTTTAGGATTATAAATTTTAATAATTATTTAAATAATAAATTATATATTTTCCTATTTTTTAATCATAACTTTTTAGTTGCTGAAAAACACTGGAAATCAAGCGTCTAGTTCCCACCACAAAACTACATGAAAATAAACTTATTTCCATTTGATCTCATATTATGTTATTGAAAATATATGTAGCTAGAATAATAAAAAATAAAAATTGGCTTTAGATCTATATTTTCTCTTTTATAACGATTCAAACTTCAACTTATTCAAATCGATAGTTTTCATTTCCCACCACATTTTTTAAAATAATACTATTCCAACCAAAATAAAACTTATAGATTCTAAAAGAGGACTCTCTCCTCTAGAACTTCATCTAATTTTTAAATTTTATTGACTTGATTTAATATTTTTTTCTTTTTCCAAATGGACATCTTCCCGAGTGTTAAAATACATACTTGTGGATTTTTTTAATTACAAAATACTATATCTAATTAAAACACTATGAAATCTATATGTGAATATTCTTGACTTTGAACTCTATAAAATGGTGTTTACATGTTATTAAAAAAATATAATAAAAAATTATAAGAGTTATTGAAATGTCAATTTTCTAAAATAATTGTATTTCTTTAGTAATTCGATACTAACTAGTATAAAACATGCATTTAATAGACATTTCTAATTAGAAAAGTGTGGAACCATATATAGCTTAGCTAGAATAATTTTATCAAGATCATATGTTTGAAAAATAATGAATTTTAGATAGAAATACTCAAATTTAGTCGTTCTAATAAGTCAACCTGAAAGGTGACACAGCTTTTTACTTTTACCCGCCTACAGATTTGTCAGATATCTTATCTTTGTGTAATGTGCAGAACTATGGCTTAGGTCAAGTGATAGCTGGTGTGCACTTGTCTTCATGTCTTCATATGTCATGGATAGCTTATCCTTATTTACTTTGTAAAGGTAGATTATCAAGATAAGTTATCAAGAAACAATGAGATAAACACTTAGTCAAGCAACAATTCCTTCTCATAGTCATTGCCAATCAATATAAAAGATGGGTGTATAGAACAAAGAACTATAGCATATAGTTAAGTATGGATAGCAACGAATTGACCCAGCATTATTAAAGACTACACAAATGTGGGACTGTAATGAGGAGAATTAATAAGCAGTGCAGAAGGAAGATTGATGGGGTGATGATTTGTATTGTGAAGCTATAAACATATGGTGATGGACCAGATATACAGGTAGCTTTGCAAGAATGGATAGGACAAAGAATTGTCCCAAATAAAAGATGGATCAATATAACAAAGAAATGTAGTGTTAGATGAAAAAAAAAAGAGGCAAATCAATTAACAAATAAGTTTTAAGAGATGAAGTCACTCGCTTCATATGAGTACAGAGGGACCCACGTTTTAATTGGTGAAGATATTAGAGGAATGACACGTAAAAATATGTCCAATGCATTTCAAATGCACTCCATGTGATGACATCGGTTCAACAAAGGATATAGCACTTTAATGCGAAAAGAGGATATGAAGACTACTTCATACTCCTAAATTACAACCTCAACACATATGGGTAATGAGGTAATTTATTTATTTATTTTTCATATATTTTCATGAAATATTATTATTAGTATTTTTGATGAATATTGAACATTCAAATATCTATTATTCATTCTTATGATTGAATAGTTATAAGGGAGTGAGATTAATTGACCAAGTTAATAGGTCATAATCAAACAATTAAGGAATAAGATATTATTAAGTCTTCAAAATTCTAATATTGAATTCTAAATGAAATTAGTTTTCAATTGTTATCACAAATTTTTTTTGTTAAACTAATTAAATTGTTTAAGGTCATCATCTTCCAAGATAAGGTAAGCCCTGCGGTGGAATGGGCTGGGTGACATCACGCGAGGTATCAGATAAAGCCTACGGGTACTGGGTAAGGCCTCGGTGATGGGACATCTCAGGGTACATCATACAAAGGCACTATCTTTGTCCCTCTTTGACTAATGCGTGATCAATCCGGGAACACATTACGTTAAAGAAAATCGAAGCCAAGTAGGCGATGATAGATATAGATATCTGATTCCAAAGAATGAAATGCAAAAATAGATAGCAAGTCCTAAATGCACAGCCTGATAGTGGTAGTACTAAACATTAGGAAGATGTTTTTAGGATCCGAAAAGAATTCTAACATCTAGCAAAGTGAATAGATCGAGAGCAAGTGATAAGGTCAAACAAATGCTCCTAAGAAATAGATAGCTGTAACAATCAGCAATAGAGTATTTCTGCCCCCTCGGGATCAAAATTGAAATGAGGTAAGGGGATGCAAAAATTGGCTAGGCATGAGAAAATTAGAATAGATCAGTGTCCAAGATGACAGATAGATGATTAGAACCCAAGAATGACTATAAGAAATTGATAAAATGCCCTAGTTTGACTAGAGTTGACCTTGAAGGATATAGCATAAAAAATAGGTCAAAATGAGTAGAAAAGTGATTTTAGACATGAAATAGTGAATTGAAGTAGATATGAAGTATGAAAATGATGAAGACATGAAGAAATGAAGATGCCCTAGTGATGATTCAAAGATTAGACCTCAAAAGGTTAGTTAACTGCTCAGAAGAAAGTAGAATTTTAAAAAGACAATTTTGACCATCAAGATGAACTCGAATTTGGATTTCGATCTCGAAAATGAATCCAGGATGTCGAAATTATTTAAGAGGTGAAAACTTTATATAATGTGATGATAAGATAGAAAAGAGATGAAGCGATAGATTAAGAAGGTGAAAAGACATGAACAAGAAGAAAGTAAAGAAATATATGAAAGGAGTTAGTTGATATGTCCACAAAAAGATGAAGAGAGAGCTCTCCCCATATGCAAGAATGCAAGACTAAGCTAGAAAATGAACCTAAAATGCAAGCTAATATGAAAAGTGGTTTACCAACAAGAAGTGCATAACATTTAGACTCTTAATTTCATCATTGAGCATTTATTAGGGACATCATAAGATCATACAACCATCACTAGTATAACTATGAGGATATGAATATGATCGATATTAGATAGGTATGTGGAAATCTAATCTAAGCATCAGAGACATGTAAGTCAAGATAACTACATGATTAGATTCCCTAAGTTTAATTTAGCAAGATTACACCTGTATCAAGGTATAAGCGTCGGGATAAACCCTGAGTGCGGTCTTGTAAAATAGTCAAGGATGATACATTTGTAAGTCAATGTGTTGAATAGGACTAGCATAAATGCTTACAACACTATAGAAAAACAAAAGTATACCCACAAGCAGAAATCAAGAAAATATGTCCCATGCCCCGAGTCTTCTAGTCAATGACATCCTTGAAAGACTATTAGGGAGGGAACACATGGCAAAGAAATCATCATAGACAACACACAAAGTAGATAAAGATCAGCATAGCTCATTCGTTTAAGTGTTAAAGTGCGTGTGTGCAAGTCACTTGGCCATTTCTTCCAGACTTGATTCTGATAGTGAGAAATATCACAACATCGGAGACCGTAGGTAAACTATCTGTAAAGTGTTGAAAAACACTTGATGTCAAGGTGGGGGAAGTGTTGAGAAACACTATGTTGTGAGTTGTCAAAGAAACCCTAATGCACAAGAATACCTCAATAGGCTAAGTAGCTATGCCCCCAAGATGAGGACAAGAAACAATTCCAAGCTAGGAAATGTGTAGCAAAATAGGTGATTGAGACTAATAAACAGAGGTGCAAGGGTCTCAAGTAGCACCTATTTCCAGGTTTTCACCACTTGACAGATTTTTTTTTTTTTTTTTCAAGGTTTTTGTATTTTTGATTTTTTTGGTGATACATCAAAGTACCCATTGCTAGGTTTTCACTAAGAAGATCTTTTTTTCAGAACATTTTCTGATTTTTAGGATTTTTTCAGCATCATATATGATTTTTTGGATTTTTTAGAAGGTTTTAGAGATTACTAGTTCTCAAGCAAGATCACATCATTTTCTCGTAATGTCTAGCAAGGTATAGGACATGATGGAGAAACAAGCCAGTGGATAAGAAAAGATGGATGAAAAAGGAGCATGAAGCAAGTAAAAGTGATCCTCAAGGACTGACTCCTCAAGAGTACCCAAGCTAGGGAAAGAGGTGAAATAGTCATATGAAGCATATTTTGGATAAGCAATGGAAGTAATGAGAAAGATAGCATGTAGGATAAGAAATGAAGCCAACAAGTGAGATAGCATGAAGCATGTAGTCCAAAAGAGTAGACATGTCAAGAGATCTAAAAACCATTTTTATTTATCATGATCAAGACCAAGGGGTCAACTAGATAGCATAGCAATGTGATAGAGTAATAAAAATAAAGCTCAAGATGGAGGCTATGAGGGAATGAGAAAGCACAAATAGAGAATCTCATGGATAAGATAGCCAATATGCAAAGATAGCTCAACATTGTCAAGATCAAAGAGAGAAGAGGGGATAGATGGATGATGGAAGAATTACGCATGACGCCTGTTTGCCAGGTTTTCATCATGGTACTTATCCAAGGTGCCACAAGAAGTAGTTTTCACCATAGGATAAATTTATTTCTCTTTATTTTTGCTACCAAGGTGCCACAAGAAGTGGTTTTCACCAAGGCACATTTTCATTTTTAAAATATTTTTTTCTTTTCTTTTTTTTTTTTTTTTTTTTTTTGAATTTTTAGAAAGAGCTCAAGCTGTTTGTGGATAGTGCACCTAGAGAAAAGATAAGTCGTGATAAGCCAAGACCATAGAAAGGTATGCTCAAATATGTTGATAGGGTGATGAAAGAGAAATGGTAGTAGGAAGAGTATATGGAGGATAAGAGTTCATGTATAGAAAGTAAGTGTAAGCTTTAGAGGATTTCATGAGGGTAGTTGAAATATTGTACAAGATCAACATTGACACACACCTTGAAGGGTATTGGAATGATGGAATAATCATGGATGAAGTAGCTTGAGGTTTAGATGTATGAGGTGGTAGAAAAGATTTGGAAAAAAGTGTAGTGGAAGGCTTTGGAATATTTTTAGAAAGATTTTTGAAAGAAGATGGAATGGAAGCCTTTGGAAGCTTGAATGTCAACTTTGATGTATTTTCAATATTCAAGTCTTTTCAAAGAGACTTGGGAATCCATATAGCTTTAGATTTTCCTTCAGATACTTCAAAACACATTTCTTCAATAATGGGTTTAGGAACCCATATTTTCTTTGATTTAGCTTTTTTAATAGTGGACCTTTGCGGTCTCTTTTGTGCATTCTCCTTCTTAGCATTCACATGTCGATTAGATGGGACATAGTGATCTTTGTTTTTCAATGGATTCTTATGTTTATTCTCACTTCCAAAGGACTTGGGATTTATGGATGAATAAGGCTGATATGACTGGTTTAGGTGGATAGATGGGTGATAATTCATCAAGGATGAGTGTCTTTGTTGATCTTGAGGTATGACAAGAGAGCTAGAAGTGGAAAGTGTATGAGATGAAGGAATGTAAGGCCCCAATATGGATGGAAGGTTTGAAGGCTTTAGCTCTAATGGATGAGGACCAAGGGTAGAATTAGGATATGCAAATGGATAGTGGGAAGGGATATCAACATCTTTAGAGTGAGCAACATGGTCAAAGCCATCAATAGACTCATGAGTACCTTTGATAGGAACAACATTTTTAATAGAAGCACTTGAATCTTGAGCACAATTTTGAAGTGGATATGGAGAAGTAGAACATGAGTGGATGCTTTGATCTTGACAAGTAGCTTTGGATAGCATATGAAGAGAACTTTTCTTATAATTTTCAGTAAGCTCAAGGGAGATAATGGAAGTGGTATCTTCATCATACTTGGGGGGTGGACAAGATATAGGATATGGAGGGGAAAAATCTTGAAAGAGATGAAAGGGTGCTTGATCTTGATCTTTCTTGAAATTTATAGCTTTTTCTTTTTGAGAGTCCTCTTGACATGGAGCCACTTCCAAGGACAAGGGAGAATGAAGAGTGAATGGAGTAATGCTTGGACTAGGCATAGTACTACATGAAGGTTGAGGATGTTTAGGATTGGTAGCATGGAAAAGGTTTGCAACCAAGTGAAGGTTAGCTTGAGTTTCTTTTAGAGGTAGCCCTTGAGGGTACACATATTGCATATGGAAAGCACTAGGTTTTTTGTTTGATGGAGGCATGTTGAAAAGCTTTGAAGTGTAGGGAGATGCATGAGTGTTGGAAGAAGTGGAGGTATCGAGGAAACCATTGCTAGACATAGGTTCATTAATATGATCTTTCTCAAGAAAAGTATCCTCATCACATGAGTCATTAGAGGTATCAATAATTCCATTATCAATAAGATCTTGGATTTTATGTTTCAGCTCAATGCAATCAAAAGTAGCATGGTCATTAGATTGATGATAAGCACAATAATCATCCAAGAAAGGATTTCCATAGGAGCTAGACTTTGGCAACATGATGATCTTATTTCCAAGAAGTTTTTGCAAAGTGTCATCATAAGAATCTTTCAAGGGAGCAAAAGTTCTATCAAAATTATGTCTAGAGTCCTTTTGTTGTTTCTCATTTGAATGGTATGCATCCATGTCTTCATCATTATCTTGGTCAAAGATAGGTCCATCATGAAATTTTAGCATAGGCTCAAAGGAGGTATCACTTGCTTGTTCTCTAAAGAGGTCTTTGGATCTAGAAGATGAAGAAATTTGATGTCTTGAAGTAGAGCATGTAGACCTAGAAGAAGAGGATGACCTCAAAGAAGGTGACTTACATGCATGTAAAGACCTTAAGGAAGATTCATGTAATGATGCAATCTTCTCCTCTAACCTTTTCTCAAGTTTAGACTTCATTTTTGTCATGCGCTTAGAGAAATGAAGGTAAGAAAGATCATTTGTCTCTTCTAGTTCTTTGTATTGTGCATATAGATCTTGAAACTCTTTAGTGACATGGAGGATATCATGATCATCTATATTTGGTTGAAGTTTGGTAGCACAAGGTTTAGATCCCATACTTTTAGATTCAAAGCCAAGCATAAAATAGTCTAGAAGATAACTTGATGTTGAAACTATAGGAGGTAGAGTGTTCACTTGCCAAGATAGTAGAGAGATATTAAAGTGACTTGTCAAACAATGTGTCCAAGAAACTTATGACATGAATGACTCAAGTCAATAGCTAGGCAAGATGCCCAAATAGCCAAATAGATAGAGCAAGCGAGGTGACAAGTGAACAACTCTCCAACCCAAGAGTGTAGTCAAGAAATCAAGGAAACCATTTCAGTAAAAAGATAACTAGCAAGTGGACATAGACCATGAAGATAGAAAGACCAAGAGTGCTAAGACCAAAGAGTCACCTTAAGCATGTTCAAAAACTAGAGACATAGCAAATCAAAGTCAAATGATGAGACTCCCCTTAGCAAGCAACACAAGAAAATGTTTGCATTTGATGTTTTGACTTGGTTGACAAAGTTTGACAATAATTGATAGCATAGCAAATTTGATGTTCAAAAGAAATTTCTTTCCAAGCAAGATAGTGACACATGGAGTATTCTTCAAACAATCAAGCAAGGGACAAAGCAACCTTGCATGATACAAGCATATGTGAGGTCTCAAATAAATCCCTAGAACTATCATCATGTATATGTTCCAAAGATTTTCACAAGTCTAGCACATTCAAGAACACATCAAGCAATATCTACCTAAAAGACATGGTTCATTACTCAACAACTTGGCCCACGCTTGATGCTCCTTCGCCTCACACCAAGTGGTTTCCCACAAGAGATATTGGCTTTTTCATGGAAACGCCATAAGAATAACCAAGGGAACACATATGGTGAGTGTAAATCTTGGGGTGATCCGAGTAGTCCACTAGGATCAATCCTTGCACCAAGAAGTTGAGTGGCTAAAAAGGGTAGTTACTAACTTAGGGTGTTTAGATAGGGCTTCTGTTCATAGTGTTCCTCTTGCTCTCAATTACGAGACACCTCACCTTGCGATGAGTAACTGATCTCGCGATCACAAGAGTACCTTAAGCATTCTTGCCTAGTGATCTCCCTATGGTCGAAATCCCATAAACGATCACACTAGGTGAAGACAAACACTACGTCTACCAAAGTTTTGTGTCCTTGGTAGCTTTGAGTTTATAGTGGGTTGGAAGAACCAGGTAATCAGCTTGTCCCCACTTGGGTCGTTCCTCTCAGGTTGTCCGAGAGCAGGCCCTCTAAAGGATTCTAAACTACACAAAGAGTGGATCAACTTTTGGAAGTCAAGATTTCTGATTCACCACAAGGGTGAAGAGCATACTCTCCTATTCCAATCATTTTCTCTCAAACACACCAGGAAGATTCAGTTACCCCTTGCTTTTGAAACCAAATGGCAAGTCAAGATTTCTGATTCACCACAAGGGTGAAGAGCATACTCTCCTATTACCAAAAGACTCCAATCACAAGTTTTATGTGCCTATGAAAAATGAACAATTAGTCAATGCCACACATGAAAAAAAAAAAAAGCAAGAAATTTTGGGTTTTTATGCTTTGGGCAGCCTTGCAAACAATTGTTAGTAGCCCTTGTGCATTTGAAGCTTTGACATGCGTTTTTTTTATGCAATGTTTCAATTTTTTTTCATAACGATGGCAACCTGTAATCACAACTTGTTAGCACCAAAAGTTAGTGTGAAATAATATAAAAATCTGCAATAAAAAGTGGTGAGTTTCCTCAAAAATCCAATTTATCTTCCAACCAAGTGCATGCAAAGAAAGTGCAAGTTAATCACAAATGCTCTCATTTTTACTCTTTGATTTTGACCTAGTCAACAAGATTGGAATTTTTTACTATGATTTTGTATCCAAAAATGAAAATTAAAAGAAGAGACCCCTATTAAAAATCAGAGAGCTTTCCAAAAATGCAAGAAATTTTAAAAAATCTCTTCATTTGCGCTCTAGAGATCAATTTTGTCAAAACAGGCCAAATTTATCAAATTGAGTTTTTGATCCTTAATACGACTTCAAAATTCAAAACACAAAGAAATAACCCCCATTAGAATTCAAAAAACTTTTTGAAAATGTAAGCTTTTCTAAAAAATGCATGATTTGCGATCAAAAATGGCTTTTTATGAAAAATAAAGAAAAAATCATAACTCCCGCAAATCACATCAAAATTCTTTGAAAATCGGATTGAGACATTTTGAACACATACTTAAGCTAAAAAAAAAAATTTCAGACCCAAAACCCAAGTGGTTTAAAATATATGATCAAATCTTTAAACCAACTAGATTTTTGGCCTTCAAACCAATCTACTTATGGGTTGGCCTTAAAATCAAAGTTATAATTCTACAAAAGCATTTGATTAGATCCAATATGCTGCTGGAAAAAAATAGAGATAAGAAATGAAAAAAAATGGAGCTATAAACTTGATTCATGCCCCACGGTGGGCGCCAAAAATGTACACTAGATTTGTGTCACACTCTAGACCCTTCTATCCAAACGATTCCATGAGTTCGGAATGCTTGGATGCCGACTTAGAGCTCCCTATCCACGGAGTGCAAGAGAGGGTATTTCAAGTTCAAGGGCTCTCAGATGAGCCTTGGAGATACTCTTCTTGCTAGTAAACCATGCAATGGGAGGTTCCAAAGACAAGATGCAAGAATGCAAATGTCCCAAGGAGTTCCTCAAGAATGTAATGCAAATGAAAATTAAGCTAGAATGAGATGCAAAATGGAGCTATGATAAAACATGTATGAGAGTGTTACAATACCATTATTAAGCTATGTGAGATTAAGCTACATGTAAAAATGAAAGCTAAGCTAAGCTAAAATGCCATGATGCCATGGATGAGAGAATGTAGACAAAAAATAGAAGTTCTCCACAAAGCTCCAAAGAAACCTGTTAGAAAACCTGCAGCATAACAATATTCAAAATGAGGATTGATTTTGAGAGGGAAAGCTCTCTCCCTTTTAAAGTTGTACGGACGGTAGAGATCAAGATGAAGATGGTGGATGATCAACGATGGAATTTGAAAAGAGGAGGGATCCATGTGCACACACAAGTCAACCAATAGAATATAAGTTAACTTGTCATATAAGACAAAAGTCACAAAGCCTTTTCTTTTAATTGCAAAATAGAAAAAGGACTTTATGTGTGCACTTTAAGTGGGTTAGAAGAATGGGGTCTTTTATTTAATTAAAAGGGGACATGTTCTTTTAATCAAATAATGAACTTAGGATAGCATAGTCAAACTATAGGTTATAATCAAATAAATTGATTATTAGCGATTTGGTCTAGGTAAATGATTAAATTAATTTAGCCAAAATGCTGAGAAGGGGGCTAATAGTCTAGATGACCATTTTTAGGTGATTACAGGTAAGGCCTCGGTGATGGGACATCTCAGGGTACATCATACAAAGGCACTATCTTAGAGATGATGGTTGAAGAGAGATAACAATAATGAGGGAGAACAATGAGGCCCACTGATTGGGTAATAGGGCACCCCATTATGGTTTCTCCTCCTATAATTGAGTGATAAGATTATGTATCTAATATTTCAAAGATTATGCTTTAAAAGACTTCTTATTGGAAAATAGTTGATAGAATCACCTTAAGATCATGATTCTCCAAGTCGAGATAAGGCCTACGGTGGAATGGACTGGGGGACATCACACAAGGTACCGGATAAAGCCTACGGGTACCGGGTAAGGCCTCGGTGATGGGACATCTCAAGGTACATCATACAAGGGCGCCTTCTTGGAAATGATGATCAGAGGAAGGTAACGATAATGAGGGAGAACGGTGAGGCCCATTGGTTGGGTAACAGGTCACCCTATTATGGTTCCTCCTCCCATATTTTGAAAATGATGAGTTAATAAATGGATTAAGACTATAAACACCCTATCAGGGGATTGATTTATATATAATGTGTACTAATGATTTTTCTTGGTTGCAGGTTCACAATTAAGGAAATGCATGATGTGTGTCTTATGTGTTTGCATCATGTTTGCTCTGTGTCTTCATCTGTCTTCATCGTGTCTACTTTGTGTTTTCATGATCTGTCTACATTGTGTATGTTTCGTGTTTTCATTCAATTTATATTTCATAAATCTTTTTGGTATTTTAAATGGAAGTATGTTTTATCTCTATGACAAAGCTTGCGTATGAATGATTTGCTTGAGGAGAAGCAAATTCGAGAGGGGATGGCTGTGATATCCCAATTTCAGTATATAAAATAATTATACATAAAGAGTATATAATATTAATAATCGGTAATATTATAATTATATTAAGATATAATTTATAATAATCATATATTATATTATATAATTTATAATAATATATACTGACATATTAAAATAATGTTCTTTATGACATTATTATAACTAACCTTATTAATTAATATAATTATATTATTATTAAATATAATATAAGAGTTGATATATTATTAAAATAATAATATATGATATAATTATTAAGTAACGTAATAAAGTTTATTAATATAAATAATATATGTTATATTATGCTTATTAATATAATATAATATATTTTATGAAATAACTAAAACTTATTAGTATGAATATATGATTTAATATAATTGATACGTAACATAACTAAGCTATTAATATAATTAATATTAATGAAAGGACATGACTATTTGAAAAATACATATAAATATAGAATATCAAATGTTGGAAGGGATATCAGACGAAAATTTATAAAATGTATACAATTCAAGAGGAAATTCTTTAATATCCTGAAACGGGACATTACATAGATGTATCACTTGACAAATAATGAAACAACATTATTAACATATGTTTCTAGTGAACCAAGAATAGTAGCTAACTCTACTTGATCTATTGGAATTCTTTGTGCAACTTGTTCCAACACTTCGTTCTCAAATGAAGGTGGGAAATGGTAGGAAAGTTCTTTTTTGGGAAGAAATTTGGATCTTGGACCACCCTCTTTGTGATGATCCAAGGTGGAATAGGTATATGGAGCAATGCAAGAATCAATTTGGTACTTTTGTGGGTGGTCATTGGAAGGATGATATGTGGGTGAATCTTCATAGTGTGGAAGATATCCTGGTTGAGCTTGGCAAGTGTTTGAATGTGTTCTTTTTAAACCATGAAGAGGATGTTTTGATTTGGAAAATTAACCCCAATAGTATGTACTCTATTGCCTCAGCTTATGCTAACTCTTTTGATGATCATGATGAACCTTGCTGGGCAAAGGCTTGGGTAAAAGGCATGACACCCAAAGTTAATATCTTCTTTTGGAATCTTTTGCAGAATAAAATTCTGACTCTTCACAATCTTAAGAAGAGAGGTTTTATCATTGTTAATTGATGTGTTCTTTGCAAGAATGATGGGGAATCGGTGGATCATATTATGCTACATTGTCCCTTCACCAAGAAGCTCTAGGATAAAGTTTGAAGCTTACTGAAAGTGGATTGGGTTTTCCATGCTACCATCCAACTATTCTTTTCTAGTTGGATGGCTCCTTCCAAGAATGCTTTGATTGTCAAATTGTGGGAATTCATTCCTCCTTATCTATGTTGGGGTATTTGGAAAGAGCACAATGATAGGATCTTTAGAGGAGTGGACTCCAGTCTTGATCAAGTGTTCTATAAAATTAAGGTCCTTATGATTGAAACTATTAAAATTATTGGCTTTGGACAGCAACCTTGTAATGAGTGGGAAGAAGGGGTGCTTAATAGTTGGAATACAAGGAGTTTGGGAATGAATATTAAGGATCTTAATCCAAGGGATAATGCTAGATGGGACTGCCCTCCGGTAAATTGGTTTAAGATAAGCTTTGATGGGGCCTCGAAAGGGAACCCGGGCAAAGTAGGATGTGAAGTTATTATTAGAAACTCTAATGGTGACTCTATGGGGTGCATGGCTATTCCATTAAGGAGTCAAACTAATCATGTTGCAGAAGCCTCTACTACTCTTCATCGTCTTATCTATGCCAAAAGTATGAATTTGAGGAACATATGGGTGGAAGGTGACTCCCTCAACATAATTAATTGTTTAAATAAAGTTACTCAACCATCATGGACTATCAGCAATATTATTTTTAAGGCTATTAATATTATAAATTATTTTCAAACTTGCATTATAACTCATAATTTTAAAGAAGCCAACCGTACTAATGATTGGGCTGCAAATGTGGCTTGTTTCAGTGATCATAAAATCATTTGGGATTTTTATGAGTCCTTACCTCCAAATGGCCGCCAACTCATCAAGTATGATAAATGGAGATATAAGAAAAAATGTTTTAATTATGATGGTGTCAGTGAATTGTAATTATGAGGTGAACTTGTATGGAGTGTGGTGGGTTATGATTTTTAGAAAATTGAGCATTTCACACAAATTTTGGGCAGTTTTTGTCATTCCTCTTTTCGTTCAAGGTGTGGCATTTAGTTGCAGAGTGATTTGGGGTTTTTAGAGAAAGAAAACTAGCAAATTTGGAGCAGAGAATATGGGGGGGAAAAGGAAAAGGGTGGAGCCAGCTAGCTGCTCAGAGTGGAGGAACAAGTCGAAGGTGTGGGATATTCTAAGGTGAGGTAATTTCATAGGCTATATGGAAAGGCTAAGAGGGAACAATCTGGCTATTATGCACCAATTTTTCAAATCTTGGAAGGATGCCTCTGTAATGGTTGGTAACCAATGCATGGATGTTACCAAGGAAGTAATTGCGGAGGCTATGGGGCTAGACATGGATGGGATTAATTTCTATTGGGAGAGGAAGCTCATGAACAGGGCCATCGATGATTTTGTGGAAATAGAGTAGGAGAAAAGTCGCATGGTTAAAATAGGTAACTCGTATTACAACCTGACCTGTATTTCTCAACCATGGTGATTTGTGCTTTTTGTGATTATGGAATATCTAACTTTGGATGGGAGATTCAATAAGTTGTATGGGTATCATTTCATGTTGGCAAATCACTTTCGACATGATGTTAGGATAAATTTTCCTTTTTATCTATTGTAGTCTCTTAGTATTTCCACTCAGGCTATTCAAAAAGACCCGAATGCTGAGCATGTTTGCCATGCGGGTCTTATGGTCCTAATTATGAATGTGTTAAAGTCCAAAAAGATTATGAAACTTAGGGGTAGTTTGAAAGGGGCTGATTAGGATACGAAAGGGAGTCTCCCAAAGAAGGGCTATGATTTTGATACCCAAGATGAAGTTGAAGGGGGTTTGGGTAGTTTGAAAAAGGGTTCAGGTGGTAGTTTTAGAAAGAAGAAAAAGATTGTTGAGGAAGGTGATTATGACAGGGAGAACGACTTCATGGAGGAATTAGTGACAGACCACTATAATAAGAGGAGTGGAGGTAAAGGAAAGAGTAGTAAGGGCCTTCAAGATGATCAGGTCTCTCCTCCTTCTAATGATGAACCTCTAGCTCACTGACTCAAAAGGAAAAGAAAATCTTTAAGGCAACAAGAGGATAGGTCATAGGCTAGGAAGAATGGGGACTCGGATAATGAGGATGGTGGAGAACAAGGGTATATTCTAGTTTTGGATGAAAATATTGAAGGTGGGATTGGATTGCCCAAGGGTTTTTTTGGTAACCCAGGTTCAATTCTGAAGGAAATTGGCTTCCTTAAGCAACAAATGCAGCTGCTAGGCAAGGAAATGGAGCAAGTCAGCAAAACTGCCAAAGGTGAGCAGACATTGGGCCAACATATAGACAGACTTTCAGAGGTTATTGGGAATGCAGAAGAAGTTAAAAATATCATGCATAAGATACCACTACTTGAGGCCAAACAAAAGGTGATGGATAAAGACATAAGTGGTATTCAAGGGAAGGTGTCAAAAATAGAAAATAAACTGGGCAATTTGGAAAAATTATTCAAATAGATGGCAGACAATGTGAGTAACCTCTTGAAGAGGAATGAGATTAACAAAGGGCAAGACTCCCCTCTGGTGGCAAAAACTCAGGGACCAAGCTAACGTACCCGTGCTCATTCTAAGAAGAATGAGGATGTCAGTAAGAAGGATGAGGTGAAGGCTGGTGCTAATAATATGCATACTCTAGCAAATCAGGCTATGGACCTAATAAAGACTTCTTAGCTTGTCAATTGTTGTTCTTTTACTATTCTTTTGCTGTCTTTTCCAGCTCTGTCTTGAGCGATCGCATGTTTGTTCTTTTTGGAGGTCTGTTTCATGTTGTCATGTACTACTCTTTTCTAATATTTACATCTCCTATTTATCTCTAGACTTTCTTTTTTGTAAAGGTTTTGGGTCCTTTAAAACCTATTTTTACTTAATCAAAACACTTTGTTCTCAAATTTTCTTTAAACTATTTGTAGCAGTTTATCCTATCCATTCAAGTCTTCACTGTATTTGTGAACAATTTATGCTAACTGGTCCAAAATGAGTTGTTTTCCATCAACCTCAATACTTAGAGCATCAATAAATATAATTTTTATGTCTTCAAGAACTTGATTTTCTTTCTTCTCTAAGCTTCTACTGCTTAGTTTTCTTCTTTAGTAGTTCACCCATGGTATCTATTTGATCAGTGATGAGGGTAGAGATATCCCAATTCAAAATAACAATATCCTCATCCAGATCAATAACTTCTACTTCTTTTTCCTTCTCCTTTAGAATGGTGGAAACAATTTGCTTTCTCTTGTCTAGGACTTCAGTACTCAGTTGAGACCGGTTCTCAACTATCATTGTACTAGCTATGGATATACTAGAAATAGAAACAATTGTGGAAAATTGATGGACTAGCAAAAAATGTTGAAATGACACTAACAATAGGAATACCTTGTTCTTGCTTGATGAAGCCCGATGATGGAGAACCTTGCTACTTCACAAATGAAGTGTTGGGCACTTCAGTTAATGTAACTTTCAGCTAAAAAAATTTAGAGCTTGGTTGGGTGCTTCATATAGCAGTGGTATCCACAACTAACTCGGTAGAAGTTGTCTTTGAGCTAGATTGTGCTAAGGTTGTGCTCAGAGAGTAAGGAAATGAGACCATGACTGCTACTACAATTTTCTTTGCATCAGTTTCCTCAATGCTTTGTATCTCTAGAAGGCTTCCTCTAGTAGCTTCCTGTTCTTGGTGAGTACTTCCATATGCCCAAATTTTGTCATAAGCATATCCTCAATCTACTTTTTCTCTTCTGCATTCCTAGTCTGATGCTTAAGAGATTTGAAATTTTCCATGTCATATCCTTCTTCCATTATTTTCATTTTTTCTTGAAGTGTAGGTGCATCTCTTTTGATGATAATTTTCTCAACTTCATCTTCATGTAACTTAAACTTCTTCCTAGACTTGGTTGCCCTTCTTATGAATACAGTAGGAGAGGACTTGGCAGGTCTAATTTTGATAACCTTACCTTTCTTCCCAAGAGGCTTTTCTTCCTCAAATTTGGATTCTTCTTCTTCATCCCCTTCATCATCATCTTCTATATCATCACCTTTTCCCTTGGTAAGCATTAGAGGACAACTTTCTTGCTTTGTGCTTTTCAATATCTTCTCTACTCTTTTCCTTTCTTTATTCACTGCTTGAGGTAGCTTGATCTCAAGCTCAATTCTTGCATTTGCCTCATCATATTTTTTGAAATATGTAACTTTTGGATCCATAGGCTCATTAAATAGAGCCTCTATGATATCCTTAGTGTCACCAATGTTAACCTCATACTGTATAGGCTTAACCCATGCCACTTTAGGTCTGACTACCTGAATATATACTTTTTCATAGTCTACCATGAAACATATATCATCCTTATAATCTTATACAAGTTTCTTAGGGATCCTAAATCTATTATGCATCTTCTCTTTGAGTGATTCAAAATAGTTATCCATGATGCTATCAAAATTTTCACTCATCTCTACTATATACTCATTGATTTGATATAAAACAGGAACATCCTTCCTCCATAGTATTATACCTTTGGAAGGGAAAAACTTCTGAACAAAGAAGAATAAACATGTCCAAAGAGATCCAAACTTACATGGGTTATTCTTTGATCCTCTTGTTAGGATTAACCATAGACATAAATAACAAATATGTAAATATAAACAATATCACAAAATAATAGATCACACAAAAGAGAACACAAGACACCAAGATTTAACGTGGTTCACCCAATCCCTGGAATATGTCCACCAAACAACAAGTCCAATATTATTATGATCCAGTGACTACAACCTGATTACAATCCGTAATCCCTTACAGCTCAATACTGTAGCAAGAATCAATTTTCGCATCACCCACAATGAAACAATCCCTAACCCTTTTTGCCACTGTAAGAGATAAATCTATGTTGTCCCTTATACTTCTTGTTGTCTTCTCTAATTGGCACTCTTGCTCATTGTATCTCTTCACATGTATATTTGGATATGATATAATTCATTACATATATACTAATCCAAATCATAACTTATTGGAGTTGACTACAATACCAATTTCATCATAATTCACAAAGTTGGCCCACCTACTATAACTTGGGTTCTAAAGAAAAACTTGGTGATGTTCTAATACACGACAAGTACTATCAATGCTCAGAAAACTTTGGCAATTGGTTGAACTTGAAGCTCGGTCCATACTAATCACTTCCCAAGTAGCTCAAACTTGTTCATCACTGTGTGACTCGGTCCACATTGAGAAACTTGATAGTACCTAAATCACTCAGTTGACACTGCATTAGTTGGTCAACACTAGATTCACATTGTTAACACTATGAGCTCAGTAGACACAATATAACTTGCTTAACATACCATAGCTTAGTTAACACTACAATCTTCTTCACTTCCACTAAATAGCTTGGTAGCCTCTGCTACGCCCGGTTTGCACTATACATTGTTTATGAAGCTTGGTGAACACTGTATAGCTCAAAAACACTACAAACTAACTCTTGGGCTTGGGAGTATTTGAAACACTTGGTTAACATTGCAAACTGAATGATAGGCTCAGTAGCAACTGCAGAGCTTAGTAGTAATGTAACCATTTGACTAAGTGTTGAGCCACTGATAGACAAATGGACCTTTTTGTCAACAAAGCTTCAAACATTTTGTAAGGGCCTCCTCCTGCAAATTCTTAAATTCAAAGGTGAAGAGATTTTGATACACTTAGAGAAAATTTGATTAACCTCTTAGGGATTATTAGTGTATCCCATGTATCCCAAAATAACTTTTATTAATTCTCTCTTTTATTTAGATCTAATAAAGTTAAATAAATATTTGAATCTATTGTCACCTTCATAAATCTAGTTAGCCTTGGTTATGATCTTTTGACCATGAAACCTATAATTTTGGATTTTCTCAAGTTCCATTTTGGTGGTGGAAAGATGTTGAGAAATATTATTGTCTTCCCTCTGCTACTAAAGACTATATTCCAAGTCATTAAGCCTCTTCTAAAGGTATGAATCTTCCCTATTTATATCCTTAGCCTTCTTTCCCATAATCTGGAAAAAAATGTTCCATACTTTGATAGAAATATTCCATTGATCAATGAAAATTATATTCTTATTACACAATCTAGAGGTGTATGAGTCATTGAGAAAGGAAACATTTAGTTTGAAAGAACCTTTCGGTCTAAGACCAGGTCCATTTCCACATGCTTTCTATATCAAGTGCAAAGTAGATAAGAGAATCATCTAAGATAGATGCTAGGGACACTTGAATGGGAGAGAGTCGAATATTTGAAGGGAAAAAAAGGAGGCATTTGCATAGAATCTATCTAGTCTAAAATACACTCTATTTCTACCAATGTGATTATTAGTCCAAGTATATCAGATATTAAAGAAGAAGCCATTTTTATTACCAATAGGGTCTATGAGATTCAACCTTCTTTTATATTTTTTCTAGAAGAAATAGTCATTTCCTTTCTAAGATTTTTTAATACCCTCACATTTATCTTCTCCATTTTTAATCATGTTAAAATGCCCTACAATGATCCAATGAGCTTTTGGCAATAACATGGCCATCTTGTCTCATAGTTTTGTTATGTTACAGTAATCATTTATAGTGTAAACATTAAATTTACCAATGATTTTACCATGCAAGGATAAACTTATCCAAATTTATCAGTTGTAAGGGGAAATTGGATGATCCAACATGAATTCGTCTCATTTAGGGTAACACAAAATGACTATACCCCCTTTCCCCCTTTCATGGAAAGAAGAGAAATGTTTGGCTTCATTCCAAATAAATTTCATCATGGTAAATGCATGATATCCAACCACCTTAATATCTTGCAAAAACAAAAAATCTATATACTTTAACTATTTCTCCAATCCCTAAATACATATTTTATATCAGGCATTTCTAACTCTCTAACATTCCAACTCACAAACTGTATCATCAAGACTTATTTGGGGTTTTAGGAATATTGCAACATCGATTAAAGAAATTAGGGAATTCATGTCTTTTGGCTCCATTATTCATGTTGTCATTTTTAGAAATTGAAATCCTATCAAGTACTTTCCTTTTCCTCTCTTTTTGTTTTGCCCCAACTATAGTAAACCCTTAATCATTAGAGTTATTTGTATTCGTGCTTGAAAAAAATTCTTTAGCCTTATCAGTTTCAGTATCATATTCACTATTAAATAAAAATGCCTCCTCCCTACTCTTAGAACCTTCAGCTTGATGAGCCTTTAACACTTCAATAGCATCACTTTTTCTTTGAGATATGGATTAAGTTTCTACATTATTAGGTTCCCTAAATTTATCATCTCCCTTCCCATTCACAACACCTTGGTAAGGTTGCTATGCTTTAAGGGTGTAGTAGATGATTATGGGGTTTCCTTATTCATCCTTTCTACTTTTTTATTAATAGAATCAATAGCCAATTGTTGGGCATTTTTCCTACCTGTATAGGTGGAGTTATTCTTAGGTAATGTAATTTTATTAGATATCAATGTATGAGGCTCTTTATTAACAATGTGATTAGTGGTAATAACTTCATACTCCTTTTTAAACAAGGGGATGGAAAGAGAAATAAAAGCATTGTTGTTAGGGACATCAGACACATGATGACTACTAGGTTGGTAGGTTGAGGTGCTAGCAATAGGGTCTTGAGCACACTAGTTAGAGGGCTTGGGAGGGGAATTAAGAACAATGTTACTTTGAACATAAGATTTAGTCCTGACAAAGGTAGAGTTAAGGTTAGGGTAGTTTTTCTCGATATGGCTATTTTTCTTGCGGTGAAAACAAGAATTCTAATTACCTAAGAGATTAACTTCCCATTCAAAGAAAAATGCATCAAGTTTCAAGGAAAGTCACTTAGGAACATCCACTTTAGGAGATAAATAAATAAGAAATCATGGATTGATGTGGGATAAAAGTAATCTTAAATTCTTACACTTGAAGGATGAAGCACAACTTCTTCAAGACATGAGGTAAGAATAGCCAAAAATCAGGTTGAGAGTTGATAATTTCTAACCAATGGGGGTGGGGGGGTGTTCTTTCCATGACCTGCTCAAATTTTCCATTTTCCCACCAAGGGAAGGCCCTAAAGGTTTTTCCAACATTCCAGAATTCCCTTTTCAAAACTTTCTCCTACATAACATGATTTTAAAGAAAATAACAAAGAAATATTTTTGAAGCATTCTACAAAAACTATTATGAGTGCCTAATTTAGTGCCCCAAACATTATTAAGACATTCATCAAAGAATCTTCTTGAAGTTAAAAATTTAGAACAGATAGAAGCAAGGAAAATTTAAAAATATTTTTTAATCTTGTTCTCTCATTCCTAATAGTAATCTTTGTATCATCATTTGGAGACAAGTGAAGAGTTTTACAAGGTTCAGGAGGGACTTTACCATCCCCTTCTTATTTGGTTTTTGTAAAAGCAACTTCGCCACATTCTCCAACTCATTTGGCAATTCCCTTTAATATTCCTCTAATTTCTATTATTGCCACCACAAACTTCCCATTTAATTATGCTATTGGAGGACCAAAATTGTTAGAATGCTTTGTAAGGATAGTTGTGTAAGAAGGTTTATCTCATGTAGACAGAGTTTCTCCTAAAAGTGTTTGTTTTGAGGAATCTAAGCATCCTCATTATGACCAACCTAAATTTTAACTCCATTTATGGTATTCTCCTTTTCATTCACCAAAGTTGTCCCTTCAATCATACCTTCAGGGTTATCTGAGGCAGTCCATCCTAAAGAGCATAAATGCAAATCTGTCCAAACAGTCAGAAACCAAAGGCAAACAAGAAACAAGTATGGATCCCCAAAATGGTCACTTTAGGGATCGCACTAAAGAAAACCATGCATTCACTTCAAAATGGTATGCATGTTACCTTCACAAAAGTTGCAACCAAATAATTAATATAGATTTGATTTTCTTTTCTTTAATCATATTTACATCCTCAACACATAAACATTACATACTCTTTATACTTATTATTTAGAATTAAAGTATGCATTTCATTATTTTCCTATGACGGGGAGCCATGATGGGTTGAAGGAACCGATGGATATGAACGGTTCAAAGGAGGACAAAAAGTAAGGAATCCAAGTCAAATAAATAGGTATCCAAACCATACTACATAACTCATAGGTCAAACATTGAAACATGAAAACTCATGATCAAATTAGTAAATTGAAAATTGATATATCAAAAAGAATAATCATGTAGATTACATGACTCAAAAATCAAATCAACATATGGTATAATCTTCCAAACATGTCTACTATCATGTACCATAATCAAGGAATAAAATAAGCATCAAAGAGATGAAGATAAATCTCATAACATCAAATACAATACCATCAATCCCCACAAATATGACTAGGTCATGCCAATAAAAAATGTACTTGCATACTCATGACACCATAATTATCACCAACATTGTATCTACACTCAACTATCACCAACAACATACTTTAAATCTCAAATCACATTTAACTATGTCCTCAAATCAAAGAAAACCTATGTACCTATCTCAATCATAACCCAAACTTATAAAATGCCTATCCTCAAAGTTTCACCTCTAAACACATCTAAATATGCTCACACTCACACCCTAAATCCCAGACAAGAAAAAGTGATCAAACAAGGACCCAGCTCTTTATACTCACCAAAATAATAAAATAACTTAACAAAAAAGTACCTAGGGACATTGCTCTCCAATGCTTATTCAAAATGAAAAATACCACTTTGTATGCAAATGTTATGACCAAAATTATGTTAAAAAATAATATTTAGCTTTCATGCCCACCAAAACATATCAAAATGATAAAATTGCAGATCCTACCCTACACTATCATCTAGTGTATAGAATTAGCTTCCTCGCAAGTATGAGAAGTACAAAATCCAACATCTCAGGAGAAAGTTATGATTTGTTGAAGTAAATCAACCAATTTGCCCATGTACATAATTCCAAGGTGAATACCGTTTAAAAGATCCAATTATTTTTTATTTTTTTTCAAAATATCTAATGTGAGTGGTGGAGTGCCCCTTTTAAAATGTTTGGCATAAAAAATATCTTAGTAAATATATTTATTAAAATTGCATAGATATATTAAAATTTTCATGTTGCAGTTTTTAATTATTAAAAAGAAATTAAATAATTAATAAAAATAAACTTCTATTAAATATTTAGGATTATTTTAAGAATGATGGGAAAAACATTTTATTTTATTTACAAACTAGAATTGATGGTTGTCAACATAAATCTATCTTATTTTTTAGTTCAAGTCAAAAGGAGCCAGTTATATATCAAAATTCATCACTTAGTCACCCCAGATCCAATGGTGATGCCAATTTTTACCCAAGAGGACATTGTTGAATATTCCCATAAAAAATTCTTATTTAAATGCATATAAAAAAACATTTGACAAAAACTTTCAAGCTCAGAATATTCAAATGGTCCACTATAACAAACCACAAAAACCCTCAAAACCCACACATCTTTTTCTTTGGTCAATCATTTAAAAAAATAAAAATAATATTAGAATAAAATACATAATACATATTTTGTAAAAAATAAAGTTTCAAACCCTAACCCCCATTACAATTGTGCATATACCACCCTAAAATTGGTTTTCCATCATACTACTATAAAAGCCATTTTTCCTAACTAGTTACCCAAAACCGCATTGACATAGTTGTTACAATCAAAATACAAAGTCACCAAAAGAGAGGGATTTTCAATCCCTACAAATGCATACCATGACAAAAATCATTTTTCCATTCGTGTTATCTTGTCATTTAGAAATGTAAGCTTTCAACCATTATAGGGTTATGTCCCTCCATCATTTCACACCACCCTTATGAAATCTGGTGGCCAACCTTACCTATACATTGTTTCCATGTTGATTCATCCTTTTACTTGGCACCATTGATTGCACAAACCCCCTATTAACTAATTCTAGCTACTTGAGTTGAAATCATCTATTTTTTTGTTTAAAATCCTCATATACCACTCAAATTTTCTCCACCTAATTCTCCATGTCCAAAATTTATGGCCAGCGTATGAGAGGAATAATTCCAAGATCCTATAATTTTTGTATGTCCTTAATACCATTTGACACATCAAAACCTTAATTTGAAACTACCCATTAAAAACTATGGTATAATCCCAAGGGCATATTCTCTACTACTAAGGTCCTCAACACCCACTTGATAATCTTTACATCCTTAATAAGTTCTAATTCTCACCCCCAAAAAATTTTGATAATGACAACATCGATTCGATGCCTATGTTCTATTGTGACAAACTCTGAGCCCTGAGAAGATTCGTCATTGCCTTCAAAACTACCTTGTCCTTATGCATGCTTTTAAGCCTCTACATTCTAAAAAAAGGCTTGTTTTTGTCATGTTGTTAGGAGATTAAATGTGGCCTCCATCATCTTTGTTGTACCTAAAGAAAATCCACACAATTAAAATTTTTGTGGGATCTAAAATGGAGAGTGCCACCTTTTAATTCCTATATCACATTCATCCAACTCTTTAACACATAAAATGTTCACTTCAATTATGACATTTCTTCTACCACATTAATTAATGATTGATTAAGTCATTGTCATTACTCTCTAATGCAAAACTAAGATTATGAAAATTTTGGTGATGTAACCCACATACTTCAAATGTCTAGACCCATTTGGAAAGGACATCTATCACCTTGTTTCCTTGCCTCAATATATGAGAAACTTAGAATTTTTCCAACTGTGCTAATAAATTTGAATAACATTGTTTTTTTTTTGGATATTCCAAGCTTGGAATGATATTTCTATTGTAGCATTTACCACCACCAATGAATCCACTTCTAAAAGTAAACATTTTTCTCCTAATCTTCTACTTATTATAATCGCCTATAATGTAGCCATAACTTTTACTATATTGTTAGTCCCATCATGGGTTCTTTTTGGATTACAAACTCCAAATTTTCTCACCATAGTCACAAACAACACCTCTAATTCTTGATGGTTCTAGGTTTCCTTTTAAAGCCCCATTGTAGTTGATTTTTATTGACCCTTACTTAGGTTTGTTTCATTTGATTGCAAATCTATCATTATAGTCCTGATTTAGATAGTTGAGCCCATTAATGAGACTAAAATCCTCATATTTTTCCATGTCTTTCATTTTCTTTCTTAGATTATATGGATTCAACTTCTAGGGTTATAATAACAAAACCATGTATTTGATGCTTTTTTGTAAATAGACTTGCAACCATACAGTGGCAATTTCTACTAATCCACATGATAAATTAATAAGTACTCAATAACTATATATATATATATATATATATATATATATATATATATATATATAT
Source organism: Cupressus sempervirens (assembly GCA_028749045.1). NCBI lineage: Eukaryota > Viridiplantae > Streptophyta > Pinopsida > Cupressales > Cupressaceae > Cupressus > Cupressus sempervirens. Next base: position 297,528,465 of record CM053791.1, on the reverse strand, counting down.
AGAAAGGATAAAGAATATACCCATAACATGTGAAAAGATATATACCCTTGGATAACCCTTGTCAGGGAAAACCCAACCTTCGAAATATATATCTTCCATGCATTATTCAACAATGCAACATTACAAAACATCTATGAAAGCCTTCAAAATTCCAATTATCAGCAACAAATCCATGTGAACAAGCATCTAATCATACATTGGGCATGTTATGCTTCTAAAATCTACAAACACTAAGCTAGCTAATCTCAAGAACTAACCTTTGTGGTTTCTTTTATAGAAATGAGCTCCCACAAAACTACTTAGAAATATATATTAAAAAAGAATGCAAAGCATCAAAGCTCTTGTCAATGCCAAATGTAGTTAATGAAATTTGAGTAGAAAGAGAGAATAGTGATTGACTTGGAATGACTGAGAAAAACAATTTGATTTAAAGTAGTAAAGTTCATAGCACCCTAGATCAAAATTGAATGAAGCATGTACAATCAAGATAGTTGGTTACTTGATATAGTAAGTAGCATATTTCTGATTAATAGTTTTCCTTGAATTACAATCTTTATGTCATTTTATAGCTACAAATGTTGTATCAAGATCATTGTGATTAAATCAATATTGTGCTAGATAGCATAGTGAATGGAAATAGATGAAATATAAAAGAAAATGCAAAATTTAATGTATACCTTTTTATGGAATCTAGGGGTTTTTTGTTGGATTGTATTTAAAGGAAAGATGCCTAAACCTAAATATTCTATCTAGTTTATCAATTTTGAAACACAATATTCCTTGTAATAACTTTTGATTCTATCAATAGATAAACGAGCATTACATTTTTCATAAAGGGAAATCATTTCACTAGCTTCAAACTTACACCAATTATTCTTGAACGAGAAACCACCTACCCCAAAAAGAGCTTCCCTGGTCTTATATAGAACAACCTTACTCCATGAACCCTTATTTAATCATTATATAATGATTTTACATTTCAAAGTAGTATAATGTCATTAAATTTGGGCTTTCAAACATGCCCTTATCATCGCCCAAACCAGACCATGGACCCTTCTATGATTGCAAACAAAAATGAAACTCATGGTTATGCCATAAAGGAAATTTGTGTCTTAAAAAAAGTAGACCCTTTCTTAACAAATCTCTTTTGAAAACCATCTAGACCAAATTTTTACAATGTTTTTACAAAAATAGAGATTCAACCAACATCAACTCGCAGAGAACAAAAACCAGACTAGTTAAGGGAAGAAGAAGAACACACAAAACTAGATGAAGGGCTTGTGGAGTAAATCTCTAATTCTTTCTTGCAATATTTCATAAATGAAAGTTTCTGAGAAATCTTCCTCTTTTGTATTTTCCCTTTTCAATGCATGCATCATCTCTTGCAAATTTTCTTCATCTTCAACTATCCAACCCACACCATCCTTCATTTTCTCTATATTCTCATCTATGATTTGTCTCATTACTGGTAGTTTAATGGTGTACCAACCCTTCATAGCTTCCTTAAACATTTTGTTCCTTAATTCCTCTTCAAAAAAACAAATAAATCATGTGTACTTTCTCCATAGCATCTTTTCTAATTCATTCTATTTGTTACCTAGGTTTATCCTAATACCTAGGATGGATGCTTCTAGAATTTTTTCCATGCCTAACAAAGTCTCTAGTGGAACAAGTTTTACCATCATGAATCTCACAGTGTCTTTTCCTTCAAAAAAATGTGAAGCCCACACCATGATCATTGAGTAGATATTTGTGTTTGTTCAATGGTAGTTTTCTACCTTGTAAAACATATCACCCAATAAAATGTCAATGACCATAGTGAGTCTGTGATGGAAAAATTGAATAGTTTTTCCATGTGCATCTTCTTACTATGCCCATGAAATGGATATTTTTCTTTAAATGAGTTTCAATGTCACTTCTACCTATGCTCAAACCAAATCAAGCACTTTACCATTTTTATTTTACAGACTGCAATGGGAACACAACTCAATATTTTAACATGATTATTAATGGTGATGATAATAAAGGATTGTCACATCTACCTCTATACTTCACATGAAATCCATCACATCAAGACCATTAATTGCATGACACATTTATGGGGAGGAATGGTGGTAACCACACTATATTTGAGAATGAATGTTAGAATTACATAGGATTTCATTATGAAAACTTAAATATTAGAAATCATCAATGACAACTTCAAATATGTGAAGTCTTAATGCCCAATTAGACAAGATGTCATCCTCTTTATTTCCTTACCTTAAAATATGTGATAACTTAAAATCTACAAGAGATACCAAATCATTATTGCTCTTGATTATGTGGTTGTGAAAATGTCAAGCTTTTATGTCACCTTTGATAATGACATTTATAAAAATACATGAGTCACCTTCCACATGAAACTTTTTATTTCCTAAATTTTTGGATTCTTTGATTGCTAAGAGATATGCTTTATCTTTCACCACATTATTTGTTCCATCCACTAGACACTTTCATCCACATGAAATGAGATCCCATTTTGAATCTCAAATTATGAATCTTTCATTTGAAGGGATGGGACTCCCCTTTGAGGCTCCATCAAAACTACATTTCCACCAATATTTTTTAGGTCTTTCCCATAGAACTTCATTAAGCACATGAGAGGAGGGATTAAACCTAAGACACCCATTCACAAGATAAAATGGTTTGTGGTGACCAAGTGAGAATCAAACTGGAGTTGGTGCACAACACTAGGATCATTAGCTTAACACTATGCCTCACAAATCACCTTCACATTGACTCAACTATTTGCATGCCTTTTTAAGGGTTTGTGGTGACTAGGTGAGAATCAAATTGGAGTTGATGCATAACACTGGGATCATTAGCCTAATACTACACTCACCTTCACACCAACTTCACTACTTAGGAACACTTACTTCGAAAAAAATTAATGATTAGAAGCCATAAGATTGTTGATTAAATGGCTTGTGGCTATAACAATTATATTATAAGCTTATTTTGGGGTGTTAATGGATAGGTAGTATTGGAAGTGTTCATCGTGTTTTATTGGGAGGTTAAGCATGTGAGATATTATCTTGGATATTAAATTTTCATGGAATTATCACTTAGGTATGATTGCAATGTTGATTTAAATTTCACTGGCCAATATAGATTTGGTTTCTTGAGATTTATGTAGTTGTAGAGTTTGGAGTTGTTGGGTTCTTATTTTTTTGGATTCTTATTTTTTTGCTAAGTATTGTGAGTTTTGGTATTGTATTCAACCTTGTAAAGGAGAAGTTTCTTTATTCCTCGAGAAGCCTTCATTTTAGCCATGGGTTTCTATGAGAGGCTATAATTACATACTTGTTAGTTGATGATTCTAGAATACTATTTAGAGATTTCTCCATATAAGGTATAACTTCATTAAAAATGAGAATAAAAACACTAAATGGGTTATATAACAAACACCAAAGAGTTTTGTCTGAGGGAATAGAGTTAGCCAAGACTGACAGTTTGATCAAGGATTATGGTGTCACCAATAAAAGTTCTACATATGGTCATAATGCATTTTATGTCCTCAAAAGAAGAAATATAGAGACCAAAATAGTTCCTAGTAAAAAGGATTGACATGGTAAAAGCATGTTGGTTATCTAATTTCACAAAAAAGTGAATATGGCTACATAACTAGAGATAAATTTTGGCATATCTTGTTGATGTGTTTCTCACTTGGTAACTATGAATCTTACATTGTTGCTACTTACATATGAAAAAACACACATTTTTCTTTTCATCTATTACCTATCAAAACACAATACCAACAAAAATGACCATCCATTTATTATTCATAGTGCAATTTTGATGGACAAAAGTCAAACAAAATGCTTTAAAATTATTTCTTGCTATTGGACTCATCCCAAAATCACCTCAACATAGTTGGAATTTCTTGTGTACACTTGTGATCAATTCCAAATCAATCTATGCATGAACATTGTGCCTTATTTGAATCCTAAAGTGAACTAAAATAGACTCAAGATTTAAATTGAAAAGTACTCAAAACACCTAAGTTTTTGGCTATTATATAGCTATCGTAAAAGTTTTCTAGATTTGATTGTGCATGGATTTTTGACATCAATATTTTGGATCACACTTTGTGATCCTTCATTAGCATGAATGAGTAGGAGATGTAACAAAACAAATGAGTTCTAGATGTGGATTGACTCAAGAGATAAAGGGAAAATATGCTAGAAAGGAGAAAAAAAATAGCCCACCAAAATAATGATAAATAAAGAAAAACTAAATAAAAAATGGGAGAGAAATCAAAAGATCTATAAATTAAAAGAAAACTTGCAAGGAAGAGGAATAGTATAAATACCAACAAATAAATAAAAAAATTTAACCCTACAATATGAAGAAACATAATGATGACTTGGAAAAAGTAGGATGGGAGCTGGAGTGGGCGATTTTGGAGCAATGAGCGAGAAATGTGGAATTCAAAATTCAAATGGGACTAGGACTGGTGTAGGCCTATCAAGAGAGGGAAGTCAAGGGGAGAATACCGTGGATGCAAGTTAGATTGGGAAGGAATCCAATGAAGGTGAGGCACTTGGAGATCCACGGGGGTGGGGGGGACCCTAGTCTATGGCTACTGTCAAGATTCTTGCCAAAAAATGGTCAAGCTTGTTTGGCATCAAGCCGACTGGTAACTCTTCCTTTCATCCAGTCAAGAATATTTATATTTCTGAGCAAGGTTCATTTATCTTGGAGATCCTGAACCAAATAATAGCTATGAATATCTCTAGAATGGAGCATACCCTTGTGGGGAGGTTCTTGGGAGCCAAACCGAACATTGGGATTGTTAGACCCTTTGTTAAAAGGAAATGGGCTTTGAAGGGATGGGTTGATATTGTTACAATGTCAAAAGGATGCTTATCCTTTTGCTTCTCTTGTGATGAAAACAAAAGAGATATTTTATGTAGTGGACCATGGGTTATGGGTAAGCATACGATTATTTTACAAAAATGGTCACCTAGCCTGAACTCTCAGGAAGAATCAACGATGCAAGCCTCTATCTGGATCAAATTTATAAGAATGTCACTTGAGTTCTAAGTTGAACATGTCTTCCAAGGGATTGCTAATACCTTTAGAGAACACTTATCTATGGATGGACAATTTCAAGAAGGAGATTAGCTTATGCAAGAATCTATGTGGGGGTCATTCAAGGGGTTGATATGCTAGAAGTTATTTCACTCTTATCTAATTTGGGAGCCTAGCAACATAAGATTGAATATGAAACCATCCATTTTGCATGCTTCAAGTGTAACTGGGTGAAGAAATTCCCTACAAAGCTCAGCATTCCAATTTTTTTAAAGAAAGAATGGGTTCAAAAGGGCTCTAAGGATGCTAAGGTCATGGAACAAAACCAAGTTGTGAAGGGGACTAAAGAGGATAGTATATGTGCTCAGGTAGAGACTACTTAGTTGTGTAAAATTAATGAGAAGGAGAACATGGAAAAGGATGCAATCATTCCCATTAATAATTTAGAGATTAAGGATGACTTTGATGATGATGGTCAAAGTAGAAGGATGGCATGGTAGAGGCTAAGGAGATTTCAGATGTGTAAATATTAGGTGATTGTAACAAGAATATTGCTAACAGTAAGGATTCAAATTATCAAGAAGCACGAGAATGTATTATTCTAGGGTTTGGTTTTTCTAAATTCTCTTAGTGAAATACCAAGGATGATAGGAGCTCAACTCATAGGGAAAGACCAATAAAGGATAGCTCACCCAAGCCGGGGAATGTAGAATATATCTTTAGAGTTTTGATGAAAGGGGAAGAAGTTATTGCAACATATTGGATAGATGTGGAATCTAAGAAGAAATTTAGATCTAAGGAAAAGGAAGAGATCAACTTTAAAAAGAACACAAAAAATTTCTTGATTAATAGGAAAATAAGGAGTAACAAGTCAGGGGATGCTATTCATTCCCTTAGTCCAATAGGAAAGAGTAACAAAATAGAAGATCTAAGGGGTAACAAAGTTGGGGATGTCAGTCGTTCCCTTACCCTAGCAGGGAAGTGTATCAAAGCAAGGGATGTTGGTCAAACCCCTCTCCCATTAGGGAGACCCACTAATCAACATAAAAGAATTTTGGAGACCAACATAAGTATAGCGGATGGTAGTCAAAAGACTATCTTAGAATCAAAATCATTCCATAAGAAATGAAGATAATTTCATGGAATATCAAAGGATTAAATAATCCTCATAATCAAGAAATGGTTAGGAACATGATTAGAGATAATAAATCAGATATAATTATTCTTCAAGAAACTAAGATGTTGAAGGATAAAGTTTAAAGTATGTTTTTGTTCAAGAGTAGCAAGATCTTAGGGGTGATGTTGATGGGGCCTTTGGGGGTATGGTACTTTTATGGAATGATAAAAATATTCATAGGGAACTTGTATCATAGAATAGGAACATGATCAATATTAAATTTTCTAATGCTAAGGATGGCACTTCATGGGTGTAAACTAATGTTTTTGTGCCTAATACAAAATGGGGTAGGAAAGCTCTTTGGATTGAACTTTCTAATCAGAGAAACAACTTTGCGGATGAGGATTGGGTCATTATGGGAGATTTCAATACACCTATGAGAGAGAATGCTCGAAGATGGGGGTAGTCAGACCAATTTGGACAATAGAATGGATTTGATGGAATTTATTGATAATCATTTATTGCATGACATGTATTTGTAAGGTGTTGACTATACTTGGATGAATAGAAGGTCGAGTAAGGATCTCATCCAAGTTAGGCTTGATAGATCCCTTATTAGTAATTATTGGTTTCAAAGTTATAAATGTTCCTTATTAGCTCATGTGAGAGTGAGTTCTTATCATTACCCCATTTTTCTTCTTGCTAACTTTGTCACCATTAAAAAGCACTATCCTTTTCACTTTGAAAAAATGTGGACATTACATCCTGGGCTGGACAACCTTATTGAGGAATGGTGGGGGATTCAGTTTGAGGGAACTACTATGTTCAAAGTTGCTAAAAAGATGATAAATGTTAAAGATAATATCAAAAGATGGAATAGGAAAACTTTTGGGAATATCTTTGACAACAGAAGTAGGATTCTTGAGGAATTAAAAGAGATTCAGGATAGCATTCAGTCTGAGGGTTATGAGAATGTTTCTAGGGAGAATGAGGATTTGAAATTGATTGAATTACATGATATTATTACTAAGGAGGCTATGTACTAGAGGCAGTGGTCTAGGAAAGTTTTTATTAAAGAAAGGGATAAGAATACTAGATTTTTCTATATGACCACTTTGGAGCATAGAATGGCTAATAAGATTTCTAGATTGAAAGTTCATGGTCTTATTATTGATGAGGATGAGGATATCAAAAGGGAAGCCAAGAGATTTTTTAGTGGCTTGCTGGAGAGAGAACACAATCTGGATAAGGAAAAATAGAAGGAGTTTTTGAAGTGTATTCCAAAAAACATATCTTAAGATAAGAACAAAAACCTCATTGCCATCCCTTCCAATGATGAAATATCTAAGGTTGTTTTTTACTTTGAGGGAGACAAGGCTCCTAGACCAAATGGATTCCCCTTCCTCTTTTTTCAAACCTATTGGCATATCATTCAAGAGGATGTTTTTAATGGAGTTAAAGAGTTCGTTGGTTCTAGAAAACTTCTTAAAGAGTTGAATGGTACTTTTTTTGGCTTCGATACCCAAAACATTGGGGGCTAATAGTATGGACCAATTTAGAGCAATTAGTCTCTACAATTCTTTTTATAAGATCATCTCTAAAGTTCTTAGTCTCAGGATTTTGTCTTTTTTACCTAATCTGATTTCGAGACAGCATAATGGGTTTGTTCTAGGTAGGTAGATTTTGGATTCTATTATCTCAATGCATGAAAATATTCACTCCCTCACTAAATCCAAGAAAAGGGGTTCTTATTAAAGTTGTATTTATCCAAGGCATACGATAGGGTGGACTGGGATTTTTTTAAGTGTGGACTGGAAGCTTTTGGGTTCAATAAAAGATTTTTGGAGTCGATGCATATATTGGTTTCCTTTGCTACCTTTACTTGTTCTTGTTGATGGATCTCTGACTCCTTCCTTCCGAGCTTCTCATGGTTTAAGACAAGTGGATCCGTTATCTCCTATTTTATTCATCCTCATGGTTGAGTGTTCAGGTAGATTTGTGGAAAAAATGGTTCAAAAGGGGGAATTTGTGGGTTTAAGACCTTCTTCTAAGGATTTAACCTATTCTCATTAGCAATTTGTGGCTGATTCGATTGTGATGGGAGAAGCTTCAGTAAAAAATGAGAGGAATATTAAAAAGGCTCTTGAGGATTATGGGTAGGTTACATTACAAATTATTAATTGGAATAGAAGCTCGATATATTTTATTAATGTTAATGTGAATAAACAAAAAAAATTAAAAGAATTATGGGATGTCAGGTTGGCAGCCTTTTAGGGTCATATCTTGGTTTACCTCTTTGTCTTGACCCTCCCAAGTCCTTCTAGAGTTATTTGATTGACAAACATCCACTTGAAGTTAGTTGGCTAGAAAGGATCCCTCCTTAGCCAGGTTGGTAAGATAATTTTTCTTAAATCCACTTTACAGAGCATGCCTTTGTATGCTTTGAGTGTTTTTGAGATACCTAGAAAGTATGCTTTGGCCATTGAAAAAATTCAAATTTTTTTTTATGGACTGGTATGGAAAAGAATAAAATAATGACTTTGATTGCTTGGGATAAAGTTTGTATGCCCATCAAAAAAGGAGGGTTGGGTCTTAGAAAGATTAATAGCATGAATGATTTTTTACTTGCTAAACTTATCTGGAGATTATATAACGAAAATGGAGAATGGAAAGACATATGGAATGATAAATATAATAGGGAGAAACAAAGCTTCAATCTTTTCCTTGGTAGTGAGGATACTCAAGGGGGTTCTGTCATTTGGAAACAAGCTCAAAAAAATAAGCAGATTAACAATAAAGGGGTAAGATGCAAGGTTGGAAATGGTGGGACTATTCAATTTTGGGATGACATATGGATTCTTGATCACACTTTGAGTTCTGATCAAAAGTGGAATGGGTATATGGATCAATGCAAGACTATTTTTGGGACATATGTTGTTGATTATTGGGAAGAAGATAAATGGGTGGACCTTACTAGAGTGGATGAGGCTCATAATGACCTTAAAAAAATGATGAATGCTATCTTTTTAGTTCATGAGGAGGATGCTTTATGGATTGTTTTCTATCTCATCTCTATATGGCAATACTTTTGAAGACTGTCATGTGCCTTGCTAGGCTAAAGCCTAGTTTAAAGGCCTGAGAAACAAAGTTAACATATTTTTTTGGATCTTATTGTAGGATAAAATCCATACTACTAACAAATTAATGAAGAAAGGTACATGTCTTGTTAGCAAATGTTATCTTTGCAAGGAAGAGGAACAATTGGTTAATCATTTGACGATTCATTTTTCTTACACTAGAAGGTTATGTGAGAGGATTTGTAGACTTTTGGATGTGGAATTTGGTTCTCCCGCTCAATATTCAAGATTTATTCTTAGCCTGGAAGTCTCCTTCTCGTAATACCTTGATTAATAATTTATGGGATTTCATTCTTCCATATCTATGTTGGGGTGTTTAGAAGGAAATGAATGATAGGGTTTTTAGGGGTAAGGAGACTTCTTCCAATCATATTTTTCATAAGATAAAGTATATGGTGATTGACATTATTAGGATAACTGGGAAAGGTCAAGAGCCTCGAGATGATTGGGAAGTCAAAGTGATTCAGGATTGGAACTTGGAAGGGATCAACTACTCCCAGAGTGATAGTAACCTTAGAAATTCAGCTAGGTGGGATTGTCCACTACAGGGATGGTATGAGATTAATTTCGTTGGGGCCTCAAAGGGAAACTTAGGGATTGCAGGTTACGGTATTATTATTAGAAATGAAAATGGGGATAGTTTGGGTGTTATGGCTATTCCTATTGGAGATCAAACCAATCATGTTGCGAAAGCTAGCATGACTCTCTATGGTCTTTTATTTTCCAAGAGCATGAATTTGGAGAGAATTTGGCTAGAAGAGGATTCCCTGAATATTATTAATTGTCTTAATAAAGTTAACAACCCCTCTTGGACCATCCATAATATTATTTTCAAGGCTATTAATTTGATTAATTCCTTTGTAGAATGTGTTATTACTCGTACCTATAGAGAAACCAACAAAGTGGTCGATTGGGATACCAATGTGGCATGCAAAATCCATACAAAGATGATATGGAATTATGGTGACAACCTCCCTACTAAAGGGCTATCTTTGATAGAGTACAACAAAATTAGAAGTATGCAAAAGAGTTTTAATAATGATCAAAATGCCATTTAGGACAATTATGATTTGCACAGGAATGGGGAGTTGTGGGCTATGATTATCTTTGATGAGACAACTCATTCATTACCACATGGATTGTGGGTATTTCTATGTAAGAGAAAACTTTACTATTATTTCGACATAGAGATTTCCACTTCATTTGAGCTTGTTAGGATAGTTAGGATTTGTTGCAAGTTGAGGAATATGGATGGTAAGAGAAAGAGGGTTGAGCCTGCAAGTTGCAAGGAATGGAAGTAGAAGACAAAATTTTGGGATATTTTAGAATAGGGTTAATTTACGAGCTTCATGGAGAAGTTAAAGGGAAATAATCCATCCATAACTTGCCAATTTATCAAGACATAGAAGAATGGAAGCATCTTGGTGGGAAACTAGAGAATGGATGTCATAGAGGACATTATAGTTGAAGCCACTTGTCTCAATATGGATGAGATCAACTTCTGCAAGCATAGGAAGGCATCTAATCATGTTGTCAACGAGTTTGTAGAGATGACCAAGGAGAAAAATAGGTTGGTCAAAATTGGCAGTTCCTATTTTAGCCATCGTTCCATTTATAGACCATGGAGGTCTATTATGTTTGTTGTGATTGAATACCTAACCCTTGATGGCAGTTTTACAAAGATTTTTGGGCACCACTTTATGTTGGTAAATCATTTTAGGCACATAGTTAGAATTAATTTCCCTTTCTACCTAAGGTAATCGTTGGATAATACCATTTTAGCTATCTAGAACAACCTTGAGGGGGATCATGCTTGCCATGAAGGTTTGATGGTGTTGATTATGAATCTTCTTAAAACTAAAAAAAGTGGACAGACCCCGTATTAGTAAAAAAGCCTTGGAATGTGATACAAAGGGGAGTGACCAGGATGAGCTTTATGAAGAAGAAACAAAGGAGGAAGAAGATGAGATGGTTGACAAGAAGAGGAAAAACCTTTCACCTAGGAGCTTGTCTACTAAGAAAAAGAAGAATAACAAGGTGGATTATGAGATGGAGATGGGATTTGATGAGGAGCTTGAGGATGAAAAAGGGAAGAAAACCAAAGGCAAAAATGGTATTTTTACCTGAACCAATGTGAAGAAGACTGCTAAAGTTTTGAACATTCCCTTAGATGATGAGCCTTTGATAAAAAAGGAGTTGAGAGATAAGAAAGTGTTATCTCAAGGGAAGGCCGAGGACATAGGCATCAAGGAGGTGGATACTGAAAGAGATACTATGGACAAGGATAGAGACAACCTGAATTAGAGCAAGGCCCAAGATGAACAAGGGTATATGAAGGGAATCCTTGTAAACTTGGCTATGATGAAAAGGGACATCAGCAGTATGAAGGAATAGATGTAGGATATCAGGAGGGATTTTGATAAGCTAAGCAAGATTACCAAAAGCAAGAGAACTCTTGGTCAACATTTGGATAGACTCTCAGATGTTATTGGAAATGCGGAAGAAGTAAAAAATTTAATGAAGAGAGTCCCACCTCTAGGAGTGAAGAACAGAGCTATAGAACAAATGATGAAGGATATGCAAAAAAAGATGGATGTTATGGGAATCAAAGTTGAAAATACTAAGAATCTGATGAAGAAACTTGCAGACTAGATTTTTTCCATCTTGAAGACTGTAGTAGATAACATTAAGATTCTACTAGACAAACTAGAATAAGGGAGAATTCAAGTTTTTAAGGACATCAAAGAGGATCAAGGCCCTAGTAAACGCACAAGGGCTAATTTAAAGAAGACAAAGGTGATAGATGGAAAAGAAATTGATGAGTTGAAGGCCTCTGCTATGAATATGAATATCCTTGCAGATCAGGCTGTTGATTTATTGAAGACCTTATAGTTGTCCTAGTGTTATCTTATTGTTGTCTTTTTTTGTTTGGTGTATTAAGGTTACTGGTATGGTTTGTATTTTTTTTGGTGTTGATGCACACTTCCTCGTGGGCTTTCTTACCTTTTTTGTTTGATACTTTGTAAAAGGTTTCGAGTCCTTCAAAACTTATTTTTACTTAATCAAAACGTAATGATGAATTATGAATTAAAAAAGTGCTAATGACACCATAAACAAAACTAATTAATTTTTTTATGTAGTAGTGAGACCACCAAACATTAAAAACACAATTAAATAAATATAAATTATAAATATATTTAATAAGTATACAATAGAATCTATAAACATAGAAATTAACACACACACACACACACACACACACACACACACACACACACACACACACACACACATTGGTATTTTATTTATTACTTGTATATATATTTTTATTGTTTGTGTGTTTGTATATATGCTTCTATACATATAGTTGTGTACATATAAATAGTTACGTATATAAACACACAAAAATAAAAATATATGCAAATAAAAATACCACTATATATGTGTGTGTGTGAGAGAGAGAGAGAGAGAGAGTGTGTGTGTGTACAAATACACCAAAAAATGAAAACTTAGGCAAATACAAAAATGAAATCATATACCATAGAATGAAGCACATAAACCAAAAAAAAAAGTATATATAAAATTCTACATAAATATAATCATAAAAAGCCAAAAAGACAAAAAAAAATGATATGTGAGTATATCACAAACATAACAAGGATATGTATATATATACGTGTATAAAAGTATACACACACACACACACAAACATATATATGTGTGTGTGTGTGTGTGTACACAAAGCATGTATAATATATAGACAGACACATACAAAGCATTTATATATTTCATTATGTGCTCTCTCTCTCCACACACACACACACACACACACACACACACACACTACACCACAATAACTCCCAAGTAGCAAAAAGTATCAAACATACATGAAGAGAGCCCAACCAAAAGGCCCAAAGACATGTAGGGCATGACCAACGTAAAGGACCAAGCATAACCCTACATTGATAACTCATGATCTCAACCCCTACTAGTAGAGGGAGAGATTAAACTAATTAATAAAACCAGAAGAGGAGCAAGCCCAATGAGCACAAACACAAGGATAACAAGAGAAAGTAGGGAAAGGAAGGCAAGGACAACCAAGGTGAGGAGGGGGAATGAGGAGGAGAGAGAAGGAGGACAAGGGGAAGGAAAGGGGAAGCACCATGCACCAAAAAAAGGCAAAAAGAGATTAGTTAGTCAAAAGATGACAACTATCAACTAAGGCTAATAGAGGTAACTATTAATAGTTTAAGAGCCAACCATATGACATTTTCTACACAAATATGATGTTTGGTGGAAAATGAGTGATTGACTAAGGTAGACATGTAAACCCTACCATGCCTGATGTCAACACTATGCTCTTTGATCCTGGTGTGGAACGAGTGATCAGTTTCACCAATGTAGGGAGTACTACATGAGAAAACCACTTTGTAGACTCCTGAACTGGCAAAACTATCTTTGGTGTCTTTGATAGGAGGGACCCAATTTTTGAGCTTGGAAAGGGTTTTTAAAGTAACTCGTAGACCCCTTTTAGAAAGGGTCTTAGAGATTTTGTACGAGATACCTTCTACAAAGGGGGGTGAGGCATATTGCCCCTATAGGGGTAGAGAAGGTTTGGGATTGGTGAAAGAAAGGTGTAACGACTTGGCTGTGAACATGATGACTTCAAAATCCACTAGACAAGCTGGTCTGAAAAAACCCAATCATAATTAGCCATGTGTGCAATTCCTCTTTTAGTTGGCGCTTCTTGCTTCTAAGAAATGCAAACGTGCAAGAGCCGCAGATCTGAATTGAATCAACAACTTGAGTTCGCCCCACATGTTAGGCTTGGGCATTCCCGCATTTCTTATCTTGCGAGCATCTTCAAAAAGCAAAAATGCATCGGCCATTAATTTGACTAAGATCAACGGTCAGGAAAGATCTGTGTAAGCTCATAAGGCAGGACTTGATATCACTGGGGACACGTGTCTTTACGACGCATTCCTACTTTCCTTAATCTCCCTGCATGTTGATAAAGCCGACCAAGGCCCTTCGTCGATCTAAAGAAGATCAACGGTTGATGAAAAACTGCTCAATAACCATTGCACTGTTCCTTTATCACAAAACACGTGGCATTTCAAAATGGCGTGACTTGGTCAATTGTGATACGTGTCCACAACTTGTTTACCCGCATTATTAAAAACATATTGAGATTAGACAATGCGGGCAAACGCTAGCCCTTGATGCTGGCTTAAATCGACGGTGATTCAAGATTTTCAATATTTGGCAGCCCACTAAAATGATCCTGACCAATGAGAAATCATCTTTTAATGCATGTGCTCTGACAAACCTGATCGCGACATTCAAAACTTCGGCGCCCATGACATCGTTACTTCCAGGCTTGGTCCCATTGTGCCACGCGTTGCAAAGTGGCATTCCCACAATGTTTATCTGTTGCGCATCTTGAAAATGTGGGTATGCTTCATCTGTTGATCTCTCACAGATCGACGATGTTCATAACTTGTCCTCTTCACTTGTACGAATACACCCTTGTGTCTTCACAAGGGACAGATGTCACTTATGCACTTGCTCGCTTTGTTTAAACCATGCTCATCTTCATCTTGCGGGCAAGCGGCATCCGTTGATCTATCCAAGATCAACGGTGAGTCAACCTTTGAATTATCTTAGACCCATGTAATCAGACTATGCTACGTGCCCTCTTCGTGCTTCCCCGCATTTTGTAACGGCCTTGCATCTCGAAAATGCGAGAATGCATGGTCCGTCGATTTGAACAAGATCAACGATCGCCGAGACTTGCATGGTAAGTTTGAAATGCAACTCTTTTAGATTTAAAACCACGTAAACCATGATTACCTTAAACTTAAAATAGATTTAATCAAAACATTATTTCATACTTGCCTAAGGTTTAAAAGGCATGCCTTGAGCAAGAATTTGAGAAGGGGCTAAAGGATTTCAAAAGATGTGGCAAATTTGCATAAAGTAATAGGTTCTTGACTAGATTCTGCATATTAATTGGGGTAGAAAGCAGATTTAGGATTGGTTCAAAATAAGACTTTGTCAGATAACTCAGAATGACAAATTATCATCATGGAACGTTTAGGCAAATTGAATGAAAGGTGTCAGAAACATTGAACACCTTAAGGATTTTAAAGGCACAGTCGATTACACAAGCATTTATGGGCCTTGATTTATCAAATTCTGAAATGGGACTAAAAATGAAGCATGTAATTTTTCGTCCCAACAGACTCCATAAAGTTGATATTGTGCTTCGAACGAATATCCCTTAGTCCTTACTTTTAACATAAGAAATTCTAAACCTAACAAAAAACAAAAGAATTATAATAATTTCAAATTAATTAATTTTTTACTTCCGCATAATTGGCTAAACTAGAAGCAAGGAAAAAAGAAGAAAAGAATAGATACGTAAGTATCCTACCCGAGAAACTAATAAATAATCAATATAACGAAAACTACAACACGAAATTATTAATAATGATAATAATAATAAAAATCAAATAATAATAAAAATAAATAAATATACCAGCCAATGTATTCGACTGGGGGTACTTGGGAATGTTCTTCAACTGTAAGCCTTCAGAGCGGGCTCACAACTCAACCCTGCATCTTTTAACTAGAGCAAAATAAAACCCTGCATTTTACCTAAACCAACATCTGTTTTCTCTTTCTCAATGGCGGCTGTAATGTTAAATCGTTGTGGCCGAGCCACGCAAAATGCCATTTCACTCTTTAGATCTCAATTCAATTCAAGCCCGAGGAGCAAATTTGCCATTGCAGCCGTTGGTTCGCTCTATGGCATTGCCAATTTTTACTCGTCTCAGGTATGCATAGTTTCTTCCTACAAATGAAAGTATAGGCAGACTCCGAATTTGATTTCCTGAGGAAAAAAGATAATTTGCAGATTTAACATCCTCGTATGAGATTTGCATTTCGTTTGCAAGAGATCGACAATTTTGAATCCAAAGAAATGTGCTACTTTTGCTACTATATGGGAGCCTTTTCAAATTTTGGACTTAATGGGAACATGGAGAATTGTTTGGAAGTACTATTATATTTGGTAACCTGAGTTTAATTTGTATTTCATGCATTTCCTAGATTTGAGAAGCAAACCACTTACATTTTGTTTTTCATTATTTTTATACTAAATTTTAACACACACTCTGCCATCAAAGAAAAATGGAGTACCAACAATCTTTTAACTTAGAAACGATGCCTGGTACTGGTCCTGTTTGTATCAATACGGCAGCATCACTGGCGCCACTTTATCCTATGTCATTATTGTGGCAATTGCTACACTTTACCAGCAGACCACAGCCTATTGGACAAGCAATTTTTATGTTTGTTGTAGTGAGATCGATTAATTTTTTTTGATTATTATCATAATTTTTAGAGCTCGGTTTTAGTCTACTGTTGTTGTATAGATTTAATGAATGCTTTATCGGGGCCCTTAACCCATCACCAAACTAAAAATAAGCACTATTAACTTACACCCCTTTGGAACGAAAATGTGAAACTATGGTGCTCTTGACATTTCCATCAGCTATTTGCATCCACTACAGGGACCGTATAGATCCACATTAGCATTTGAAAACCAAAATAATTATTGATTATCAAAACTTATCTAATCACCTCTAGCCTAAAACAAAAACAGCTGGATTTGGGGACTTCATGCATACATGGACCACCAGAACATTCAAACTAAATCTTCTTCACATGGCATCTGAGACCTCAACCTGATCAGCAGCTGCAAGGTTTAATCCTCGTCAACAATGAGATTCAGCCATCTTCCAAGGTCTTCATTTGCTGTGCCTGCACGCCACACTGGAGCATAGATGAATTTTCTAGAGATGAGTTGAGAATTGCAAAGCATGATTGTGTCCCTTCCAGTGGATGGGTTTTACCTGAGGCATTGTCGCTGCATTTGAGAGGCAAAACACTGTTTCAGTTCTATTGTACCCATGTGGAATTTTTTGTGTTGTGTCAAGTTTTTCAGCTGAACCTTTGTCTTTTTGACAATCACAAGTCATTTATCATAGTTCTGTCTTGTTTTTGTCTTTTATTATATCTACGTTTACAGGATCAACAAATGGAGCTATCAAATGAATTAATGAAAAAGAGTCAAAAGATTCTAATAAAGAAAAACGACAAGTCCATGTATGGTGTACATCAAGGAAGGTACTAGAGTTGTTCTTTTAAAGGTTGCATGATATCACAAGCATGCTAGTATACATGGGAGATCTGATTCAAATTCAAGTTTGTTGTTCACCTTTAATAGGTGTGTGCATGATGCAGTTAAGGATGAGGACCTCTTGATCGAAGTCTGCAATTACATGTATGGGGTGTGCCAATTTGAAGTAAGGAGATATTTTGAAATTCAAATTTACAAGGACAGCACAAAGAGACATGCCTACAAGCAAAGAGAAAAGACTGAAATTCAAAATATGCTGCATATGTGCTTGCCTTAATGAGTGGAAGTCAATCTTTCAAATACCCTAAGTTGCCCGTCTAATTTGCCAATTTGGGTTTGGGGACGTTTCAGGTTTGCGGGTACGGGGGATTTTTTTTTCCATTTGGGTTCGTGGGGGGATTCGTGAGTGTGTGTATAGATAGATAGATAGAGAGAGGCACAAACAAACACACACGCAGAGAGAGAGAGAGAGGGACAAACAGTCAGACAGAGAGATAGATAGATAGATAGATAGACAAAGAGATAGATAGACAGACAGACAAACATGTAGACAAATAAATAGACAAGCATACAGATAGACAGAGAGACAGAGAGACAGACAGAGAGACAAAGAGAGAGACAGAGAGAGAGAGAGACAACCATATACACTATATATATTTAAAAAATCATTTCATAGTATGAATATATGTTGCTCGATCATTGATCAATGCCAAATGCCAAACACAAACATTAAACACTTGCTCATTACTCGCTCAATCTATGTTCGCAATTATAAAGAAAACATATATTGAATTACTAAATTGCAAAATGAAATTTGAAAACACATACTTGTTCATCAAATAATAAAGTTTGAAACATGATGATAAATAAAAATCATAATTTATCATTGTATCAATGTCCTTCAAGGGTCAAATGGGTCATCAAAAAAGGAGGGATCAATGGCTTAATCCTGCTGCAACTAAATCAACATCCTTGTCATTGGAACCCAAACCGGTTCCATTAGCCCCAAATGATGCTATATCAACAACATCTAGCAAGGTAGCTCTAGGTAGATCGTGGATGGTCATATCCAAGTCAACATACTCGAGCGTTACATCGTATAGCTTCTCTAGCCCCTTCTTGTATTTTGGATCCTTGCATGATAGGAGGTGCCAATTGTTGTGAATATCTCCCAAGTCCTTTCCTTTCTTGGAATCCAACTGATTATACTACACTAAGTGGATAAAGGAGTATGTATTCCAATTTTGCTTAGTAGTATAAGAGCTCGCAACTTGGAGAGGCAACTAACAAAAGTTAAAAAAAAAGAAGAAATACAATAGAAATTTAAGAGTGTTAATTCTACTATGTAAGTGGCCATAAAAAAAGGAAACGAAAAACTTAAAAACTTATTTCTGAAAGGATCTTAGTGGCAAGAGGGGAGGTACATATAGTCTTGCACATGTAGGTACCACCATATGATACCATCTATTACTTTGGTCATTAATTGCATTAGGGTTTGCATATTTTTCTAAGACGAAGTTTGCAAACTCTCTCCTAACATTTGATGCCACCTCAAGATCGCTAAAGAACCTACTGAATGCCTTCTTATACCCACTAGCAACCTTAGGATCTCTATATGGTGACACTCTACTAGAAATAGCAAGTACTGCAACACTATAATATGTGGAAGACAGTGCATATGCCAAGAGGTGTGAAGGTGTAGTCATCTTGTTCCAGTGATGACCTTTTTGTAAAAGGTGTCCTGAGGATCATGGTTTCTCCTTTGAATGATCTGGAATGTTAAATGATGTTTATGTAAGTTATCTTGATGTAATGTTAATTAAAATTTTAAAAATTAAAAATCTCTCAGTAAACAAGGATAGAGGATTGTATTAAACTTACTACTTTCGCTTTCTCTGGCATCATAGATGTCTCCCCAAACAAGGCTCATTAGTGTCAGTGAACCAAAGCATAGACATGATGGGCTCGGTGAATTCTAATACAAAATCCATCTTTGCCCACCAACCATCATCCAAGTCATTGCCTTTACCTTTTGGGCCCTTGTTGTATTTGATTGCTTCCATACACCCCATTGGCTGCTAATAAACATCTGGGACAATGTATCTTTCACCCTCACAAGTCGTCTAAGGACGATTGTGTATGAAGCAAACTGAGTTTCAACCACCTAATAACATGTTAATTGTAAGTTAATAACACATTTTAAATATGTAAACAACACAAAAAATATTTTATTCAATTATTTAAAGTATGACATAAAATGATAAATGAAACTAAATAAAATTAAAATTAAGATTAAAAATTTAACCTTCAATAATTCCAAATTTGTGAAAGTTCTGAAAACTTGTGACATATAGTGGTTTGTCACAAATATTTGGATATGCTCACCCTGATATACTTTTTTTACACATTCAATTTGGGTGCCAATTGCTTTCATCACCAAATTCAAGGAGTAGAAGGTGCATGGTGTCCAAAAGATGCTACCAAAGCACTTGCAACCCTTCAAACTTTTGCATTGTCCATTACTACTTGGACAACATTATCGACACCCACGAACTCTATGGATTCAATAAAAATCTGGACAATAAATTCAGCACCCTTTGCCTCCCCTTGACAATTAACCGCCTTCAAAAACGTTGCGCCCTAGGGGAGATAACAATCACGTTTATTAATGGACGGTTTTTGCTAACTTTCCATCCATCAGAGACAATAGTCACCTTTGTTTGGATCCACAAATCTCTTATTGGTTTGAGGAGGTTGTCGACATTTTTTCTCTATGTAATAATGTGGTTCTCACGTTTTTATATCTAGGGCCTTGGTAATCACTAGGCTCTTGATTTATTGCTTGCACCATCTCTCTCCAATAAGGTGATCTAACTAGATTGAATGAAAGACCATTCACAAAGAGGCAATGCCCAACCTTTATATCAATGATTTCTCTTAACTCATTTTGAAATGCCCTATCTAATGGGCCTCTCTTGTGGGTGGTGTGGGTGGTCGTTTAAGGTGTTTCTACATCTTTTTCATCCGTAGAAGCCATAGATAAGAAGGGATGATGTCTATGGTTGTTTGAGGGGTTGGCATTGGTGCTTTGTTTTTGGATTTTTTTTGTTTCCCCCTTGAAACTATACCATCAGTTGCTTCTTGTTCTTTTAACATGATTGCTATTTGAGAAACTAACAACTGCTTCTTTTCTATCTTTGAACCCTCACACCTATTGATCCCTTTACCCCTAGGGCGTAGAAAATGATGCTTTACTTGGTAATAAGAGCTTCTCTATTGGGTTTTAGAAAAATTACATTTCCATATAAACCTTCCTCCCTCTAGAACATTGTTGAATTCTTGTTGTATACTTCCATAAAGGAGAACTTTAATCAATTTTAATTTTTTGGAACCACTCCCCACCCACTAAGCTCTGACTACTCATTGTTGCAATCTATAACAAAAATGAGAAAAAACATATTTCAAGACTTATACAAGAACTTGGAAAAAATTAGAACAATTAAAAATCATAAAAGAAGCTATGAAAGAAGCAAAAGAAAGGATCAAATACATACCTAAAACACTCAACACTGATTCTTGGAAGGATTTGTGACTCCAAAATTAATCTCTATAACCTTATCTTCAAACTTGCAAAATGGGCACACCAAAATGAGATAGCTAAATGAGAAACAAAATGAGTGAGATTAATTGTAATAGGCCCCTTTTAGGGTTTGATGAGAAAAAACATTTTAACAAACACAGTTAATGTTATTTTTTTTTATCACCTTTTGGCCTCCATGATTGTGGGCTTGCGTGGGGTCCCCCCAAGTTCGCTCGGGTCCTCCAAAAAAAGATGGGTCTGTACCATAGATTGTGGGTCTGTGTCATCCTGCGCAGACCCATAGTCTGTGGTGCCGACCATATGGGGATTCACACCCCAAGCGAATCCAGACCCGCCACAAGCTCAAACTTGGAGCTGGACCCATTTGGTAGGGTTCGAACCCTGCAACTCAATTGTCAGTATTTGCAATTGTTGAGCCCTTCGGTATGGTACGTTTGGGTTTGTACACACACAAAATTGTAAAAGTAAATTCATTTGATAGATGATACTTCATCATTGATCAGTGCTAAATGCCAAAGTGGTAGTGATAATGATAAATATTAAATGTTGAATGATAGTTAAATATTTGATATTTGTGTTTTTCAATTGGCATTTAATAGTGATAATTCTTGTATTCTAAGTTATCAATTTTGGTCTCCACTCCCAACACCTTCATTGTAATCAAATTACTTATATGACAAGAGATTCCAATAATTGGTGGGAGTTTGGAGTGGAGACCCTAATGAGTTTTGAGGGGCAGCAATAATGATTTTAGGATGCAAAAAAAATGTAATTTTTTTAGTTACGTTTTGGCGCTCAATGCCTTCGGAATGCTTGGGTACGCCTAGTACATACCCTAGGCGTAACCAAGGTTCTCGGTTAAGCTCCCTGGGAGTACCCAGGCATGCCCGTGGGCGAACCCATATCCAAATGAACTTGGTAACATTGATCAAAGTAGTAACTTTTGTGTATACCTTCAGCACTTTGTATTTCGAATCGTGTAATGTTCATCTATTTAATGATTCTTGTTGATGTAAATAATGGTCCCTAATTTACCCAATAGTCGTCATCTATGTTATTGTCTTGAATCTTTTCATAAATCTTTGTCTATCTAAATTAGTTGAAAGTTGTTTGTATATGAATTGATAATAATCCTCTTGAATGGAAAATCTTATTGCAAGGTTTGATCGTTTATAGTTTGGTGCTTTTATTATGGGCAAAACTATAGTTAGTTATCAATTTACATATAATGCAAAGCCTTTATAGAATTTTGTACAAGGTGCATAATGTTTATTACTTGATCCAATATGCTTTGAATATAATAGGGTAAACAAGAGTGGTGAATAACAACTGGTATAAGAAACTCATGCCAGTAATTACAAAATGATATCAATGTATTTCATTCATACACACTTATATAAACTATAGTTTAGGTACTTTTCATTACTTGTGGTCTAAGTAGTTGAATTGCTCGCCTGAGGCCATCGACTTCGGGTTCAAATCGATTTTGAAACAAAATGTGAGGCAAAACACCTGTGAGCCCGCACAGGGTACAAATGTTTCATGTTTGACTTGATTAAGGAAATTCATAATTGCTTTTGTTCAATCCCCATGTTGACGTGGTGATTCCATGTTGACTCTCGGTTATGTGTTTGACTTTAACGATGAAAAAAACCCGATTTTTTTTCCTTTACTTTACATGGGCAACACTTTCGTCCTCCACGTAACTGCTTTTTCATTAATGTGGCTCTCATTTGCTTCCCCTGCGATCGCTCTTTCTGTGAGGACTCTTTCTGCAGATTGTTTGCACTTTGCACAAGTTTGTGGGTGATGACAGTCATAGGCTCCGTCGACATTCTGCAAACATCCTGTAAGGGTTGTGATCAATTTCTTTATATTGAAAGTTTTAAAGTTAAAAGTTTTAGACTAAAAAATTTGAACTACACAACTAAAGTTTATAGATTTAATTTTTATTTTTCAATGTAAGCTGTAGTAATATGTGGTATTGTTTTTTTTGGAAAGTTTTAATCTTCAAAAACTAAAACCAAAAAAACTTAAAATATCAATACTAAAATAAATTTAAAAAATTTAAATTAAAGCTTAAGTTATAGATTTTTTTTTTTCAATAGATAGTGTAGTATTACATTTTTCATTTAGTATTTTACTATTTGTATTAGTTTATTAAACAATTTTTTTTTTCTATTGCATATCATTTAAGCTTTTACAAAATATAGTCCATACTCCATAGTGCGATTAAAATCCCCACTCACCCTACTGAGTGACGAAGCATCTTATCCCAACCCACTTTACAAAAAATATCATCTGACGAATATGTCTCTAAGTTCAAAGGACATCATTATAACAATTTTAAGAATACAGATCAAAGTCAGAGTCCTCAATAACATAATCCGGTAGGTTACTACTGGAGTTAGGAGTAGTGACATTGATGGGGGACGCTGGAGGGTTGATGAATAGAACAGGCTCCTTCTTGGTTTGCTCATTTCCTAACTGATCCTTTTTTCTCCATTTACCTTTGTCTTTCAGTTGCTGAATGAACTCAGCCCAGTGTGATATCAAACTCATCCCTTTCTTTGATGGTATTATATCCATGTGCAATTTCCTTTTTTTCCACAGTAGCTTTACCTCCTCTGAGGATCTGCAGGAACTTGCTTTCCTTCATCTTAATGATAGCTGTAACGTGCATTGCATACTGTATGTGTGTGTGTGTGTATATATATATGTATATATGAGCTTCTGTAGAGACTCGATAAGGTGCCTAGCTTTACCTTGGAAAACATCATTGTCCCTTAATTTCCAAATGCTCCAAAGTAAGACAGATGAAAAAACAGACCAAAAATTGTTACACCACTTTCTGCTATAGACAATTGAACCAGTAATAATGCAATCAAATGAGAAGTCTCTATCAAGATTCAGTCCAAAAAGGTTCCATATTTCCTCAGCAAAAATGTAGTCAAAGAAGACATGATGGATGTAGTCAAAGTGCCTGCAGACAGAACATACATTAGGTTCCCCACATGGCTTTTTAAAGGGTAATTTGTGCAGGAAAAGTGTCCACAAGAAATAGGAAGTTTCGGTTCAATAGGTTTGTCCCAGAAGTTGGAGAAGATCTTCTTCTAATCAACTGGTTCATAATGTATGTAGGTTCCATTTAGAGTTCAAGTGGTTGAGTATGTCTAGGCTATAGGTGAGAATATAATAGATATATTTGGATTTAACAAGGTGGAGTAGGGTGGAATCAGGCCTCAAAAGCTGGGAAGAACATGATTCAGCAGAACAACAACCATACGTCACAACAAGACAATCCAAAGCTCTATTCAACATACATTAATTCTCCATTGAGAATCTGGCAAGTCAAAAGTCTCCTTGAGCACTGACCACTGTACAATGGATTTACCATTGATAATGTCTTAACAATGTCTTTTTCTGCCCATCTCCTGGCTGAACATCCTTGCACAAGAGCTAGGGAGTTGTTCCCATGTTTAAGATTCCACCATGTCGAGCAATGCCCACATAATATGTTTCCCTATTCCATCTTCAACTTATTACCAAACAAATGTCTGACATATCTCCAGCTTTTCCAAATTGACTTGAATATATTGGATCCTCCCACATTGGCATTGAGTTCCAAGGTGAGAAGGTCCAGTATATTCATGCCAATTCAAGGTTTAGCTCTGCAAGAATGATCCCTAGAAGTGTTGTTTCTAATCAGCACCTTCCAAGGCTCATCAGCTTGAGTGACTTTTGGCTATCCACTTAACAGCCAGGGCAATACCTTGTGTCCTTGGATCTTTCAAGCCCAAACCTACTATCTCCTTACTTTTTGAGCACCAGTCCCAACAGACAGCGTGGGTCTTCAAGTTTCCTTTACCATCTGACCACTGGAAGTCTCTGATGACTTTCTGTAGAAAATCAAATTGATTTACATTAAAAAGCCAAGTAGAGGAGAAATAAACGGAATAGGAGGAGAGTATCCTCTGACAGACTTGAACCCTGCCAGCCATGGTAAGATATTTAGAGTTCCATTTGTTCAATTTCATGACGATTTTCTCCTTAATCCACTGCCACATATCATTAATGTTTTTAACAACAAATGGAATCCCTAAGTATCTCACTACATGGTTGGGACCTCGCCAACCAATGCCATATTTCAAACGCCAAGCTGGAGGATGATCATCCCATCCTAGCAGAAAAGATTCGGAAAGAGAAATCTTGGTACTTGGGGCTGTATAAAAAAATGTTTAACTTCTCCATAAGATGCTCCATGTTACTTTCTTCCAGACAAAACAAAATTGCTGTATCATCAGCAACTTGAACATTATATATCTGTTCAGTATTCGGAAGGGAAGAGCCATGCACTCTTGGAGATAAGGAAACATCTTTGAGAAGGTAGTGTAAAGAGTCTGCAACAATGACAAACAATGAAGGAGCAAGGGGGCAACCCTGTCTTATAAACCTGGACAATTCAAAAAAAGCAGACCTGGTACCATTGATCTCTAAAACACCTCTAGGTCCTGTTAGAAATAGGGAATACTGACGGAGGGGGGAACGCTGGGGGGTGAATAAGTATTCCACAACTACTTTTTCCCCAACTATGGATATCAATTACCAACCTTAAACTTGCATAAATGAGTAAACTGAAAAGTAATAACAAACATAACATAAAGAAACTCATGACACCATACTTTGTTAACTAGGGCAACCCTGGCCAAGGAAAAACCTCGGTGGGGATGGTACCCACAAAATGGTCCACTAATCAAAAGTATCTTGTGAAAGATGTTAACCTTGTTTGGAGTCTATTACATACAAATAGTGTATCTGTCCTTGTTAGAGGGCTAGGTCTTGTTAGAAGTTATATTTACAATAAGTAGGTGAGCTCACTGCTCTTACAAAACATATACAACTTTACAAGTAGTATAGAATAGTACCAAAAACTTGACTGTGTTGATATCTTCAATATCTGATCGGTCCTCTATAGTTCCTTGGATCAAACCATACATACAACCGCCTACTTTGATATAGTCATCAAACTCGCATCTTGTCAAGTTCTTCATTTGACAAGTCAAATCAATTCCTTGACTAATTTGCCAATTCTCTGCGAACGGTCCTGTTTTTGCGATGTCAAAGCTCTCCTCAGAAAATCCAACCAAAACATATGAAAATCATATCATAAAGTTTTAGCGGCCTTGCACATGTCTTCAATACTGTCCAAAATAACTTCCCTGTAATTCTCAGACTTATACCTGCTCCTTGTGAAGCTCGCCAAACCAAACAGTCTGACTGTGCATTGCTTTATTGCTTAATACTTAGACAATCTTCTTAGTTAATCAATATCAAACATGATATTTATCTTCAAGGACCTTAGTACATCATAATGTTGCTATTAATGAGAATCCCTATCAACTTACTTCCCAACAATCTCCCCCTTTGGCATTGATGACAACATAGTGAAAAATTGGCCAAGTGATATACTTAAAAATTTCAAAATTTGTGGCCAATGCAAAATTGTGGATCATATCATAATAATTTGTACATATCATCATAATAATAATTGCTGTGATCCCCATTTGACTATACTCTATGTATATATGTACTCCCCCTTAGCATATAACTGATACATCTTGCATATATACTGCCCTTCAACTATTTTTCACTGACTACTTCTCCCCCTTTGACATCAACGACAAAGTTGAGTCAAAAATGCTATATAGAAGTCAAAATTGTGTTTTCCAAAAACTGTACCTCAAGGCAAAAGTCTAAAGTCTGAAAAGTTCCTCTTTAATGTTTGAAATTTTGTACATATTGCTTTAACTGACTCCCCAACATGAATAACTGTACAAATACCATAGGCTGCTACTTCAGCTCCATTTCAGATCAATAGGAATAAAATTTTCATGTGATCTTTTAGCACTTATCAAGGTATCCAACTTCTTTTGTATTAAATCAATCTTAGGTGACAAATGATCTCTAAATAAGTTGAATCTGCCAATGATTCTCTCTGTCATGCTTTAGAATCTATAACCCATCATATGCTTGACTGATTCTTTTATCCATATAAATAACACTCAAGTCATTTTCCTTCAATTCCTTCGCTAACTTCTCTAATTCTTCTTCTCTTTCTTTGATAGCCTCTGTCACATCTGAAGTATGCTTGTGTGCTTTTGCACATTCTCAATGACTAATAGATCATTCTTGATGTTTCACATACTTGATGAAAATGTTTTGCCTCATGGTCTGCTTGAACTTCTGCTTTCATTGATTCTTCAATTGTAGAAAGTGTGCATCAAATTCCTCAGCGACTTTCTATAGATTCTTCTCCATGTTTTGTCCTTCAAGCTGTATTGGGGAAGGCAATGTCTTTTGAGTCTTTCAAGTGCAAGTTCCAGTACCTTCTGAGTATTTACTATTTTCTTTTCTGATTGCTCAATAGTTTTGGTGAATGCAAATGCTGATAATTGCATAAAACTCTTTGCATCCTTGTCCTCCTTCATCAACTTGGTAATATCTCCTATAATGCTAGGACTTGGTAATAAAGTTTGAATTGTAGATGATGATGGTGTACTAGCAATGTCCTTGCCTTTATCCATTGACCTTGTAGTTTTAGGTGTCTGCACTAATGTAGTAGTCCGAATATCTTGACTTGCTTCCTCTGTCCTCTGCTCTATCTCTGTCCTCAGTTCTGTCACAGTCCTTTGTTATGATATAACCTTTGTAGTGTTAGTTCCTATGGGTAATGAAGATCTTTCTTCATTTACCATAGGTGGCATTGAGTCCTTGACCTTGTCATCACTTCGCTGAATGTTTTGGTCATCCTTTCTATGCTCTTCTATAATGTCCCCACTGTAGTAGTTGACCAAGTGTGTGTGTGTTAGCCTAGTTCTGCATGGTCCTGAGGGCTAAGGAAGGGTTTAAAGGGATCCTAGAGTGTTTTGGCCTAGTCGTCTCTAATTTGGGCCAAAATGGAGTTGATATACCCAGTTTCAGGCATACTTACTATTTTTAGTAAGTCAGCAGGACACAGGGGAGGCTAGTTTTGGTGATTGGATTTGATACTCCTTGGCAAGAGTTTTTCGACGAGCTATCACTCGTGCTGTTTGGAGTCCGAGAGCTAATATATTTTTATGCCTGAAGTATTATTAAAGTAGCATTTAATTTAGTGGTAAAATATTAAAGTGTTACTTTAATATTAAATTTTATGAGAATGTGTGCAAATCAAAAGGGGCACCTAAGGGAGACATAAGTGAATATTTTAATATGTTTTATATTGCACATCGTTTATCCCACATTGCTCATGAGAGTTGAATCGACCCTTGGAGAAAGAATAAAAGGAAGTGTTAGTGACTTCATTCGGAAGGTTGAATACGAGGAGAAATTGATGTGTGAGTTGCAAATCCGTTCTTGGCATTATAGGATGTCTATCCTCTCTTGCGACATTCTAGACGACATTCCCTTGTTGTTTGGCCTTTGGAATTCATTCATTAATAGGCAAATTGGGTGCATTCTAGCTACAAGCAGATTGGGCGTATTTCCAGCTACAATCAAATTGGGTGTTTGTTCATATCCTCCCCACTTCTTGTCCAATGCTTATGCCATTCTAAAGGGATGATTTTTATGAGGATCTTGGATTGATTGAAGACAAATTATACTGTAGCAGCACAGTAGCATGACACTATTCACGTTACTGTAGCATGACACTATTCACACAACTGTAGCATGACACTATTCACATCACTGTAGCACGACACTGTTCATGTTACTGTAGTAGGAAGATGGGAAGTCATTACTGGAACATTATGTTATAATGCTGGAGTAATTAGTGAGTTGAAAAGTCTGCTATGTGTTTGATTATATTAGTTTGAAAAATAATATTATTTCAGGAGTAGTTCAATCTTCAGTTTGCATATTATTATAAATTCCTTCTTGTTCATGTTATGTGATTTCAAATCTATGCAAAGACATAGAAACAAACAAACATTTTACTTTTGAAGCCATAAAGGGGTTTAAACATTTAAAGCAGAAATAAAGAGTTAGATGCAAATTATTTGACTAAATTCCTATCAGCAATTGGTTTAGCTTTTGGGCATTTCTAGGGTGCCCATTACAGTGGTACTAGAGCCTTTAAGTCCTGCCATCCTGTGGAGGCCTTACAGGGAATTTGGAATAGCCGAATAGAGGGAAAAGTGTTTGACGAAATGTCAAAACACTAAAGTTAGGAATAAAACAGGTTAAGAATGTATGTTTGAGAATGTGATAGAGGCCTTTAACTTTTGCCATACCAGAGCAAGACAATAAAGATTCAGACTCATTGAGTGAGCAATCTAGTTCATCCATGTAGGTGGACATAGAATCCAGTCATACAGACATAGAGGAGATATTCTTTGAACAGGATAGTAGTATGGGTAACCGAGATGAGAGGAATACAGGACTAGATGGAGGCAGGAATGATCAAGAGGAGGTAATATTCAGACGGTTACTGGATACATTAGATCAGGGGCAATGTATGCAACAAGAGCAGAATACGCGAATGGATATGATGCTGCAGCTTATGGCTAGACAGATGGGTGTCAATATTAATCCAGGTGATGCCAATAATGGAAATAATATAAATGGGGGCAATGATAATGATGGAGGCCGAGGCAACAACAATGGTCCTGAGAATAATATTAATGGTAATAATGATGGACAAGGCAACAATGGGAATGAGGCTGATAACTTTAGACACATTGCATGCCCAACTCGGACAGCGAGCTCGAGACCTCTTATACCCACATTCCCACGCAGAGATCCAGTTCAACCAGTGAATGAACTGTAGATTACCGAGTTACAGGTTTAGTTCAGGAGGGACTGGGAGGCTGGTGGGCTAGAGTTTCAGCTGTATATTTCCCTTAGAGATTATATGGACTTGAGGATGTATACCTAGAGCAAAGGGAGGAATCAAAACTTTGAGCTGAGAAAGAAAGTTGGAAAACTTTCTTTACTTTATTATCATGCTTCGGGGAAGATGACCGCATGATCTTCGGTGCAGAAGGTAGATACATACTTGTAGCTGAATCCTATGCCTGAGGAGGAGGGTATCAAGTATGCAGCTTTTCATTTGGAGGGCCCAGCGCATGAGTGGTGGCACCATGGCATGGTAACCTTAGGGCATAATTAGATCACATCTTATGAAGAGTTCACTGAGAGGCTCATAGAGAGATTTGATACCAAAGATTCCGAGTTACAATTTAAGGAGTTGGTGCAACTCAAGCAGTGGGGGTTAGTTGAGACCTATATTAGTGAATTTCAGAGGTTAGTTGTGTGGGTCACAAATATTTCAGAGAGGAGATTAGTAGTGTTGTTTATGGATGGACTCTCAGATCCCTTGAGGGGTTGGGTCAAGGGGCATGACCCCGCTACATTATAGGAGGCCACTAAGAAGGGTCGTGACTTAGCACTTTCTTTTAAGAGCAGATTTCAGCCTAGGGATTCACATACAAAGAAGGATAAGGATAAGGACAAACAACTTTTTTACTAGGATGCACAGTGAAAGGGGGATTAATAGGAAGTTGCGTAATGACACCTTGAATGAGTTGAGGAGGAAGAAGTTGTGTTTTCATTGTAGAGAGCCTTGAGACTTATTTCATAAGTGTCCTCTCAAGGCTAAGGCAAATCATATGGAGTATTTTTTAGCGGAGGAGTCACAATTAGAGGGGGAGGATCAACACTCCGATTCAGATGAGAGTAGCACTCCAGAGGAGAACGACATTCCCAAGGATGATAGGTTGTTGGCACAATTGATGGGTCCTCAAAAGGCGATCACATTTAGGGTCAGGGGTACTATCCAGGGGCAGAATGTGATCTCTCTCATTGACACTAGGGTTAGACATAACTTCATAGATGCATGATTAGTAGCCACGAGAGGTTTACAGACTGAGGAGTATATTGGGTTTAGAGTCATGGGGTAGCTAATGGTGACAAATTATTATGCACTCAAAAGATATCTAATCTTCACATCAGGTTTGGCGATGGCTATGAGTTGGAGGATGAGTTCTATGTAGTAGACATATGTCAGCCTCGACATGACATGGATGGCCTCGCTAGTTGAGTTCACACTCAACCTAGCAAAACTGGAGATGAGATTCCAGCATGAGGGCAGAACTGTTGTACTTAGAGGACTTTCGGATGGGAGTTGCAAAGTAGTCTCCTTGAGGAGAATGCAAAGACTTTTTTGGCATAATGACATATAGTGGGTAGCAAAATATTTCATTATGCCAACTCCACAAGAGCCACAGGTAAAGAATCATCCACTAGATATTCAGGAGATACTTGACAGGCACGCCAAAGTATTTGGCGATATTTCGCATGGGGTTCCTCTTGACAAGGGGATAGAGCATGTTATGGAGCTCGAGGAGGGAGCCAAACCGGTCATGATTACTCCCTATCATCATCCTAAGAAACACAAGGGTGAGATAGAGAAGGTAATTAAGGAGCTATTGGAGATGGGGCACATTAGGTCTAGCAAAAGCCCTTTTGCTTCAACAATAGTTCTAGTGAAGAAGGTTGGGACGATGCGTATGTGCATCGATTATAGGGTACTGAATAAGAGAACAATTAAAAACAGGTATCCCATTCCTAGGATTGATGAGTTGAATGGTGCACGCTTCTTCACCAAAATTGATTTACGATCTGGATACCACCAGATCAGGGTGAGAGCAGAGGACATCGAGAAGACAACCTTCCAGTGTCACTATGACCACTTCAAGTTTATGGTTATGCCATTTGGGCTAACCAATGCACTCGCCACATTTCAGAGTTATATGAACCAGGTGTTCAGGGGGCAGTTGAGGAGATTGTCTTGATCTTCTTCGATGACATCTTGGTCTTCAGTAAGACCTGGGAGGAGCACTTGCAGCATTTGGAGGAGGTGTTATCTATTTTGGATAGAGAGTCATTGTATGCTAAGAAATCAAAATGCGAGTTTGATATGACCAAGTTCCTTTATCTTGGGCATGTCATTAGTGTAGATGGTGTTTGGGTTGATCCTGAAAAGATTAGAGCTATTGTGGATTGGCCTACTCCCACAAACCCCACACAACTTAAGGGGTTATTGGGTTTATGTGGTTTTTATAGAAGGCTTGTTAGGGGATTCTCACAGATTGCCGCACCTTTGACAAATCTCACCAAGAAAGGAGCCTTCACATGGACAGAGGCAGTGCAAAGATGTTTTGATCACTTCAAACAGGTGAAGTCATCTTGTTTGATTCTAGCTCCACCTGATTTTACGAAGCCATTTGAGCTTCAATATGATGCTTCAGGAGACGGGATAGGGGTAGTATTGGTGTAGGAGAGACACCCCATTGCATTTGAGAGTAGGAAGCTCCGAGGAGTTGAAAGGAGTTATTCTATCTACGACAGGGAAATGTTGGCCATAATGCATGCATTGGCCAAATTCCGATCATATTTGGTGGGTGGGCATTTTCCGATCAAGATTGATCACAGTAGTATTAAATACTTCATGAGCCAGCGTGATCTTAATGACCGATAGTAGGAATGGGTTACTAAATTGCAGGCTTATGACTTTGATATAGAGTTTGTCAAAGGTAAGAAAAATGTGGTGGCTGATGCTTTATCTCGGAGACTTTACTTATGTGTTCTAGCAGAGGTTTCAGGAGATTGGAGAGATTGGATTGTAGCAGAGTATGCAGGAGATGATTGGGCTTCTAGGATAGTTGCGGGCATCATTTAGGATGACAGGTATGCTGTGTTGGATGAGTTGATCAGATTTTAGGATAGGGTTTATTTGATCCCTACATCACAATTTAGAGAGGAGATTCTGAGGGCATTTCATGATGCACCTACAGTTGGGCATTTAGGGGTCTTCAAGACTTACAGGCAGATCCGAGAGCGGTTCTCATGGAGAAGGCTCAAGGATGATGTTTAGAGGTATGTCAAGGAGTGTGTAGTTTGTTAGCAGAATAAGGGAGAGCCCACGTGTCCTGCAGGTTTACTATAGCCTTTGCCCATTCCGAATAGGAAATGGGAAAGTGTTTCTATGGACTTCATCATTGGTTTAGCACGTGTAGGGAAGAGATTGTATTTATGTGGTGGTAGACAGATTGACAAAATTTGCTCACTTCTTTGCTATTCCGTCTACTTATACAGCAACTCAGGTGGCTGATTTATTCTTTAAAGATGTTTTTAGGTTGCATGGGATACCGAGATATATTGTTAGTGACAGTGAGATCAAGTTAATGAGTGCCTTTTGGCAAGAGTTGTTCAAACTATGTGGTACATATCTTACACCTAGTTAGTGACAAGGATAACAAGTTAATGAGTGCCTTTTGGCAGGAGTTTTTCAAGTTGTGTGGTACATATCTTACACCTAGTACAAGTTACCACCCTCAGATAGATAGGCAAGCCAAGAGTAAATAAATGGGTGGAAGGCTATTTGCGGAACTATGTGATTGCGCAACAGAGAGTGTGGGTCAAGTGGTGGTTAGACATGGGGGAGTATTGTTACAATACCACATATCACATGACCTCACGATGACTCCATTTATGGCATTGTATGGATATGAAGCACCAAGCTTCATGGATTTAGTTTTGGGGAACAATCGAGTGCCAAAAGCCAAAGACCTATTGCAGGATAGTTAGGATATCCTGAGAGTGCTCAAGGAGAACATACAACAGGCTCAAAATCAGTAGAAGTTTTATGCTAATCAGCATAGGGTAGAACGCAGTTTCGAGGTAGGGGATATGGTGTATTTGAGGCTACAGTCATATAGTCAGTCATCACTCAAGAGGAGTGGAGCAGAGAAGCTGAAGCCTAGATTTTATGGTCTCTACAAGGTGATTCACAGAGTGGGTGAAGTTACCTATGAGCTTGAGCTTCCAAAAGGCACTTGGGTGCACAATGTATTCCATGTGTCGAGGCTTAAGAAAGCCATTGGTCAGAGTGTAGTTCCTTCTATACATTTACCCCCTTTGGATGAGGAGGGAAAGCTCGTGTTAGTACCTGAGGCTATTCTGGACACTCAAGAGAGGAAACTCAGAACCAAGATAGTGGATGAGTATTTGATCAGATGGAAAGACCTGTTGGAGGAGGATGCTACATGGGAGAATGAGCAGGTTATTCAGCAGGTTGGACTGAGATTGCTTGAGGACAAGCAATTTCAAGGGTGGCGGATTGTAATGTCCCCACTTTAGTAGTTGACCAAGTGTGTGCGTGTTAGCCCAGTTCTACATGGTCTTGAGGGCTAACGAAGGGTTTAAAGGGATCCTAGAGTGTTTTGGCCTAGTCATCTCCAGTTTGGGCCAAAATGGAGTTGATTTACTCAGTCTCAGGCATATTTACTGTTTTAGTAAGTCAGCAAGACACAGGGGAGGCTAGTTTTGGTGATTGGATTTGATACTCCTCAGTGAGAGCTTTCTAACGAGCTATCACTCGTGCTGTTTGGAGTCCAATAGCTAATATATTGTTATGCTTGAAGTATTATTAAAGTAACATTTAATTTAGTTGTAATATATTAAAGTGTTACTTTAATATTAAATTTTATTGGAATGTGTGCAAATCAAAAGGGGCGCCTAAGGGAGACATAAGTGAATATTTTAATATGTTTTATATTGCACATCTTTTTTCCCACATTGCTCATGAGAATTGAATTGACCTTTGGAGAAAGAATAAATGGGAGCATTAGTGGCTTCATTCGGAAGGTTGAATACGAGGAGAAATTGATGTGTGAGTTGCAGATCTGTGTTTGGCATTAGAGGACATCTA
Organism: Cupressus sempervirens; assembly: GCA_028749045.1. Taxonomy (NCBI): domain Eukaryota; kingdom Viridiplantae; phylum Streptophyta; class Pinopsida; order Cupressales; family Cupressaceae; genus Cupressus; species Cupressus sempervirens. The sequence goes on along the minus strand of CM053791.1, from coordinate 297,493,575 downwards.
TCCTCTCTTGTGACATTCTAGATGTCATTCCCTTGGGGTTTGGCCTTTGGGATTCATTGCTATCAGCTTCGTTAATAGGCAGATTGGGTGTTTGCTCATATCCTTCCCACTTCTTGTTTGATGCTTATGCCATTCTGAAGGGATGATTTTTATGAGGATCTTGGATTGATTGAAGAGAAATTATACTGTAGCCATAAAGGGGTTTAAACATTTAGCGGAGAAATAAAGAGTTGGATGCAAGTTATTTGACTAAATTCCTATCAGCAGTTGGTTTAGCTTTTGGGCATTTCTAGGGTGCACATTGCATCTTCAGTAATCACTGTATCCATTGTCTCCTCTGTCTACTGTGGATTTGCTTGAGCATCTGTGTTCTGATCTTGCTTATCCCTTTTTAGATCCTCTAATTGTTGTTCCGTCTGCTCCACTTGTTCTGTTTGTTGATCTTGATCACTGACTTCATCTCTGATAGCTTTTGTCATCACTTCTGCCTCTGTCATACTGTTGCCAATTCATCCAAATTACCAACATCAATATTGGCCTGATTTTTAAATGGGTCTTCTTCTTTTGTGGCTGCATCAAGTATTATTGGTACTCCTCCAATGTAAACACCAGGTTGCTCAACTGTACTAATAATTTGTTCAGTTTCCTTGTCATCAATTCTTAATATCTTAGGCTCATTAATGTCAAGTCCTAATTTATTCTTAGCTTTCATGGCAATAGGGTCCTTAAGAATTTTGTGTACTGCATTTCAGTTTCTTCTTGAATTTTTCATATTGCCCTTCCATTAATTCAGTTGTCCTCATCTTCCTTCTCAACAGTGGCTTTACATTTTCAAGCACATTCTTTAAGTCCTCATAACTTATCAAAGTACATATTTCACTTACCGTGTCTTCTCTCAACTTTTTATCCTCTTCATTAGCTCTTAATCTTCTTTCTTTCCAATTTGTCAAACAAATGGTCTATTATACTTCCTTTAAGTTCAACAACATTCCTTAAACTTTAAAAGATGTTTTACAATAACATTCTTAAGTTGTATTTGATCATTATCATTGTATCTTCAATAGAACTTTTGTACTTGGTCTAGATTTCCATCATGTTCTATTCTTTCTATGATCCTCATTAACTTTGGCTTCCACACTTCCTTTTTTCTATGAAGTCCAACTGTTGTTCCTCACTTGCTTTTTCTCAATGCTCAAATGGTGAGTAATCCCTTGCATTCCAACCCTTAAATTCATACGAAATCGAATCTGCATTAATTATGTTCAGGAGTATAAGCAAAAAAGCCGATTATACTGTCAAAACTCTTCAAATCTTTCTCGGCCTCCCATACTTCCATTTTAGATTCTGCGAACTCATATATAGATTCTTGAGCATCATTTCGTGCCATAGCTAACTGCACAAAACTTAATTCCATTTTAAATCATACTTTTGTGCTTGCTGCAGCTCCTTCCTTTATAAATGTCTTGTTGATGCTTTCTACCTGTGTTCTGTTCACATTCTGATACCTTCTTCTATTGTTCACGTTTAGGTGTTCTCATGTTGTTGAAACCATTGAATCTACAAAATATTATTGTGTGACCTAAATTGTTGCAAATATGACATGGTACAACTCCATTTCCATACCTTGGTCCAAACTGATTGATCTGTAATATGGAATCTCTAGCAATGTGATCCAAACTGATTGATCCCGTTCACATTCTGATATTTTCTTCTATTGTTCATGTTTCTTCTTACATTAGGTGTTCTCATATTGTTGAAACCATCGAATCTACAAAATCTTATTGTGTGACCTAAATTGTTGCAAATATGACATGATACAACTCCGTTTCCATAGCTTGGTCCAAACTGATTGATCTGTAATCTGCAATCTCTAGCAATATGTCCATAGTTGTTGCATTTGTAACACATTACTCCATTGGTGATAATGTTGTTCATTCCCGAAGGTCTATTAGCTGTCATGTTAGTCTTTTCATTCATCCTCATGTTCGGTCTTTGATTAGGCTTCTTGCATTCACTTGATCCATGTCCATAATTAAAGCAATTGTAACAATAATCAATAAAAGATTTAGCATTAAGGTTACCTCTACATTCTCTCTTCATGTGACCAAAGTTGTTGCATGCAAAGCATCTTCCATTGAATTGTCTTCTTTGATCTCTAGGTTGCTCAAACTGATTAGGTGTCTGATTGATCTGATCTGGTGTTTGAATAGGTTCTTGTTGCATATCGTGTTCTTCTATGATCTTTGACTGCTTTGATTATACTCCTTCAATATAACAAATCCCTGTCATATCTCCTATACAACTTCTCAAAATGTTGCTTGGTTTGTGTAAGTTCTTTTACTACACTATTATATTTCTCAAGTTCTGAAAACTTCAATTTAGAACTCTCAAGTTCAGATGTTACCTTGGATAGCTGTGATCTTAGATCTGCATTTTCAGTCTTCAAGTTTGTCTCCACTTTATGCTTATTTGTCATCAAACTCATCTTTAGTGCTGTGATCTCAAGTTGATGCCTTAGAATCTCATTCTCCTTCTTAAGCTTGGTAGATGATTCACAATCCTTGATTTGCTCAAGTAATTCTTTTCTCTTTAATCTTGAACTCTCAATCTGATCTGTTAGCTTTGAATGAAGTCTTGTGCATCTCTAAGCTTGATCTTCAGTATGTTCCTTTTATCATTAGGCTGATCTAATTCCTCAAGAGCTGCTCCAAGGTTCTTCTGCAAGTATACTAATCCATAGTTATCTCCCTCCAGTTGTTGGGCTCTTTTTGAGTAACTGAGCTCTGATTCCAATTGTTAGAAATAAGGAAAGATGTTAGAAGACTTTAACTCTGTTAGGAGAGTTTTACAATAAGGTGGTGAGCTCGCTGCTCTTACAAACATATACAACTTTATAAGTAGTATAGAATAGTGCCAAAACCTTGACTGTGCTGATATCTTCAATATCTGATCAGTCCTTTGTAGTTCCTTGCATCAAACCATACATACAACTGCCTGCTTAGATATAATTATCAAACTCGCATCTTGTCAAGTTCTTGATTTGACAAGTGAAATCAATTCCTTGACTAATCTGCCAATACTTTGCTAGCTATCTTGTTTCCGCAATATCAAAACTGTTCTTAGAAAATTCAACCAAAACATATGCAAATCATATCATAAAGTTTAGCGGCCTTAGACATGTCTTCAGCATTATCCAAAATAACTTCCTCCAATTTTCAGACTTATACCTGCTCCCTGTGAAGCTTGCTGAACCAAATGATCTGATTGTGCACAGCTTTACTGCTTAATTCTTAGACAATTTTCTTAGTTAATCAAATATCAAACTTCATACTTATCTTCAACAGCCTTAGTACATCATATTGTTGCCATTAATGACAACTCCTATCAACTTACCTTAGCCAAATTGCCAAGAACTCCAACCGTAAGGATAGACACGATGTGACAAAATAGAGGAAGAAATCCAAGGGCCTGTAGCATCATTTAAATAAAGTTCCATTCAACTCTATCATATGCTTCTTCATAATCTATCATCAACATTCCTATATTCTGCTCTGAAGTTTTTGTCCAATCAAGAGTTTCCGAACAAGTAATCAAATTCTCCAAGATATACTTGTTCTTGACAAAGCCAGTTTGAGTGGGGTTAACGATCTTGGGGAGGATATTTTTCACCCTTGTAGCTAATATCTTGGCTAGGATTTTGTAGGAAACATTCCGAATTGTAATAGGTCTCCAGTTCTTGATAAGGGTTTTATGATTATCACCACCTTTTGTAATTAACTTGATAAGCCCAACATTAGCATCTTGCCCTAAAGTGCCTTTCTTGAAAGCAAATTCATACATCTCCAAGAGATCAGAACAAATCCAATCCACATCAACTTTATAGAATTCCATAGGTAACACATTAGGGCCTAGTGATTTATCATTGCTCAATTTATGAATAGCATTTTTGATTTCCTCAATGGTAATACATTTGCCAAGATCTGTAGTATCTGTTGTAGATACTTTCCTGGGGATAATTTTCTCAATCTTGTCTCTTGCTTCCTTCATCCTGTGATCATCATCTTCCGACAAGAACAATTTACCACAATATTGGTTAAATGCTTCCAAAATGTCATCTAAAGAGGTTAAAGTTTCCCCATCTTCACAAATGCACTCTATTATGTCCTTGACTTCTTTGTATTTTGAGACTTCGAAGAAAAAGTTAGAACCTTTGTCTCCCAGGTTCATCCAATTAATTCTTTCTCTTACCTTTGCTCGTTGAATTTTCCTAGTTTGGAGCCTTCTAAGTTTATTTTTCACCTCAGTGATCGCATCAACTGCGCTCAGATTGGAAGGGCAGTCTTTTTCATTTTAGCTCCAATTCAGGTTCTTGGAGAGTGTTGACCAGGGAGAGTTCTTGGCTTCTTGCATCCTTGGCTCTTTTTGCCCCCACAATCTTGAACAAGCTTTGTGAGGTTTGGGTATTTTGAACCCATCTATAATTGGATTATCGTGTATACTGATGTTCTTATTAAACCACTGTATGATATTGATAACAGCTAGAACCACTTGGTCTTTAAGAAGGGAATATTGAGAGAGAACCTGTTTGTGTATCTCCCTTTGATTGTCTATTCTGAAAATTTCGGTTAGAACTGAATGGTGATCATACAAGGTATGAGGAAGGACCCTGATGCAATAATCATTTGGGGGTTTGACACAGCTGAAGATATCTTTGTTAAAGTAAACTCTATCCAATTGACTATATATTCTTTTATCACCTTTTTGGAAGTTAGACCAAGTGTACCATATTCCTTTGGAGCTATCTTTTAGCCCAGCCAAGCGGTCAACTAGATTAAGCTTCCCAATCATTCTTTTCTACAAAAAATGCTCATTACCTTTCCATTCAAACCTAAGACCCTGGGTCATATCCTAGGGCCTTTCAACCATACAAGAATCACCAGCTATCACCCAGGGTATATTTGCCAGATTAGTAATCTATTGCCACACTTGATCCTTTCATTATATTCATTGGGGCCATGTATTGGACAAACACTGAACCCAAAATTCTCAAGCTTTAGGGGGACCCATATTGCCTTACTGCACGGTGAACAACCCCACTTACTAGCAACTTTCTTCCACTTTGGTCTAATCAGGATGGAAGAACCCTCTTTGCCCTTCTAATGGTCAATTGAAAATGCAACATCTTTCCAAATACATTTGAGTGAAATATCAAGCGCAAATCCTATAGCTTTGACTTCTTGTAATAGAAGAATGTCCAAATCCCTTTTCATATTTAAAAACCTCTTAACTATATATTTCTGTTATAGGATTCAAGTCCTCTAACATTCGAGGAGGCACAGTTTAGCTTTATGTTGACTGATTTATTTGTTTGTCTCCATGGGAGCTTGGAAGCCTTAAAACTATTGGGAAGCTTTCCTTTAGGAACCTTGGATGGTTTTGGGTTTACTCCCATTAGAGAAGGTCTACCTCTTTTCCTTCTAACTACTTCCCCTTCTTCCAACATTAGGTGATCCATCTTTTTTGCTTTCCTCCTTTTTTTCCAGCTTCAACATTGAATAAGAAGGTTTTCTTTTTTGTTGGATTTTGAATGATGGAAGGGCACTCTTTATCCCCCATGGGGCAATCTTGAAATTGCATCTTCTCATCTCGAATACAACTGTCCTCAAAACCCATAGGCTCTATCCTCACACTTTTGTACTTGGTTTATAATGCCACAAATTAGAGTGGGGAGGCAAGGGGAGGGAGGCTGGAATGACCAGCACAAAAACATCTATTTAATTTTTGCTCTTTTCTTACACAAGCATTACAATAAGGGGAACCAGATGGATCCTCCAAAGAGGGATCTTTCAAGGTGTTAGAAAGAGCCTATGAATCCTTAGGAGGATTGGTTGGATGAGGAGATGCAGCAGATACCTTCCTTGTGGGGGGCAACGATTAGGTCTTCCATTCTAGAGGAGGGGGCTAATGGCAAAGTCAACTTTCTTCTTAATTTTTTGTAAGGCCAATTGTTGGTCATTGAAAAAGCGAGGAGCGGGCTTAGGGTCAAGAAGACTAAGTCTAAAGTTGATTCTTTGGACCCCAAGTAGCACATCAAGCTCTTTGAGGGAAGACTAAGAGGAGGCGGGGTGGAGGGGGAGCTTTTTTAACAAAATGTGCTTTTAAACCATTCAGGGAAGCATGAATATTGTTGACATCCTTTAGCCAATGTGAGGGAGGGGGTCAGCAGGGGTCTAGTCAGAGTCTAGACGAGCAGGTTGTTTGACAAGAATTGATTTAAGACAGGGAGTTTGCTTAGGGCCCAAAACTTTTGAAATAGGGAGAATTTTCTGATTCAACAAAGGGCAATCTTTCCTTTTGTGGCCTTATTTTCTACACAAATAACAGGCATTAAGCCCACCCATGTATGTGATAAGATATTCAATAGGGCGATCTTTAATTTCAAGACAAATATTTTCAAGTGCATAGAGACTAGGGTAAATTGAGAGTAAAACCCTAATGTCTGTATTTGGGATTAATGCGTTTGATTGGTTAACTTTGATGGCCCAACCGACAGGTTCAAGCAAGTGAGAGATAAAATTCCATAAGAACTAGGGAAGATTTCCAACCGTTATCCATCTTGGACTAGATATAGCAAGGCTTTCACCATTTGAAGATTCAAGAGAGGAACCCTCCAAAATTGTTTCTCAACAACCGCTTTTTGTGAACTAGGGTTATAGAAGAGTAGAACAAAAAGCCCTTTTTGAATCATACAACAATAGGAGTAATGATAATTTTTTTTGCCCCCAAACTTTCTGTAACCATTGAGGAAATTTCTAGATGGTAACTTGTTAATGTTTAAAGCAACAAAAAATATAGCAGAACATTTAAGACTAGCCTTCTTACTATCTAACTCTAGAGTCATGTGTTGATTAGGTTTAAAGATGAATTTAGGGGAAGATAGACCCTTACCTTGATGTCAACTACCTTTTGGCTCTTCCCCATCCAAGACATGATTCTTGGCAAATTTGGCTTCTTTAGAGAGGAATCTTGAGCCTTGAACAATTTGTTTGAAGGATTTGGTATGCCCTCCATTCATTTTCTCTTTGCCATTCGTTGTCTTCCTTCCATCTTCAACACGCGACAAGGGCACTTTGAAAGCAAAATGGGCAAGATGTAGGGTTTCTTCTAGGGCTGAACTAGGGACTCCCCCGAATGTGTTTAATTCGGGCAAGCCCAAGCGAGGCCAATGCCATTAACGGGCTGTTTGGAGTAGGTACTAAGTTAGGGCTCCACAAGTACAGGTTGCAGAGCCCTTCTTAAATATTTTTTATTTTAAATTTTAAACAATCTTATATATAATTTTAAATTGATAAATAGTTTATAATATAAATTTAAATGGTAAACATAGAATTAATTTGTGTCTAGCTGAGTAAAAAAAGAATAAGGTATGACATTTAATGTCAATACTTTATTAAGCATAATTTTTTAAATTTAATTGAAATTATTTGTTTTAAAAGCTTTTTTTTGTATAAATTGCAAGGTGCTATTGTTATATCAGCTATTCAAATTTATCATGGTAGGCACTACTCAATTTGCTGTTGACCCAACTTCACCATAGAGGCATGTGAAAATATTAGAGCATGTTCTAGATGGAGGGAGATGCACTTGGATATGTCTTGTGTGTGATGTGCAATATACAAGTTCCTAGAGTCAAGTGAAAAGGAATTTGTGTGAAATTCCTGGAAAGGGAATCAAATTTTGTCCAGGAAAAGATGAAGTACCTATACAACTTTCAAAGGAGTAACATATATATTAAGGAACATGAGGAAGCAAATGCAAGGGTTGAAAGTAGTTTGGGGTATCCATTGCTTAAAGGAAGGGGCTCACGAAAGTCACATGTTTTATCATCTCATAATCATACACTTAGTGCTGCTTTTGATATTGTGATAGAAAGCCATCCATATATGAGGAGAAATGAAGATGAGGCTAGTAATCCAAAGAGAGCAAAAAGACCATTAAAGAGGGCGTTTAATAATGATGCTAGACATATTGCTGACCAAGTGATTGCTAGGTGCCTCTATGCAAACTGCTTAACATTCAATGTTATTTGATCACCCTATTGGCAAGACACAGTAAGAGAAATAAATGAAGCTCCAGAGGGGAACACAAGCCTAGATTATAAGAAGGGGCTTACCACTTTATTGACAAAGGAGATCAAACATATAGAAACTTCACTAGCTCCCATTAAGGCTTCATGGCAAAAAATAGGTGTCTATTATTTCCAGTGGGTAGAAGGATGGAAAAAATAGACCTTTAATTAATGTGATTGCAATGTACCTTAAAGGGGCAATGTTTCTAAAAGTTGTTGATTTTGAGGGCCAAGTGAAGGATGCATAATTTTTTGTGGACATTTTTATACAGTGCATCAATGAAGTAGGTCCTTAAAATGTTGTTCAAGTTGTTATGGACAACACAAAGAACTATAGAGCAGTTGGTCTTTAGTTGAGACACAATTCCCACATATATTTTAAACTCCTTGTGCCATATAATCACTCAACCTTATGCTACAAAATTTGGGTACTAAAATAGCTTGGGTTAAAGAAGCTTATGATGAAGCTCAAGAGATCCCAATGTGTATAAAAAACTGCCACTTCTCTCAAGCTATTTTTAAATCATTGTCGCAGTTAGAGCTATTGAAGGTAATTCAAATTTCAACCAATCCGATTTTATGTTTTCCAAGTAATTTATATTAACAAAATTACACACACACATTATTCTTTATTTTGAATTACTTATTTTTCTATTTTCGAATAGTTTGTTGAGGCTAGATTGATGGCTTGTTAGTGTTTGAGAGGTACTTCCTTGTATGGTCATCAACCAAGCATGGAACATATGGAGGCAATCCAGTACTGAGAGGGCAACAAATGTCAAGTAAAGGCTTTTGGATGACACTTGGTGGAATCGCACAAAATGCCTTCTTAGTTTCATAGAGACCATCTCAGGTATGATTCGCTTTACTGACATGGATAAACCATGTGCGGGGGAAGTTTATGATGGAATAGACTCAATGATTGGGAATATGAGATCCATCATAAATGCAAAAGAGCAAGACCTTGAAGAAACCTTCTTCAAAGAGGTGCAATCAATTTGTGTTGAGCAATGAAACAGATTGACCACCCCACCCCACTCCATCTTCTTGCTTTCTTGTTAGCGTCAGAGAGATACTTTCTTGTATGGTCATCAACCAAGCATGGGACATATGGAGGCAGTCTAGTATTGAGAGGGCAACAAATGTCAACCAAAGGATTTTGGATGACACTTGGTGGGATCGTGCAAAATACTTTCTTAGTTTCATAGAGACCATCTTAGGTATGATTCGCTTTATTGACATGGATAAACCATGTGTGGGGGAAGTTTATCATGGAATAGACTCACTGAATGGGAATAAGAGATCCATCATAAATGCAAAAGAGCAAGACCTTGAAGAAACCTTCTTCAAAGAGGTGCAATCAATTTGTGTGAGCAATGGAACAAAATGACCACCCCACTCCATCTTCTTGCTTTCTCGGCGAGTCCCAAATATTATAGTGAAGAGATTCTTGCTATACCAACAAGGGTGCCACTATATCGTGATGTAGAAGTAGGTGATGAATTTAGGAAAGCTGTTACTAAACTCTTCCTTGATTAATGAAATGGAAGATGTAGTTACAAGTAAATTTGCTGATTTTGTATCATCCATTGGTCATGGTCCTGCTGCTCTTTGTGACAAGTTTAGGAAGGGTGGTCACTCTTGGTGGTACCTTAGTGGCCAATAATCGGCACACCTCTAACTTCTTGTGATCAAAGTTTTATCACAAGTAAGTTTATGAATTCTTATCCACTCTCTAAATCTGGTTGTCATTTTGAAATTGCTATTTGTCATTTGATTTACTTAAATTTTAGAGACTTTAATGAGATCTGCCTTTGCTTCAATAGATTTGCTAGTTCATCTTCAACTGAAAGAAAATTGGAGTACATACTCCTTCATCCATTTAGTGAGGCGCAATCGGTTGGCATGAAACAAAGCTGAGGATTTAGTTTATGTGCATTCAAACTTGCACCTTCTTACTCATCAAAATGACGAGTTGAAAGGAAGGGGCAAAAAAGTTGTGGGACGTAGACCCGGAGCGTACTGACTTAGATCTTTCTAGTGCTGCTTAATCTTTAACAATGGAGGAGTTAAGTAGCCAGCATACTTTTAGTGCAAGCAACAGTGGGGTTCAATCATCTAATTTCAATGTTGATGACAATCTTGATATTGATGATTACCCATATGGTTCTAATTAGTGAACTGATTCCCAGAATTATTTGTGTTAAACAATGGCTAGATATCATTGGACTCTAGTTCAATCTTTTTAATATCAAAGATTGAATTTAAATTACTATGTTATGTTTGAAATCTGAAATTTGTAATGGTTTAGTTTAGCATATGTATTGGTATGTTAATTCTAAACTATATATATTGGACATACCCAACCCCTTAAAAAAAATTTCTTCTATACCAGTGTTTCATACCTACGTACCTGTATCCGATTCGGCTACTTAGCTTCCAACGTTACATCACTGTTATCAAGGTCTCTGCAGATTACTTACCATTTAATTCAGTCCTATCTTTGCACCTCTGGAAATAAATATTTACAACTCAGTTCTGTGTACCCACCACCTTCTACTTTCTAGGTATATTTAAGCTTCCCTCACCAAGTAGGATAAGTTAAACTCAAATTTAAGTTAGCTTCTATGTCTTTAATTATTTTTGTAGATTAAATCGTCAGCAGTAAGCTAGTGTGGTGATGACATTTAAAATTATGCATCTTGTGAAGTTTGCAAGATATACATTCATCAACTAGTAACAATAGGCTCTTGACTTGCACAAAATGGTTTCCATTCCGTAGATAGTCTCCATCTAAAGGTTCTCATGTTTTGTAACATTACACCAGATATTACTGGTTTGGAACTATTGCATAGCGTCATACATACTAGAAATTGATGCTATATTAGAAATTCAGAATTCTCAATGGAAAAATTTCCATGTGGATTTGTATATTTTCTTGAATTTTTTTTGCATAGTTTGCTTTTCCTCAAATGTTTTTTCATAAATGTATCTCGCATTTTCTTGGAACCTCTCAAATTTCTTATGATGCTAACAAGGCTACTTATGTATAGATATATAATATTATTTTGCATTCATTTAAGCTGATTTTGCTTGCATTAAATTGTTGATATCTCAACTTTCTCAGACATTCATGCGATTCTCAGGTTTAAATGTTGGGTGTATGTTACTTCAGTAAACATTTTTGTTTCAAAAGCATATTATTTCCAGTTTCAAGCAATTTTGATGCCTTATTTCTTATCCTTTTGATCTCTTTAAAGCATTTCTTTGAAAATCTTGTCTTAAATCCACTGTTTACTAATAGATAGAAATTGAATGAACATGCTTTTAGTTCTGTTCATTAAATGTTGCTATATTCTTGCTTCTTCACACTCTTAAATTAGTTTCTTCTGTAAAGTCATTTAAAGATCACTCACCACATTCAGTTTTTGATGCCTTATTTCTTATCCTTTTGAATTCTTTAAAGCATTTCTTTGAAAATCTTGTCTTAAATCCACTGTTTACTAATAGATAGAAATTGAATGAACATGCTTGGCATTCTGTTCATTAAATGTTGCTATATTCTTGCTTCTTCACACTCTTAAATTAGTTTCTTCTGTAAAGTCATTTAAAGATCACTTACCACATTCAGTTTTGAATGAGAAAGTCAATTATCAGGTAAAGGACCCTTGACCAGATGATTACCCATATACTATCGATGACATTCACTGGATGATATACCCAAACATGAAGAAAGGGTTTGGAAGCATATTCCAGTTAGATCTGATATCTTCTGTAATTGGGTTGAATCCTGTACCAAAGATTCTTCTGTACTTGGTGAGAAAAATCCCCTTGTTTGAAATCAGAAGCAAAGGTGTCCAGCATTACATCATTTGAGTTCAGTGGATCCAACTATTTGGCTTGAAACCCTTTACAAAATTCTGGAATAAACATGTTATCCTTTTTTAAAATTAAACTCCTACAATAACGCTTAGCTTTACTATCTCTTTGAAAATGAGCAGTTCAGATACCAGATTTATTGACAAGAATATTTAATTATTGAGATTGTATCTTGCAAGGAATTTGAGATACCTTCCAATTGGTGAGGTTTTTGTAAACAACATTTTGAAGATCTCAATTCTTTTAGTGAAAAAGTGGTGTGGACTGAAAAGTGCTTGTAGATGAATTTTCGCATATCTAAGATCAGGACATCTACAATGGATGAATACACTTGAAGGAGTCTACACCCTCAGGGTTTACCAAACCCGCAGGTTTTACCAAAATCTTACTTTGAGAAAGGTAGATCAGGAGGCATTGGAGAATGCCCCAAGATGATTGTTGCCAACAGAAATAGATGAAATTTGTGAGTAGCAAGATTGAGGAGTTCATTGCCCTTGTTTCATCTTAGAGACTGTTTTAACCTCCAAAACATATTCCTTCAGATAGAAGTTAAAAATATGCTTTGAAAAGCATTGCCATGGTATGCACCTAGAAAATCTAATGGAAAAAACCAACCAAATCTAAGGTGCTGGGGATGCCTTCCAATCTCCACCAACACACTGATGCTTTTATGTTCAAGTAGCCATGATAGTAGAAAATAAGAAGGAACTCCATTAAAATCAAATGAATGGTTATGCTGTTAAATTGTGGACCATCTTGGCTTTGTTTTTATAATTATGTTCTCAAGGAAGTTAGCCATGTCAAATATCATCAAAAGCATGCATGTGGGGAATGATAGGTCAAAAAGTTAACAAATTTCCTATACTGAACTAGTCTCCCATTTCAAGGGGAATGACATCTACATGTATGTGACCATGTTAAGACCTTCATATGATAATTCATTGGTTTAATGCCGCAATACTATAAGAGAATAACTTATTCCTATGTAATAACGACTTGTGCTCTGAAGAAGGTTGCATCTCCATTAGTCTTTGTTGAATTGACTAGGTCCACATGGGCTTGATATTGAATGCACAAAATGTGAATAGTTGCGAGATTTCTTTTCCTTCTCATGCTTTCATTTTCTGAAAGTCTATTAAGGCATTTTCCTTTTTGCAGGCGGAGTCAGAAGCACCTTCCACTGAAACGACTGAAAAAGTAGGTGAGTTTTTAGTGGCAGTTGACCATTACTTATGATAAATAATTGTGAAAATTTCCTATTCTTATGGCTATGGAAATTCAGTGGCTTTCATTTTAACATGGATGTTTGTCATTTGAAATGGAAATAATATTAAAGCAGCTTTATATTCTTCAGTATTAGTACAGCTGCTCATATAGATTTTATAAGGAACTATTAGTGGTTAGAATTAATAAACTTGAATAATTAGTGCAACCAGTATCTCATAGTGTTGCATCTAACCATATCAGTTGACTTGTCGAAATAACAGGGTAAATGGTAGAATAAAAATAATGAATGATAAAAATTCAATCCAATTTCGATGTGATTAAGTCAATAAACTTTTAATTAATAAAAGCGATGAAGAAGGAATATAACAGCTCAACGAGCTCATAAAATTCAAACCATAAACATTTGATTTACATAGAGAAACCCTTGTGCAAATAAAGTCCTCCCTAAAAGAGACCCATGATTGTAGCACTGAAAAAATTATAGCTTAATAATACATCGCACATGTCTCTTTGATAGTAGTTTGGCAAGCCAAGATCATAAGAGTATCGCCAAAAAACCTTATAATCCATTGCCCCATTCCTCCAATATATAGGAAAATTAGAAACAAGGAATCATTAAATTGTATCAAAAACCATTGGTCAAAATCATGAGCCATGTTAAAAATCCAACATCCCCATGGTCATTGTTAGGTATCTTAGAATGATAACACCTCTTACCTCTTGCACAACCCTTCTCATATATCATGTTATAGCAGTAAAATTGACTAAGATCTCAATCTTATATGCTCCATAAGAGGAATAAATAAATATTAACCTCTCCATCTTAGTCAATTTAACCATAAACAATATTGGTATTTAAAATTATTTTTAATAATGTTAACCTTAAATTAATTATTTTCTAATATAATTATTATTAGCTGAAAATTTTATTTTTAAATTAGTAACAATATTAGTTATTAACTATCTTAAAACTTACTACAAATTAAAATTAAAAAGACACATAAAAATCAGAGGAAAAAAGAGTAAGAAAATAACAAAATCTAAAAGCTGCAGCCAAAGGTACCAAAACTTAGAAATGCCAGCAAGTACAAACCACAGGTTTTATAGGACGTTGACAATATTAAAATGTGCATTAGATAAAAGGTAAACACTCTTCATTTAGGCACACATTTTGTAAATATATCGCAGCATTTTAAAAGTGTGGCCTATGAAGCAAAAGTGCACTTACATAAACCACCCTTATTGTTAACATATTTCAATCCTCAAAACTGTGGGTAGCTGCTGAAATTGTGCGTTATAGAACAAAAAGTAGGTGCATATCCTCTGTGCCTTTTAGTTTTTCAAAATTGCCAATAAGGCAGGGACAGTGGGCCTAGTGGCATAGTCCAATTTTAATATTTTTAATTTATAATTAATATAATCATTATTTAATAAAATTTTTAACTACAATGAGTTGATTAGAAAAAAGAAGGTAAAGCAAATGTCTATGATGAAGTCATGAGTCACCATCTATTCACAGCAAATTTATTTTTGCTTTTAATGAACAAATGTGGTGTGGTTGTAGATTTTTCATAGTTCTCAAACTATGTTTCTGGATTTGGTTGGGTTTCACAGATTTGGAAAATTATTTTGAGGTTGGGTGCATTTGCACAATAAAAAATATATATCCTCAAAGTAGGAATTAAATGTAGAATACCACAGCATCATATAATCAACAAAACCACCTTAAATGTTATTTAAAACATAGAATGATAAATATCATAAAATATTCATTGGTCAAACTTCTATCAAAATAATAATATCAAGACCAACAATAATAATATTCAATGTTCTCCATAATAAATCTCCTTGTGGATAGGTATGCTGCTGTATTGTTCATGATAATTCGGGCAACATTCTCAACCCCAATCTTTTGGATTACCCCATCCAATAAATTGGACAAAAATCTAAGTTTTTAAACTTTTATGCTTGACATCTATGAACTTCAAGAACATTAGTGTGCCATTGAAAGCCACTAAAAAATTAAGGAGAGTCATATTCAATCCATATGTGCATCCATCTGATAAGATGCTGCAACCCTTTTGTTACCATTTTTTTTAATCATTACTCACACTTGTGATTTTTATACCTCCTTCTCTAGTAATGACTCACTCAAATTCCTAGCTATCAGAGCCTTCAACCCCTTATTAATGACTATCAATGCATCCACCAATCTTTTTCAATATGGGTTGGTTCGCCAAATTGAAGGTTAAAATATTGCTATGTTCCCCCAAGTTTCTGGTATGGGGACGGCGGGACGGGTTTTCCGGACGGCAAATTTTTTTGGTGATTTTAGGGACAGGGGGGGACGGCAAACGGGGACGGCTATATATATATATATTAGGAGCTAGAGCAGCTACAGATTTTTGAGATGAGATTGCAGCAGATACAAATGTAGGGCTGGGTGGTGTTTCTTTGGTGGATCTTGACCATGAGGAGTCCACTAGTTCTAGTGATGAGGAGTTACCCATATGCGATGATTTGAGGCCTCCCTTCACTACATTTTGACATGATTTTATACTTGTTTTGATATCATGCTACTCATTCTATTCATCCTTATGATATCTTGATATGATATAAATTAGAAATATCTATTTATCGATAATTTGACTTTTCAATAGTAATTGGTAATTTGATATTTTATGTTGTTCTAGTATAGTATTGGGAATGTTAGTATGTTACAATATTTATATGTTAATTAATTTTGTATTAGTAGTTCTTATGCAGTTATGCTATTATGCATAATTTCATAACTAGTATTTCAAATACTACATGTATAGTATATTGCAGCAGCACTTCCCCCTCCCAACTCCTTGTCACTATGTTCCCGCCATCCCCAAATCGAAGTTCCTTTTATCCCTCTTTGGATGCCCCGATATCCTGACGTCTCCTGGTGCATGTGGTACACTGTTATTCTCTTTGATAATATAATTACTCTCTATAACTAATGCGGCATGATTTGCATCAGACTCTTACTTTCTCTATAGGCTGGCTAGATCACTAGTGCTGATGCCATAGTAATGTCTTCAACTAAGAATTTTTTGGTTTTTTTGCAATTTCACAAAGAACAATGGTTGGAACCTTAACACCTTTTGATCATTGAGATCCCAATGTGGGAAAGGTGAGAGTATATATTTAAAGGGCTAGAAGAATATTATAATATGGTGCTTCTTGGTGGCAAGTTAAACAATTCAATACTACATATTATTACAAAATTTGAAATCAAAAATATGCTTATTGTGGTGCAAGCCTCTAGATTAATTACAAGTTGTAAGTGAAATTGAACAAAGCTAGTTTTGGCGGCAAGTCTTCGTGGAGAATTAAATATTCAATATTAAATTTGGTAGTGAATTTGCGTAAATTAACACAATATTAATTTACAACTTTTACAATACTAGTTTTGGTGAAACGCTTTCTAGAACAATACAAAATTATACTAAAATAGTGGAGAACCTGTAATGTCCTCTTTCTAGCATTCATAGCATGATGTTGTCGTTAGCCTATTTCCCCACGGTCCCGTAGGCTAACCAGGACATTATAAGGACTTAGAGGCCATTTGGTCTAGACAGTTTCAGTTGCAGGTCTTTTTGAGGGGTTTTGAGGCAACTTTGGGCATACTTACTATTTATAGTAAGTCATCTTAGATATGGTCAGACATCCAGTGGCAACGGTATGTCGATGGTAATTGTTTAAAATCGACAAAAAGACTTGTTTATCATTGATAAGATTTGTTATGCATTGATAAAGCTATTTTATAAAGTTAAGTTTAAATATTTAACTTTATTAATGCATAGACTATAGTTTGTGAGAAATATTTAAATTAAAAGAGTCCCCTTTATTTTATAACACATTGGAGACATAAGTTACATAAAGGGAGTTATGTTTTATCCCACATTGAGAAAACGAAGGATTGAGCTCTTGTGAGAACACTATAAAAGAAAGGGAAGAGCTTCTTCTTAGTGAGCTTGGAAATATCAAAGAAATTGGAGAATTTTCTAGAGATTATATCTCAATAGTTTGAAGGACGAAATCCCTTCAAGCTGAAAATCTTGACGCCATTGAAAGATATGGTCTTGAGATTCAACATGGTAGCAGTCTGAAAAAAGCAGATACGAAAAAGCAGCCCGAAAAAAGCGGAACCGAAAAAGCAAGCGGTAAAAGCAATCCGTAAAAGCAGTTCAAAAAGCGGAACCGAAAAAGCAGGCTGAAAAAGCGGGTACGAAAAAGTAGGCCGAAAAAGCAGTTCGAAAAAAGCAAAGCAGAAGGGGCAGTATAGAAGGAAATTATTTCAGCCATCTATAACTAGGTTCTTTTGTTAGTATTGTTTTTAGGCTGTTATAATCTTTCAGCTGTAAGTGTGCATTATACCAGCATTATCATTTTGTAATCCATGTAAATGCCAAAGTCTTGGCCATATTTCATGAGCATTGTAATTTTCATTGCAATTAAGAAGATAATAGTTGCTGGTGTCATTTAAGCAATTTAATATCATTATTTATCAGCTAGTTAGTTTGCATACCAACTGTTTGTAAAAATGCCAGTTGGCTGTAGGTGTTCATTTCTCATGCTTAGATCATATATATGCACTGAATATTGTAAAAATTAGTAGCACACTCATGTTAGGTCATTGTGTAGTCCATTGTAGTCTTCTAGCACAAGATTCTCATTGATGCAAATTGAAGAAAAAGTCATTTGAAACTAGCTGAAATACTATATCAGTCATACGTCCCTTGCATGTGAATTGTTTGATGAAATTCCTTGAGCTTTCATCAGCATTTTTGAGGGCAGATTTGAGGAGGGTTATTACAGTGGTATTAGAGCTTGCTTGCAAAGTGTTTGACGAAATGTCAAACAACTGAAGTATAAAGTTTTTTGGTGTTTGAAGGAGTTATAACCTGTTGGGGTTATTACAGTGGTATCAGAGCTTGCTTGCAAAGTGTTTGACGAAATGTCAAACAACTGAAATATAAAGATTTTTGGTGTTTGAAGAAGTTATAACCTATTGGGGTTATTACAGTGGTATCAGAGCGGTTTCCTGCCATCCTGTGGAGGTCTTATTGGGAATTTGGATTAGCTAGATAGAGAGAAAAATGTTTGACAAAATGAATGCCAGTCTAAATCAGGGAAAGGAAAGATTCTTACAGTTATTAGACACCTTAGCACAGGGACAGCGATCAGCAGAGCAGAGAGCACAGGAACAGAGTCAGAGATTGGAGCTTATGATGCAGATGATGGCTCGTCAAATGGGGTTGAATGCTAACGTAGGTGGAGGAAATAATCGGAATGGTTATAATCAGAATGGTAACAATCAGAATGGGAATAATCAGGATTGGACACATAATGGAGGTGAACAAGTTGGGAACAATTTCGGTCATGCACCCCAGCAAGCTAGGACAGTGAGTTCGAGGCCCATGATTCCCACATTTCCTCCTAGAGCTCCAAAGCAGCCCGTACAAGAGCCCTAGATCACTGATATATAGGACTAGCTGAGGAGAGATTGGGAAGCCGGAGGTCCAGATTTTACTGCTGCAATTACCTTTAGGGAGTATATAGATGTGCGGATGAAGCATATGCCTCGTGGACATGACAAGAACCAGAGCTATGAGCTACGGAAGAAAGTAGGGAAACTTCAATTACCATATTATGATGGCTCGGGGAAGTCTACAACAAGAGCTTGGGTTCAAAGGCTTGACACATACTTTCAAATGAACCCTATGCCTGAGGAAGAAGCTATTAAATATGCAGCAATTCACCTGGATGAGTTAGCACACGAGTGGTGGCATCATGGTATGGTCACTATGGGTCATGCACACATTACCTCATATGTAGAGTTTAAAGAAAGACTGATTGAACGTTTTGATAGGCCTAAGGATCGTACCTTCCCTATGACAGACAGAAACTTGTATGAGGAGTTTAACAGACATGCTGATTCGATACAAGGAGACATTAGCATATCTTCAGGTAATGGTTTATCTGCATCATCTTCACAGGTAGAAGGGGTTTAAGAGGTTGTGCAGGTTGAGCCAGTTGCATCAGAAGGTGATATCACAGGCACACCGGATTGTGCGATTGACACAGATAGTGATTCCAGTACAGTTGGGCTAGATGAAGTTACAGCAGTTGAGGATACTGTCATGTTTGAGGATAGTACAGTTGATCAGAAAGTGAGCATTCAGGACTTTGCAGAAAGTGAGTATCAGGCACAGTTGGATGCTTCTTCACATGAGATAGAGGCTAGTAGCTCTTTACTTGGTTTGGCACGCTAGCTGAAGACAAGGGACAAGAATATTGTCACGGCTTTATCTCATCATGATAGGATACATGGATTGATTGAGAATCACATTTGGATGATTCAACTGCAGGAGAGACAAAAAGGAGTCACAACAGGTTTTTCTTGTGACCACTTACAGCAGATCAAGGAAGGCATGGAGGCAATGAAGTTGGCTCTACAGGATTCTGAGAGACATGTGGACGAGCGTTGTCTTGAGGTGAGTTCAGTTCGGGAGTTAGCACATATAGCAAGGACTCAGTTTCCTTTTACAGTTGGGTCACATATTGATGATGATATGAGTACTTCTAGCATTCACACTCCGGATTCAGAGACTGTAGACAGGTGCGTGAAGTCAGTTGGTATTGTTCACATTACTCAGGTGAGAAGTTTACTTGAATTGCCAGTTGGTTTCCGTTCATGGATTAGATGTTGGGATCCTTATCTTAGTACTTGGGATCGTTTTGACCGGAGATATTTATCATTCTTTGGTAGTAGTATCTGTTGCACCATCATGGACTTGATTAGTAGCTTGCCAGGTGTAGTTCTCATCCATGCCAGTAGCTTGTTTGATGCTGGAATTAGTTTTTACACACTTTTGTTGGGCATTGTTCATGTATCCAGTCGACCATTCTTGTTGGAATGGGTTGATGATCTCTCAGATATGACAAAGCTTACAGAAGAGTCTCAGGATCTAATTATTACAGATGATACGCAGGGGGATGTTGTGGACAGTTTTGAAGACTTAGTCTCCTCAACAGTTTCCTTTGATACAGAGGTTTATGTTGATGCCTCAGTCACTTTGTTTGATGATACAAGTTCAGCAGTTGGACTGCAAAATTTGGATGGCAGTATTACAGATGATAGTCATTCTGAGGTTACTCCTTTGGACAGTGTACTAGGGGTAGAGTATAGGAGTTTGACCAGTTAGCACAATCATGTGTCTAGTTAGTTGAGAGTTTGTGAGCGAGACATTTCTATCACTTGCGAGCATTTCGATGCTGCTCGTCAGTTGTTAGCAGTTTATGGATGGGGTTCTCTTGCTAGTGATGAGCAGGGAGGCAGTTATCTTTCCTTGACAGAGATCCACTCTTTATGGGAGGCTATCCGAATTCTGAGACAGAATTATATGCAGTTGGTAGCCGATAGAGATTATCTTATGGAGGGGGCAGTACAACATATGACGCATTATTGGTCAAGGAAGATGAGGTGAGTAAGCTTACTCAGCAGCTTGAGGTGACTTCTGAGTTTCTTGAGAGTACACAGTTGGCTTTCGAGGAGTCACAGTTTCATTTAGCTGAGGTGACCATGGAGTTGGAACAACTTCAGTCTTTACCAAATTCTGTACAGTCACTGACCGTGGTGTCTGGTGATCCGAGGATGTCCATGGTCGAGGTTGATAGAGGCAGTGGAGATGAGGATATATCTATCCATGACACTAGTACTGGCATATTTGGTCCGTTTCCACTGGAGGCAGGTTCAACTGAGTTGGGCGTTGCAGCTGAGCATTGTGGTATGTTTGACTTTGAGGGCACAAAGACTAGTGATGTTGTTGTTGATTCTGCACTCTTGGCTATATCATCCTCTAACTTAGCTGATGATCAGTCACAGTTGGTTGTATCATGTCTGCAGGATGAGTCTTTGACTGGGATTGGTTCTTTTTACCGGCGTTATACTGTAGAATGTGTTCATCGGTTTGCTTTTGATCCATGTGTTGAGGAGTTGATGGCAGACAGGTTTGGTCTGGGCTCTCGTTTTTGCTATCTACCGTGTAATGACTATACACCATCAGCAGTGCATGGGTGTTATGGTTATGAGACAGTGGCCGGTGATCTGCAGAGTTGTGTTAATGGCAGCAGGTGTGCAGTGTGTGGATTCTCTGTATTTGGTGCAGTTTCATGCGGGAGTATTCATCGTTGTTGCAAAATTGTATTGTACATTCCACATAGGCTAGTGGGATGTGTTGATGGTATTTACTATGTTGGCAGTTTGGGTTATCTACTCTACTTGGGTTCTGATATTTCGAGAGCTTCTTTCTCATGGGTTCCTGACTTTGGAGTTTGGGTGAGTTGTATTCGCCAATTTGATTATGGATTCCTCTTGGTTAATTTTCAGAGGTTGTTGCAGGAGCCTATGTTGACTAACAGTAGTATAGTTCATGACTACATTTGGGATCCAGGTGGATTGATTGGGTTGTTGTTTGACCATTGCTTGGGGACAAGCAATTTTGGGAAGGGCGGACTGTAATGTCCCCTTTCTAGCATTCATAGCATGATGTTGTCGTTAGCCTATTTCCCCACGGTCCCGTAGGCTAACCAGGACATTATGGGGACTTAGAGGCCATTTGGTCTAGACAGTTTCAGTTGCAGGTCTTTCTGAGGGGTTTTGAGGCAACTTTGGGCATACTTACTATTTATAGTAAGTCATCTTGGATATGGTCGGACATCTAGTGGCAGCGGTATGTTGATGGTAATTGTTTAAAATCGACAAAAAGACTTGTTTATCATTGATAAGATTTGTTATGCATTGATAAAGCTATTTTATAAAGTTAAGTTTAAATATTTAACTTTATTAATGCATAGACTATAGTTTGTGGGAAATATTTAAATTAAAAGAGTTCCCTTTATTTTATAACACATTGGAGACATAAGTTACATAAAGGGTGTTATGTTTTATCCCACATTGAGAAAACGAAGGATTGAGCTCTTGTGAGAACACTATAAAAGAAAGGGAAGAGCATCTTCTTAGTGGGCTTGGAAATATCAAAAAAATTGGAGAATTTTTTGGAGATTATATCTCAATAGTTTGAAGGACGAAATCCCTTCAAGTTGGAAATCTTGACGCCATTGAAAGATATGGTCTTGAGATTCAACATGGTAGCAGTCTGAAAAAAACAGATATGAAAAAGCAGCCCGAAAAAAGCGGAACCGAAAAAGCAAGCGGAAAAAGCAATCCGTAAAAGCAGTTCAAAAAGCGGAACCGAAAAAGCAGGCTGAAAAAGCGGGTACGGAAAAGCAGGCTGAAAAAGCAGTTCGAAAAAAGCAAAGCAGAAGGGGCAGTATAGAAGGAAATTATTTCAGCTATATACAACCAAGCTCTTTTGTTAGTATTGTTTTTAGGGTGTTATAAGCTTTCAGCTGTAAGTGTGCATTATACCAGCATTATCATTTTGTAATCCATGTAAATGCCAAAGTCTTGGCCATATTTCATGAGCATTGTAATTTTCATTGCAATTAAGAAGATAATAGTTGCTGGTGTCATTTAAGCAATTTAATATCATTATTTATCAGCTAGTTAGTTTGCATACCAACTGTTTGTAAAAATGTCAGTAGGCTGTAGGAGTTCATTTCTCATGCTTAGATCATATATATGCACTAAATATTGTAAAAATTAGTAGCACACTCATGTTAGGTCATTGTGTAGTCCATTGTAGTCTTCTAGCACAAGATTCTCATTGATGCAAATTGAAGAAAAAGTCATTTGAAACTAGTTGAAATACTATATCAGTCATACGTCCCTTGCATGTGAATTGTTTGATGAAATTTCTTGAGCTTTCATCAGCATTTTTGAGGGCAGATTTGAGGAGGGTTATTATAGTGGTATCAGAGCTTGCTTGCAAAGTGTTTGACGAAATGTCAAACAACTGAAGTATAAAGATTTTTGGTGTTTGAAGGAGTTATAACCTGTTGGGGTTATTACAGTGGTATCAGAGCTTGCTTGCAAAGTGTTTGACGAAATGTCAAACAACTGAAATATAAAGATTTTTGGTGTTTGAAGAAGTTATAACCTATTGGGGTTATTATAGAACCACACAATTTAATGAAGATTTATTGAATCAATGAGTGAATTCTTCAATAGTTAGCTAAATAGCTAAAATATCTAACAATGATCAACTTTTGCAACATGTAACACTGTGAAGTGGTATGGCTGCATGCCCAAGATGCATGACTATCTTGGAAAGAGTAGAATCAATAATTATTTAAGATGTAGGCCTTAGAAGTGAATCACTAACACCATTTGACAAATAAGTTTTCATCTTTAGTTAGAAAGATGAATATACATTCAATCTTAAGAGAATTGGGATTTGATATTGTTAATTCGTAATTTTCTTCAATGCTTGATTCCTCTTTATAAATGTGCTCGAGGAAATTATAATATAATCTTCTTTTTCTCCTTTTACCTCCAAAACTTTATTTTTGAAGTGTTTAAAAGTAATTTAATTAACATTACTTTTGGATCCTAGTCTTAGCAACACATTATAAATTTTTTTCTTTGTTACCCAGTTTGCCCCCTTCTATGCCCAAATTTGGGCCTGATGTTTACTTGGTTCGGACTTGAGCTGTTTTGCTAAACAATATTTTCATGGTGCAAATGAACAACTGCAGATTTTCTTTGCTTACGAATTTGTTTGCAATTGTGGTGTTTGGAAAGAAAATTGTGTGCCCTACATCAAACTTAGTGTATTCGACTCTATACATTCTCTCTGTGCAAATCTTTGCCCTCCTTGGCAATAAAATGGACATTGTTGGGTAAGAAGATGAGCATTCCATCGAAGGTGTTGAAGCCAAGGTTGAATAGGAGATTGTGGAAGGCATTGTCTCTTGGAAGGTCCATGTCTTTAATTGCCATATCAAGAACTGTCAAATCATGCTTTTGATTATTCATGGAGATGAGTGCAGATGGAAGCAAGGTGGAGCGTATTATGAGCTTGTAGAATAATGTGAAAGAAATAAAATTTATTATGTTAATAAAATGAATTATTAATAAATAAATTTTTTTCTAAATAAATTATGTATTACTTCAATTAGTTTTTAATAAAAATATTGTTACATGCTATAAATAACTTTATTAATATAATATAAGGTCTATAAATATTATGATTAAAAATAGGAAATATGTATATTATGTCTTATATTCTTGACTCGATATATATATATATATATATATATATATATATATATATATATATATATATATATATATATATATATATATATATAGATATATGTTTTTGAATGCATAGAGCCAAAAAGAATTGTTGATGTTTTGTAGCTTTAGTCGGATAAATACTATTGAAGATATGTACACATATATTTAGTATATATGAGATGTATATATATACCTATATATATTATTCTTTATATATTAGAGAAATTAGTGACTTAAGAGATTTAATATATATACATATGTATATATGTATAATTAATAATTATAATAATTTTCATTATGTTAATGAATAGACATGTCCCATGAAGAGACATGTCTATTTTTGACTCATTCTCCATATAAATATTAGGATCACTGCCTATGGAAAGTACATAGCTAACAAGTAGTGCAAATACATTTGTAGTGATCCAAAAACCAACATGTTATTAGAGTAGGCTTTCTCTAGGCCGGTGAGGTATCAAAATATTTTATAAGTCAACAATGGCAAAGAGGTCGAATATACTACATTTAACACTACTAGAGAAAATAAATACTATCGGGCAAAACATATTTGCAATAAATTTTTGAAGGCATACTATAATATGCAATTACACACAGAGATATCAAAATTTAACACAAGTCTTCATCATCATTGGACATGTTTACAAGGGCTACTACAAAAGGTTCTATGTCAGAAAAGTAAAAATTATCACTCTGCGTTGGTGTATTATTTGGTTCGGATCGGTTAATCTATATTGATAGGATGTTATGTGCATCTACATTGGTAGCGATTAAGAATTCCTTCTGTTGTGTGAACTTCTACCCCTACTAACTGTCCATATCCGTTAGAACATTGAAGAGATTTGAAGTTCGAGAGGCCCAAATATTTGGAAATTAGTTGGCACATCTCACTATGTAGGGGTCATAAGGAAATGAGAAATTATTGTTGACGACTTGGCCTAGAACTCCTGAGATACAATTGTCCTTGGGAAAAGGAGATACGGTCCTTGTAAGAGATAGAATGCGAATGGAGAAGGGAAATGTGATGAGGGTCATTATGAAGGAGTGACCCGCTACCATTTGCTCAGCAAATTTTGTGAAGGGATTCACGTACCTTGCTTGCTATGACGAAAACAATGCTATGTGACACACCACTTACAAGAGAAGCTCATTAAATAGAAGATCGACGTTGCAGAAATGGTTGCATTCAATTGTCAACCATCTTTCAACTGTGATTCTTGTTTTATTACATTATGGAAGAGCTGTGTCAACATGTAAAAAGCAGGTGTAATTCCATGTAGCGAGATGCAAAAAGTGAAGTGCATGCCTTTTAATTAAGAGATGACTAAACAAAGCTAGAAAAGTATCATACGGTGTGATAAGGTTGTCTTAGTTGCCAATAGAGTTGTGCCGTATAGAGAAGGTATTGCGAGTTACAAGTATGGGGATAGGTCGCATGATGGAATGTCTACAATAGAAGAAATAGGGAGGAAAATATTAAGGAGGAATATACAAAGGTGCATCATCATTTGTCAAGGAAGGACTCACCAAACACGGGCACATCAAATAAGATGATCAAACCATGGAAACATTTAGACCCCCGTGCATCGGGTGAGAAATATTTGGGTCAAACTCACCAAATAAGCAACAACATTGTAAGATATCTTATGTGGAGGTTAAGAGGAAGGTGATGTCAATCATTGTAGAATAGAAGAAATAAATAAAGGATATCTATTTAGATTTACCAAATCTGATATATATATATATATATATATATATATATATATATATATATATATATATATATTGTGTGTGTGTGTGTAAAATGTCAGAATAATGTGAGAGATTTAACAAGTGTGGAATAAAAGAGGACGAACCAAAAAGTGTTAAAGCTTGCATTCAAGAAAGAAACATTTCTATTTGCTTTGATCTTTTTTGATTTGTTGTATATAGTCCCTCATTGGAGAAATATGCATGAAAGATGTTGAAGCGCAAATAAGTATTTATTATCCTTAAGTATTTCATGAATCTACTCACTTTAGTCTCTCTCTTATTAGTATTTCTATGCATATTATAAGAGCTATTTGCCTTGATCTTCCTCTGGGTATGTTCTTGCTAGAAAAGGGAGATTGATATCAAATTCAGTGGGAGTCTGACAATTCATTAGAGGCAACATTTGATGAGGAGCTCACAAGATTGATATTTAAAGGGAGTCTGAAAATTCATGTGTGTGACTGCATGATTTTAATGGGCCTACCCCTTGTGTACATCATGAGGAAGTGACGACTTCCAAATGATTATCACCAGTATTTGTAGAAGTTATTGAAAGGTGACGATCTTACAATAACTTAATCTTCTATTATGATGGATATCTTATGATGTCTAAGAAGATTATGATAGATTATATCTTGCATGGTGGATTAAGTTCCTTAAATAGACCTTGAATGTTCCTATGGTAAGTATCATTGCGGATACGTGTGCACATACTTTATGAACATTTATGAATACTTGGTGAATGTTATGCAACTTGATGTTCAGGAGACCATTATGCAGAGTACTTGGTGAATATCATGTGACTTGATGTACAGGAGGCCATTACTCACAGTACTTGGTGAATGTCATGTGACTTGACATTTAGGAGGCATTACTCTTGATATCATGAGATGATATCTAAAATGGTGGATATCTTCTAATCAGAGATATCCTTAAAACTTGCCATTCTTGATTTTTACTTGGATGTAATCTTGTGTTTATCTTTGCTAGCTAAGAGGGAGAGTTAATGTTTTGTAGCTTTAGTCGGATAAATACTAGTGAAGATATATATATATATATATTTTGATCAGTAAGAGGTTGAAGCCAAGATTAATTATTATGTGTTGAGATTAATTATTGTTATTTTATTAAGCTTGAGTAGACTTGAACCCTAGACCTCCCAGATAAGAGGCTCACAAGTTATCGTTGTGTTGTAGGCTCATGCCTTATATATATATATATATATATATATATATATATATATATATATATATATATATATATATATATATATATTACTATTTATATAATAGAGAAATTAGTGACTCAAGAGGTATCATATATATATAATTATAAAAATTGTCATTATGTTAATGCTTATTCTCCCTATAAATATTAGAGATCGCTGCCTTCAGAAAGTACATACTTGACAGGTATTGGAAATACATTTGCAGTGATCCAAAAACCAACAAGAACTGAACCTCTTTTTTCTTGACCAAGCCCTTAGACCCGAATCATGACTTGTAACTTAGTTGTTTTTAATAGTAAAGCACAAGTTGCTTTTTATGGTAAAGCACAAGTTGCTTTTTATGAAGTAAATTTTTATGATAGCTTAGGTTAGATTAATTCTGTGAAGGGATACACCACTCCCTATGACGAAAACAACGCTATGTGACACACCACTTATAGGAGAAACTTGTTAAATAAAAGATCGACGTTGCAGAAATGATTGCATTCAAGTATCGAACACCCTTCAACTGTGATTCTTGTTTTATTACATTATGGAAGAGCCACGTCAATGTGTAGAAAGCGGGTATAATTTTATGCAGCAAGACACAGAAGGTAATTTATTTTTGCTTCAATGCCTTTAATTGCCTATGGGAAATTGGATAATAGGTTAAGGGTCTTTTGACGGATTGTTCAGGAATATGTTTTGTAAAATTATGTAATGCATGATTTTAACAAATCACAAGTGCTTAATCGAAATTGGAAACAAAATGATTTTGACCTTGCCATTTGATGCCCTAAATAGAAGCCAAAAGAGTGCCTTGAGGTGGGACACTGTAACAATCTTTTACTCTAAACCGAAGCAAGCATTTTTTAATTGATGTATGAAAATACTAGGGGAAAAGACCCAGTAGTTGTCCAGGCTAACCTCACGCTCCTAGGTCTTCTAAATCGTAAGTTGAATTATGTCGATCTTTTTGGCGTACCTCCGAAGGTGACTCAAGAGCTTAAAGCTAAGGTTTTGGCTTTTGGGCATTTACAGATCTCTCTGTAGAGGTTGTAGAGTGCGAAGTGGTCGAAAATTGTCATTTTAGGACACTTGCCTAATACCCGTTATGTTCACCCCCCAATAGTCGCTCAACAAAAAACACCAATACTTGTCGTTAATGTCCTAGTAGTCATTATGAAATGTCCCAAAAGTGGTGCACAAATGGGTCAATCACCAACCAAAAAAGATAGGAAATGATTGACTGTTAGTACATGTGAGAACAACTATTGGGGGATATCTATGACATATACTCTATCACGGTCATTGGACCCTGTAACAGCTATTAGGTCTCTTCCCTTAATTAGTTTTCCTGATGCAAACTGGAAAACACCAATTAAATTGAATATTAGAAAAGAAAGTAGATATCATACCATACCAAGATGAAGAAGGTCGAAAATCATTACCTTTTATGTCTGCCTATGTTGTCAACTTCCACTTCTTGACATTGCAATACATTGATGCTTGTCCACACTAAATTTTCTGCTTTTGTCACATTTGGTTTCTTCGAAAGCCACAACTTAATTATGATTTATCTATACCCTCTTTCCTTGCTTGTCTTAAATGAGTAAGATAATTACCACTTATGTTGTGAATAGGTGTAATATCACATATAAATCATTTCAGTTCCGTCCCCCATTGCCACAGTCCCTCCCCTTCACTCTTCCCTCCATATGTGTATGTACTATGTACACACACACTCACATGTATAGTACATATATGTATGTGTCACATGTATACTATATCCTTATATATATGTATATTTATTATATACATATCTATGAATATACGTACCTAGGAATATACATACCTATAAATATACATATATATGTATATAATAAATATACACACATACCCACACATAGATGCATGTTATGTGTGTGTGCATGCATGTGCGTTTATAGCTATATACTATATACACATTCCAGTCACCTAGATACCAGTTTCTTGTACCCACATCCATACTAGTAACTAAGCTTATATGTATGTGTGTACATATTCATAGACTCAACTATGAATATGTACACACATACATATAAGCTTAGTTACTAGTATGGATGTGGGTAGGAGATCCCAGTATCCAGGTGACTGGAATTTTTTTGGGGGATTTGGATGTGTTTGAGTATGTGTAATATATAATATATGTAAAAGATAAAGAAATATACAGGTTTACAAAACTAAACCATTGATAGCATGATACTTCATTACTGATTAATGCCAAATGACAAATATGCAAAAAAGTTGAAGAATATATAGTATAGCAATATATAGTCCAGAATGTGCATCCTAGATGCATCCACATGCATTCGGATGAGGCAACTTGTATACATCTATACTAGATGCATAGGGGCAAGGCACACATCCTGCAACTAAGCATATAAGGTATTTCCATAGTGCTTTTGCATCTTGAGATTCATTATAGAGATTTGTTATGATTAGATAGACAAAAATAATATTTACATGCAAATATAACTAATATCACAAAGAAATAAAGCACGCATAAAATGAATAGAAGACACAGATTTAACGTTGTTCACCTAATCCCTAAGCTACGTCCACCAAATAACGAGTCCAATATTATTATCTAGTAACTTTAGCCTGTTACAATCTTCAACCTCCCTTACAGCTCAATACTGCTGCAAGAGGCTATATATTCATCTTAGAAAACCCTAACCCTAAGCCAATATTAGATAATTTATGCGGACTTAACAAGTTAACCCTAAACATACTTGACGAGTCAAACTTGGGAAATGATTAACGCGTCAATGCAGAAATCCTTGACGAGTTAATCTATTTTTTTTTTTCCCGGGGCAATGTCTTGAACCCCACAGGTTATGAAAAGTGTATAGTACTTTCCTAATCAGTCATCACATATCAACAAGAATCACACAAAATGGTAAATAGAGTGTACCTTAACTATAGATATGCAATGCAAGTTGGTTTTACTTTATTGGATACATAGTTCGAATGCTCAAAGGCATAATTAATTATTGTTTTTAGTTCCTTCAAAACATACTTATATATGGTATCTTATTTAAGTTAATGTCCTTTGGGAAAGTAAAAATTGTTTCTTTGATGGTTCCATTGTATTTGTTTGTGTGTCAGCACTTGACCCAAAGCAGTGGGTTCAATTTAAATTGCAAGATGTTGCCAGAGTTAGCCACAACACTAATATATATAGGTAATAAATTTTTGCAGAGCATATGATTTTAACCTTTCATGTATTTAAAGATGATGAATGTAAATTTTTAAAATGTCACTTGTATATGAATGTCATGAAATTGCTCTCTTAGTTTTAATTCTCATCTAAATAGAACTAATTATATTTGCATCGTATGCTATTTGTATGACGTTATTGTAAAAGTCAAAGTGTCCAATCAATTTTAACTTTTGAAATGAGTGAAGTAAATGTCGTAAATAATTGACCTTCTTCTCATATGCCTATTTCTGGGCCTTTGTTTAAGGCTTGAAGATTACTCCTCCATATTATAATTAGGGCTATTATGTTATAGATAACCTATCATGTACCTCTATACATATGTGGAACAAGAAAACTTTTCATCTCTAATTACCATGAAGCATAATCCTACTCATGCTTATGAAGCAATGATGGGTAATGAGCTTGTTGGACTTAATAGGTGAGGAAAGTGTAATAGACCAAATGTCTGATATGTAAAATTTAATAAATAATATAGATTTTAGAAGGATACTAATAATTTGTGATCCTTTCCAAAAATTTAATTTTTTCAAAAAGAGCTCGTTATGATTTTTATTAACAAGCTGTTTCGTTAATCTTGTTATATAAAAAACTGTGAAAATATTTCGATGGCTTTGTAAGTTTTTATTTTCTTTCTTTAGACTTCTCAGTTTTTTGTTGGTTCTTTATATTGGCCCTTTAGTGTTAGAATCTCATCGCATGAAGAATACACAAATATACAGCAGGGGGCAGAAGGGGTTGGTGGCGAATTGGTATATTAACAAACTCTTACTTTTCAATGCTTCTTTAGACACAATAGAAATACTTTATAAAGATTAATCAACCACAGATGCAAGATCTAGCAAGTAAGAACAAAAAAGACAAGATTTAATTGGAAATCCTTATGGGAGAAAGCCATGGCAAAGAATTTCTTTAATATTGAAAACTCCTTACAAATTTTGTAGATTCCAACCCGCAGGAGATGCTGATCCTTCTTTAAAAGATTTCTTAGGCACTGACTCACTGGAAGCACCAACTCTAACAATTGAGCACTGACTTAGTAAGAGACACCAAACTCAAATTTCCACCGTATCAATGTTGCTTCTACAATGAATGATGAATAGCCTCTTTCCCTACAACTTTTGCTATGGATCTTTACTTCAAACTGTGATAATCTCTTCTCGAATCTGCTAGAAACTTTTGCTTAACTTCTGCCTTGATCATTGCACCAAATTCGACTTATATCTTTCTTCAAGTTCTCCTCATTACATACACTTCTTAATCCGTCTTTCAATGAACTCCTTCACATGTATGCTAAAGACTGCATAAACCTGACCATAGATCTGCATATAAATCTGGTTTATGTTCTTCAAATAAGACTGCCCACATTCTTCAATTTTAATTGCAGAAATGTTTCATGTCTGATTTTTCTTTTATCTTTCCGTGTTATTCTTTCATAGAGAATGATCATCATATATTTTCTTTTCAACATCACGATACATCTCATAAATGTCTTATTCCTTATATCTTCTATGTTGAAAGGTTCACATCTTTTCGATGTAGTCACTGCCTTTGAAAACTTACAACATTTATTGATAATTACCACCTTGTCATAATGAATTATTGTTGCTCTTAATGTTCTGTCTTCACCATAGTTGACTTCAATACATTATCGCCAGTTTCTAATCTTCCATTGCAGCCTTACCTTAAGTAGTATATCTGTTGTTGCATTAAAATAATCTTCAGTTGTTGGCTTTTAATTGTTTAACTTCAAATTCGATTGCTTTATATGGTCTTCCAAAGATCTTTCTTTTAATTTTTCACACACATTCCCTTCTATCTCTCCTTCATTCAATTCTCCATAGTTTTATATCTATTACATGCCTTTTTATGAAGGGTTCAAACTCTTTGGAAGGGTCATCTCTTCTTAATTTTCTGTAAACAGATCCCACCTTTCATTAATTACTTTTTCGAATTGCACCACTTTATAAACACTAATTACTTAACTGATAAAACTTTATAATGGATCTCACATTTGTCTTAAAGTGAACTGCTTTTGTTCTGTGAATAAGACGGATTCAGTTAATGAATTGCTGATGTTATTAATCCATTCAAGTGTCATAATGGAAGTTGCTTATGTTTAATTAGGAAGTTGTTCAGGCATGAAGTCTGTAATTTTTGAACCAGAATACATGGAAATGCAATAAACTGAAACTTAAAACACAAAAAAACAGATACAATAACTTATTCCGGGAAAACCCTCCGCTTGAGGGTGAAAAACCCAACCCCAAAAACTATAGATCCTTCATTAGATGCTAAAACAAATACAGAGTTGTCAAGCTTATGATTGTTGACACTAAATAATCAAACGATCAGACTTATACATAGTTCAATGACTTTAGATATGCAGATACAGAATATTAAAATCTTGTAATGTTCCCATTTTTAGTAGGTTCCCGCAGTTGGCTAGGTCAGTTCACTATCACGATCCTCTTGAGCTGACAATGGGATTTGAGGGTCTCAGTTATGTGGTTATAGCATAGTTATAGGACTCAAACTCGCCTCTGACTCGGAAAGTCAAAATCAGACTCAGACTCAGACTTAGCAACTGTACTCGGGAAGGACTCGAAAAATTGAAAAACCCATGAAATTGAAAGATTTTTAAAGATTTTTAGATTTTTCCATGCATCTTTTTACAGTATAACCCGGAGACTCGCACCCCCCTCCCAAACCTTGAAGTACCTGTCCCCGAGATATCCTCGCACCGGGTGCTTGAGTACCCAAGCACCCCCACCTTCGCCATTTCGCAACCATGCCACCACTAGGATGTGTACTTGAATTTCTATTTGAATTTTGATTTTTGAATGTTACTATTGGGTATGTAATACGTTACTATGTTGAATGTCAATGGTTCTAATTTATATTGCAATTTTGCTATGTTCAAGTATTTTAATTTGGTATGTTCTAGTAAACTACTGAAACATCATTTCATAACTAGCATTTCAAGTTCTATATGTATACTATACAACAACCCTCTCAAGCCCGTCCTCCCCTTGATGCTGTCCCTTTGCCGTCTTGAAAATGAGGCCTAGTTTCCCTGCATCCCGAAAACTCGCCCCGGCGTACCACCGTCCCTAAGAACCCCCGTACATCAAATACACAATAATTGAGATAATTAGAAGCTACTTAATACACATACGCAATTTTGCATAGATCACATAAGTATAAAGTGAATTTCTGAAGGAGAAAAATTGAATAACACAATATAAAGTAACAAACATAGTGTCATTACAGTGTCAAATGTCTACAATATTCATGGATTACAAAATCCAGGGTATCAAAAGTTCAAAACATATATCAAAATAACAACTAGAGTGTAGAACAGTAGAAGATTAAGGCTCATAATAGCCTATGTCCTCCTATGAGTATGCCTAAGATAAGTCATGAAAGACTGTAGAGCCATTCTCTCTCCTTGTGTCTGAGGCTGAACCTCATCCTCATCCTCATCCTCACCCACATAATTTTCATCATCAGACTCAAATCCATCACTCCTAGCCTGAAGGTCATGCACTCTGTCTCCTCGCACTCTAGTCTCCTTGATT
Source organism: Cupressus sempervirens (assembly GCA_028749045.1). NCBI lineage: Eukaryota > Viridiplantae > Streptophyta > Pinopsida > Cupressales > Cupressaceae > Cupressus > Cupressus sempervirens. Next base: position 297,459,285 of record CM053791.1, on the reverse strand, counting down.
ACCATTGCTATTGCCTCAGCCTCCCGATCCACCTGATCAACCACTCCACGTCTTTATCATTGAAGATAGGATCAACAATCTCTCTGTTCCACTCTGCATGTGGATCGACATTCTTTAATACAATCAGTGATGTATCCGTGCCCAGGATTTGTCTATGGCGAAGGTGAAGGTTGTAGTGAGCAAAGACAAGATCATTCAATTTTTTCACTGCCAACCTATTGTGCTTCTTTGAGTGTATATGCTCATATAGACTCTAATTACGTTCTAATCCTAATGCACTAAATGGTTGGCTCAAGATGCAAATTGTAATCCTTTGTAAATTTGGTACCTTAGTGCCAAACATTTCCCACTATGACTCTGAAACAAGAAAATTTTAAATCAGTTCAATAAGTTTGATTTTATCAAATTAAAATACTAATATAATTAGAAATTAGGATGTAGAATCAAATATTTTTACTAAGCATCAATTCTGTCGTATTTTTTTTATGCATAATTCCCATGCAAATAAGTCCCTTTGAGCTTTTTTATACAACTCAATCTTACGGACTACAATTGTTCCAACTCTTGAATTAGGTGACATTCTCTTTACAACATCATAGAGGCCACTCTACACCTCATTATCAGCCTTGAAATGTGGGCTTAATTGGTATGCTAGATAAGGGAAGTAGGCTGTTGCATGTATAGGCTTGTAAAGTAGATTGTGCTAGCATCTATCAATGACATCCCATATAGGCCCATACCTATCTCGATTCCTTGCAAGAAAAGAACGAATGACCTCCTTCACCCATCCATGGCCTCATAAATGTAGCCCATTGAGGGCTTCTCTCCATTAGTAGTTCATAGGAGAACAAGAAGCGGCTTTATGAACTCCAATTATTATGAAAGTTGGAAGAGAAACAATCAGCTTTAAGTTTTTTCTTTAAAAAATGAACAATAATTTATAACATAATTTCATAAACAAAGAAAGTTGAAATGAGGACAAAAAGGAAAATTACTGTCACAATATCAGCGATTGGTGTCCAAAAGGAAGCCTCATCAAAAATGTGATCAGCTGCATCAATCCCTGCAGTGATCTTTGCATATGATGATGCAATCCACTTTTCACTAACAAACATGCATCTCAAACCTCCCTTTGAATCAGACAAAGATTTCAATGTGAGAAAAATTGGTTGCAAATTTAGTGACCCCTAGACGAGACAACTCCTTTTGGTTAGTGTATTTCCTCGTGAGGTTGATGACCCATGTAATTATATATGAATTTGCATACACTCCTTCCTTTCTCTATAATTGTTTTTATCCAAGGGAGTTTACCAAGATCCTCTAACGTGAGGTCAATGCAGTGAGTAGCACAAGCGGTCCAAAATATGTGAGAGTGTCTCTTTATAAGCTTTCCTGCAACAACATAATTTTTTGCATTATTTGTAACTATCTGCACCACATTCTCCTCGCCCACATCCTTTATCACTTCATCCATTACCTCACAAAGATATTCAACATTCTTTGTTTTTTCTAAGGCATGAATTGATTTAAAAAAAACTATGGCACCTGAAGAAAAAGAAACAAATTAGTATAATGATCAATGATGAATCATAATTTATAAATTCATAATTTATAAACTTAAGCACTTAAGTACAAGCTCTACTTCTAAATTTTTAATGTTTACAATTACCTGATGAGGAGACAAAAAAGTTGAAGAGTGTTCTACTCTTATCAATCCAACCATCAGTCATGATGGTGCAACCGTTCATGTTCCACACCTCACACTGCTCCTTGATTGCACCGTCTACATCAGCCACCCTTTGGGTCAAAATAGGGCCTTTTAGCTCGTCAGCACTAGGGGCTTTGAACCCCGGACCACAAACAGTAACAACATCGAATGCAATTTGCCAATAAGGGAACCTAAAGCTAATTAAATAAAATTTTAAGTTAAACAAATTAGTATATTATATTATTACTATTAAATTTGGAAACAATTTAAAATAAACAAAATAAGCATATTATTGTCTTTTGAAAGTTGAAACTTAAAGCAAGAGAAGTAAGACATAAATTTAAATTTAAATAAATAAGTACCTTGCTGCATTGAATGAAATGTTGTTGTAGATGAAGAGGTCTCCAAGTGCCAATTTTGCATAATCATGCTTCCCCTTGTTCCAATCCATGCTCTCAAATGATGGTTGTGCACCTAGAGCCGTGCATGGAACAAACATGAAATCAAGTGTTGATCCTTGCTTACGAATGCAAGACCCAATGGTCACACTCGTAGAAGCAGTAGCATCCGTAGGTGGAGTTGGGGATAATGGAGAGCAAAAACTAGATCTCTGTTGGGCTAGTTGTGCCATTTCTTCTTGTTGCTTCTGTTTTGATACTTTTCTCTTTTTTTTTTCCTTTACAAGAGTTTGCATGTCTCGCATAGCATCTTGGGGTACATCTTTGCATTTTTTAGCATTACGCCTAGGTCTATGTGCTAGGTGATACTTCAATCTATTTATGCCTCCCCCGTTATATATTACACTGCAATGCCATCATGTAACAACTCCCTTTTTGTGGCCTTGGATGGCATGTTTCCAAGCCCTATCGCTTGCTATTACAGCTGGGTCTGCATCGGGGTTAAATGCAGGCCTAGTTCAACTTCCACAAGGCTCATCCTGAGGCATGATGTCAATGTGTTTGCTGCTGCAATATGAATATAAAAAAGTTAGCATCAAATCAGATTTTTAAACTTTAAGGCCTTCTTACTTATCAAGTTTGTCATCAAGATAAACTAGAATAAATCTAGATTCTAAATAGTAGATACTAGAAATAGAGACTAAAACAAATGTAAACAAAATGGAAAGTAAAAAATATGAATGTAAAACATATTACAAAACAACACAAAGAAATGTAACTTGTTACTTACCTCTTCAAATTTGCACAAACAATGGAAATGCAAGTAAGTTTGTAGAAGTCTCCTCTAAATGCTTCCTTAAACTCCTCTCAATGCTTAAGTGCAAGCTATAAAGTTGCACAAAACATCAACAATCGATACAGGAGAACCAACTAGTTTGCTAATTTCTCTCTCAAAACCCCAATACTTTTCTCTAACTCTTTCCTCTCTATCACAAGCATAAACAAATGGTAGAATGACCTTTTTAGGTCAAATAGATGTTATAACAACTGAAAAATTGCAACTTAAGTCTTTGTTTTTTCAAATTTTTGCACTTTATGGCCTTTGCTGCCGGCGAGAGTCTTGGACTCGGGACTCGGTGAGTCCACGCGGACTTTGCCAAGACTCAGTCGAGTCTTAGTCCAGAGGCCATTTGCCTCAGAAAGGCTTCCTCTACCTCGGACTTGCCGAGTTCTGTTTGGACTTGCAGAGTCCCGAAACACTGGGTTATAGGCTTTCAAATAGCCTATGATGTGTTTTGGCTTCGTTTAAGTGACTTACTATTTATAGTATGCCAATCTGTTGGTTCAGATGAGCTCAATTGAATTAGAAGAGTTGAGTGATGCTTAGTTTTTATTTTGGATTTCTGGTTTGGGCTCCAAGAATCTTGGAGGGAGCGTCTATTTATAGTAAGTCACCCTCGTCAGGTTTATTCATTGTCTTTCAGCTTTAGGATCACTTTTTGGTGTTGTCAGATTTTGATTTTGATTCTTCTTTAGCTGTTTTCACAAGACGAGTGAATTATTATTATTATTCATATAAATACACTGAGGTTGCTATTTTTGTTGGTGTTATTTGTTGGTCATCTTAGAATCATGGCATGTTGGACCTGGGGCGAAATTTTTTAAATCATGGGAACAAGAAACAGTGGCCTTACGTGTCAGAATATTAAGTTATGGTGGAAAAGGTCATTTTCAGAGCCAAAAGCAATTAATAAATTAGATTATAATGACACTTTAGTATATTCTAATGTTGTGTGTGGGAAGCTTCTTAAGTGAAGTTCATTTGTTTGTGCCATTTTGAAGATTGTAAATATGAGCCCATTTGATGGAAAAAACATCCAATTATTTGTTTATCTCTTTGCTTGTTGTCTTTGTGACAATTCCAAATCTGTGGTTTTGTGCCCTTCTTGAAGTATAGGGTTTGTTAAGAGGTGTTCTCTATTGCTGAAGTATAGTGGAGATTGGAGTTGTGTATTCTGGAAATTTGTTGGCGGTTTCTCCTACTGCATTTGCTGTGTCTAAGGAGATTTCTTATTGGAGGACTTGTTGCATTTATTACATCAAACTTCATGGTTGCAAATCGAGGGTTTAAATTGAGTTCTAGAGACTGCCATTGTGCCATTTGAGGCAGCTTGTGGACTTTAATTATGCCTGCAACCTTTCACAAGGTTTAGATGTCATCTTTGGAGGCAGGGTGCTATTTATATAGGGACTGCGATTCAATATTCAGGCCTGCATTTTATTTCAATGTACCTGCAAATACAAACAGCAGACCCACATGAGTAATTGGATGAAGTCATCTGCAAATCTGGGACTGCAAGATATATTGGAGCTTGCAAAATTAACTAGGGTGATTGGCAGCTTGTGTCAGGGACCTGCGTTTTGGCATTGGGGTCAGCGTATTGCCTTGCCAAGGCTTCAGTGTTAAAGCACATACAAACTGGCAGCAATTTTGATAACTGGTCAATTGGGAGGAGGCTCATGGCAACCACATCGGCATTTCCAACTATAATCCAGGTTCATTATTATTGAATGTAACTTCAAGATTTACATTTTGCAAGAAAAATCAAAGTCCATGATTGATGATTGTAATAGGTATTTTGAGGTATTGGTATAATTCAATCTATTGACCAGTTAGCATTAGTTTCAGCGTCTGCCCTTGAATGTAATTGATTTTATAAAATCATATCTACCAAAACTTAATAAGCAAATTCATTTCTAACATCAGATATAGTTAAACGAAGATTGGCACCAAGTGTTTGACAGAATGTCAAACTTCTAAAATTTGCTTTTAAAAATTGGAATTGTTGAAGCTATAACCAGGTGGGGTTATTACAGTGGTATCAAAGCTTGCTTGCAAAGTGTTTGACAAAATGTCAACCAATTGAATTATAAAAGAATTTGGTGTTTGACAAAGCTATAACCGGGAGTTATTACAAATCTGCAAGTATCTCATAGATACAATCATCAATGGGACAGACTCATACACAAATCTAATGCTTACAGATCTATATCCAATGATGGTGTAGCATAGATTGCTCTTATAACAAATGATGAACTTGTTCTTCAAACATAAATTTCAGAGCTTCATCTGCTAAGATCTCCGTCAATCTGAAGAAAAAACTTGAACAACACTCGATACTGTAACCAACCGATAAGAAAGACAAATCTTTTCTCGATGAAATACAAAGGGACATTGCCGTTACAAAAGATGAGTCGTCGATGGTTAAGATGCCAGATGTTATACGACACATCATAACCATTATTCACTTTGAGACTTAATACAACCGACCGCAAAAGCCATATTGATAGTAATAAAGGAAACATCGGAAGCCATAACAAATGATGCTTGGGCTGAAGAAAGGATCACAATGAATTCGACAATAATTGAAGACGGCTGTCAAAGAACGATGAATATATACAGCCCGATAAAACTTAGCACACGATTTCAATCAGGCTGAGCAGTGACAGTTCATGAGAGATGTCACTTTACCTTCATTAGAAACATAGCATTTGATATAAAGAACAATGGACAGATGCATAGGCATGATAGAGTCTCTGACGTTGATTAGAAGCAACTCTAGAAAATATATAACAAAGAACAAGGAATGCAAATAAGATAAAATAAGTTAAATTTATTAATGTCCAACAACAGACCAACAAGGGTCTAAGGGACTGGGAATAGTACAAAGGGAAAATGCTAGCAAGGGAGGGAGCACCAAATGGTGGCCATGGGAAGAGCATGAAACAAAACCAACAAAAGAAAGAAAGAAAGAAAGAGCTAGGTACTCCTCGTAGGCGAGAAGTAGTCTACTCCTCGTAGGCGAGAAGTAGTCTAGAATGGAAAAGTGTGCTCTAAAACAAGAAGGCGCTTTGAAAAGCCGCCTTTGAGGCCTTTTAGAAGTAGGGATGTGTTGTCGAGTGTGATCACTGTAGGGTCTCAAAGATCTGGTGTGGCTCGAGTGAGTGCAGAGAGACCGCTTCGACCCTTGGGTGGGAACCACAGGAGCGAAGAAGGAAGTAATGAGCTGTGCAGGGGTCAATGTCAAGGGAAATTGGAGTTGTAGAGTGTGGTCAGGAAGCTGTAAGGACTCTTGAAGGTAGAGTGCGAGACACCGTTGGTCTAAACAAACAATGGAACCTCCCCCAGATCTCATAATAGATGGGGCAACGGAAAATAAAGTGAGTTTCGGTCTCAGCCTCCTCAAGGTGATAAGGCGGCAGATCCTATCCTCCTTGTCAATTTGGTGATCATTTTGAATACGTAGCTTGTGGGAGCCCACTCTAAAAGTTTCCAAGGAGATGCAAAGGGTGCGAATCTAGCGATGAGTTAGGTACTAGGGATGCAAAATAACCCGGACTTGGATATCAAGGAAGTGTTCAGCGTAGAAGGCCATACGCGGACAATGCCCACCTGAACGGTTACTCAAAGTCGTGATAATATATTGTTTGTGAATGTCAAGTCTGACATGCTCATTCAGCTCTTGCTGAGGTGGAAGGAGGTGAGCTGGAGCGTCCAAAGAAAATTGAAAGGGGGGAAGGCAATTCATAGTAAAACCAATCGAGCCAAGAAGGGTAGAGGCCTGGGCGAACCAACATTGAGACCTGCTACCAAGGTCCGAGCCCTTGACCACCTCAGAAGAACAGTAGGCTAGGTAGGAATATTTGTGATGGCCTTCAAAAGAGTTAGTGAAGCTCTAAAGCTGGTGAAGAAACCAAACCAAATAAAAAATTGTCACTAACCTGAAAGGATGATCCCCAAACTCGGCCAAAATGATGTTGTGAGGTGTGGATTGGTGACATTTGATAATTTGCCTAAGAATAAGTCTAGACTTTCTCAACTGAGGCCCAGTTAGACTCCAAGAGGGATGGGGCCCCACACAGTAGAGCCATATGAGATAGTCGGCTTGACTAGGGAGTCTAGAAGGGACATTTGGGTCGTAGTATCCTGGAACTAGTGACGAAAACATTGTCTCTCGAGCATAGCAAGGGAGCCAAGCCCCTTGGTGACTCCGGGCTGCATGGCCGGTCTCAAATTGAAACAAGGTCCAAAGAACTTAACCCTCAAGTAAGTATATGAAAATGCGATCTCAATCTCAACACCTTGGAAATAAAATGGAGGTGTGTTTGAAGACTTGAGTCTTGCCCAGGTTCACTACTAGCTCACGTGAGTCGCAGAAGGAGGCCAACCCATCAAGAAGTCGTTGGAGCCCATTGGGGGGAGAAGCTAGGAGAATCATATCATCAACAAATAGAAGAATGGAGATCAACACTTGGTGTACGTAGTAGCCATTGCTAGGGAGTGAGAAGTCTCGGAGGAATGCCTCAAGCTCGTCAATGTAGATATCGAAAAAAGTTGGGGAGAGAGGACAACCCTGCTTCAGCTCAATGGTGCTCTAGATAGGATCAGAGAAACCTTGTGGAGTCTTGAGTATACACCACACTCTCGTATAACCGCATAATAGTAGTCAAGAGAATCACAGAAATTTCGATGACCTTAAGTTGCTGGAAGAGAGCTGCTTGAGGAACATAATCAAAGGCTTTGTGAAAGTCTATAAACCAGCAGTAAACTTTTGTAGAGCGCTAACAGGCTTCGTCAATGATAGCCCGTAAAGTCAAAATGTGATCTGTGGTCTGAGAATCTGTACGAACCCGACCTGGCCTATAGCTTGACAATGTCGCTGATCAAGCTCCTTGGATAAGATGGCGTTCAACACAGTGGCGTAAAGTTTGGCAAAAGTATGCCCAACCATGATGATCTTGTAGTTGCCAGGGCTAGAAGTGGGCTTGGACTTGTGGACCAGATAGATAATATGTCGTGACCATGAGTAGGGGGAAGCCGGTGCAAACCACTCTATTAAAGAGCATTGTAAGAAAGGAACCCAGAGTTGAGATACCAAGCTTGAAGAGCTCCGCTAGGAACCCTTCCTCTTCTGGTGTTCTGCTACTTTTCATAACTCTAACAACCTCACTAATGTTGGAGAAGTAGAAGAGGTGACGCTGGGGAGGGGGGATGAGGTGAAGGGGGGGCTGGTGGGGAAACATGGTGTGCTAAAAAAGCTTCAAAAACTGGTAGAGAGAAGCACAAAAGGATCTACATGCAGTAAGGTGAACTTTTTCTTCTTGTGGCGAAGAAAGTGGCAATAGGCGAGTCTTATTTGAGTGGAAGAGGGAGAAGGGGTGGACGAAGTAGAATGTAGCATGCAATTGAATGACTTGCAGTCCTCATCGAACCATTGGTTCATGGGGTAAGATCTGCGTTTGGGTTTGTGGGTGAGGGAGGAGGTGCAATAGGGTATTGAGAGAAGGGTAGATTCCCACAAAGCGGATGCAAGTGAGGCAAACATTCAGGTCATGTCCCTAGAGTCGGTGAACGGAGCCTGGGGGAGAAGCCATTTGAGGTGGTGGATAAAGAGATCACAGTCATTGTTGGTGAAGCAAAAGGAAGTGCGGGTAAGGGGAGGGGGGAGATTGCAAGACGGGGGCAAGGAGAAGTGGAGGGGGAGCGAGGAAGGGAAGGTGGTGGAGGGGCTCGAAGAGTGATGCTAAGGAGGGCGTGATTAGCTAGGGGAAGGCGAGAGATGGTGAAGCGACTGATGAAGGAGATGGAGGAGGCAATAGATAGAACATAGTGCACAATGCTAGCATTGCCACAATGGGGCCAACAGGTAAAGAGCTTGGAGCCAAGGAAACAAGAAAGCCCATTCAGGATCACCAAGTTCGAAGACTCGCATAGCTGTAGTAGATGGCGGCCATACCGATTAAAGGGTCCTTAACTATCCTCTGAGGAGTGATGTAACCCCACTGAACCTGGATCAGAAATAGTCGTACACATGGGATTCGATCCACGACCGTGGAGGGGGGCTGAAGGTCACTAGTCCATGCATTAAAATCTCCCAAAATGATGATGTCGCCCATGGTAGAGAATCTGGTAATGTGCTCGAGAAAGTCCTCATAGGGGTCCCTACCCTCCGTGTTGTGAATTGCATAGCAGGAAGATGCTGGTGGGAAAGAGCAAACAACAACGTAAATATCTCTATAAAGTGAAGTCACCCGATTGATACGAATCCACATGAACCTAGTGTAGCTGTTAGAGTGAACCAAAGAAATAGTGCTGAGAAGGCGATCTCTAAAATGATAAGCAACCCCACTAGAATCCCTAACACCACCCGAGCACCTGACCTCATCTCCGAAGGAAGAAAGCCATTGATAGGTGGTCACATCAGGAAGAGGACGCATGGGGCTCTTATGTGTCTCCATGACAAAAAGGTTAGTTGAACCAATAACATCGCTAAGTAAGTGAGGCAAGGACCATAGGGTACTATTGCCATTTCAACAGTTGAGGCACAGAGAGCCAACAAGAGCCTCACCCATGCCCAACTTATTTTGTGCACGTCATTTGGCCTTAGAGGCTGACCTCGACTCTCATCTTGCAGGGAAAATGTTGCAAAGCATAATGAAGCGTGTAGTGGAAGGACTTGCAGTCCTCATCAAACCACTGGTTCATGGGGCAAGATCTGCAATTGGGATTGCAGGTGAAGGAAGAGGTGCAGTGGGGAATGGAGAGAAGGGTAGATTCCCACAAAGCGGACACAAGTGAGACAAACATTCAGGTAACGTCCCTAGAGTCGGTGAAGGGAGCTTGGGGGAGAAGTCATTTGAGGTGGTGGATAGAGAGCTCATAGTCACTATCAATGAAGCAAAAGGAATTGTAGGTAAGGGGAGGGGGGAGGTTGCAAGATGAGGGGGGCAAGGAGAAGTAGAGGGGGAGCAACGAAGGGAAGGTGGCAGAGGGGCTCGAAAAGTGATGCTAAGGAGGGCATGATCAGCCAGGGGAAGGCAAGAGATGGTGAAGTGGCTGATGAAGCAGATGGAGGAGGTAGTAGATAGAACATAGTCCACAACCCTAGTGCTGCCACAATGGGGCCAAAAGGTGAAGAGTCTGGAACGAGGGAAACAAGAAAGCCCATTCAGGATCACCAAGTCCGAAGATTTGCATAGCTGTAGTAGATGGCGGACATACCAAGTAAAGGGTCCTTGACTATCCTCTGATGAGCAATGTAACCCCACCAATTGTACACATGGGAGGGATCAAATCTACAGTTGTGGGGGGGGGCTGAAGGTCACTAGTTTGTGCATTAAATTCTCCAATTTTGATGATGTCGTTCATGGCAGAGAATCCGATAGTGTGCTCGAGAAGGTCCTCATAGGGGTCCCCACTCTCCGTGCTATTAACTGCGTAGTAGGAAGATGCTAGCGGGAAATGACAAACAACAATGTGGATATCTCAATAAAATGAAGTCACCCAATCGATACGAATCCACATGAACCTAGTGTAGTTGTTAGAGTGAACCAAAGAAATAGTGTTGAGAAGGCTATCTTTGACAAGACAAGTGACCCCACCAGAATCCTTGACACCACCCGAGCACCTGACCTCATCTCTAAAGGAAGAAAGCCACTAATAGGTGGTAACACCGAAAAGAGGACGAATAGGGCTCTCATGTGACTTCGTGACAAAAAGAAGGTCAGTTGAACCAATAGCACATTAAGTAAGCGAGGCAATGACCATAGGGTACCGTTGCCATTTCAATAGTTGAGGCACATAGAGCCAACAAGAGCCTCACCCATGCCCAACTTCCTTTGTGCGCATCATTTGGCCTTAGAGGCCGACTTCGACTCCCATCCTGTAGTGAAAATGTTGCGAAGCAGAACGAAGCGTCCGATGGAAGGACTTGCAGTCCTCATCGAACCACTGGTTCATGGGGCAAGATCTGCGATTGGGGTTGCAAATGAGGGAGGAGGTGTAGTGGGGAATGGAGAGAAGGGAAGATTCCCACAAAGCAGACGCAAGTGAGCCAAACATGGAGGTAATGTCCCCAGAGGCAGTGAAGGGAGCCCAGGGGAGAAGCCGTTTGAGGTGGTGGATAAAGAGCTCACAGTCATTGTCGATGAAGGAAAAGGGGGGAGGGGGGAGGTTGCAAGATGAGGGGGGCAAGGAGAAGTGGAGGGGGAACGAGGAGGGGAAGGTGGGGGAGGGGTTCGAAGAGTGATGCTAAGGAGGGCATGATCAGCCAAGGGAAGGCGAGAGATGGTGAAGTAGCTGATGAAGGGGATAGAGGAGGCAGTAGATAGAACATAGTCCACAACACTAGCACTGTCACAGTGGGGCCAACAGGTGAAGAGCTTGGAGCTAGGGATACAAGAAAGCCCATTCAAGATCACCAAGTCCGAAGACTCGCATAGCTGTAGCACATGGCAGCCATACCAAGTGAAGGGTCCCTGACTATCCTCTAACGAGCGATGTAACCCCACTGAACTTGGATCAGAAACAGTCATACACATGGGATTGGATCTACGGTCGTGGAGGGGGGCTGAAGGTCACTAGTCCATGCATTAAAATCTCCCAAAATGATGGTCACCCATGGTAGAGAATATGATAATGTGCTCGAGAAGGTTCTCATAGGGGTCCCCACCCTTCATGCTGTGAATTGCATAGTAGGAAGATGTTGGCGGGAAATAGCAAACAATAATGTAGATATCTCTATAAATTGAAGTCACCATTGATACGAATCCACATGAGCCTAGCGTAGCTGTTAGAGTGAACCAAAGAAATAGTGCTGAGAAGGCGATCTCTGACAAGACACGTGACCCCACTAGAATCCCTGACACCACTCGAGCACCTGACCTCATCTCTAAAGGAAGAAAGCCATTGATAGGCGGTAACACTGGGAAGAGGACACATGGGGCTCTCATGTGTCTCCGTGACAAAAAGAAGGTCAGTTGAACCAATAGCATCGCTAAGTAAGTGAAGCAAGGACCACAGGGTGCTTTTGCCATTTTGATAGTTGAGGCACAAAGAGCCAACAAGAGGCTCACTAGTGCCCAACTTCCTCTGTGTGCATCATTTGGCCTTAGAAGTCGACCTCGAGTCCCATCCTGTAGGGAAAATGTTGCGAACCACCGCCTTAAGGTTTTTGATCACTGCATATTTACCCTCCTGTTGTCTTGCTACAACAAGGGCATGAGCTTGCTTAAGTTTTGCTACCTATGATCGCGTAAGATCCTTGTCGAGATAGATCTTGGTAGGGAGGAGGAAGAGCTTTCTCTTTGCATGAAGAACCCGAAGGCGATCAACAACTGAAAGGAACTGAACAAAGAGCGTTGTCCTGTCCTACCCAAGCACAATCTAGTGAGATGTCAGTGATATCAAGCTGATCTTTAAGAAAAGAATAATTTGCTTGAAGAGGTTTAGAGGAGGGCAGAGGAAGTCCATGCACTCTCAAGTTCAGTTCATGGGCCCACTTGACTCTTCATCGGTGATCTTAGTTTGGACTAGCTTCTCCACCTCAAAGAGAAGCAGAATTGGGGTTGCTACAGATGGAAGGCCATGATTTGAGTTGCTGTTTTGTTTCGGTGTGTAAGGAGCATTGCTTTTGATCAAGTGCAGATTATTTCTCCTTTAGGGTAAGGATATCAGACACATGAAGCCTACTATTGTTCACTTGGATTTTGAGATCAACAATGTCCGAAATGATTGTACTAAGTTTGTCAGTTAAGTCTGATTCTTGTTGCATTCGATAGTACAACTGTTTCTTCGGACTAGTCACCATAACAAAGAGGGAAGACATAGTCTCACGTAGGTTTAGATTTTCAATTTCTAGCGTAGTGATTTGATCCATCATCCTCTGGTAGGTTACATGGGTATATGGCGTCGACAAAATAGGTTCATTGTTGGATCCATCGTCAAGAAGTCGAGTCATGGTCCAAGCAGGATAAGATCTGAGAATTCCAAGAGCTTACAGGGGTTAGACGGGTTTGCCATTGAAAAATCGAAGTCTGCAAGAGAAAATAGGAACCATAGCCTTGCGCATCAGCAGGGGGAGCAACCACGGGCCAAGAGAAACCCATCTCCAAGAGCACAAGAGGGAAATGGCCCAACGCAGGAAAATGAAATAAAAGCCGAGGACATTAAGAAGTAGTGGCCAAGAGGAAGCAATGACGCATAGAGTCAGAAGAAGCCACTAGCGAAGAGAAGAGGTCGAGCATAGAGAGGAAGAAGGGCCCACAAAGAGAGAGACGACACAACGGGAGGCACAAAAGGAAAGATGCACGAAGAAGACAACACTCAAGTGGAAGGGAATGGCATGAACATTGCCAAAGTCGACCAAGGCAAAAAATGACCACAAAGAAGCATATGCAAGCATACACGAACACCACCGCAAGTGCTTAGACCAAAAGATGATAGTCACAGTCCATCAAGTGGGTATATTCTAAGAAAACTGAAAGGATCATCACGGGCATGAAATATTTCTCACGCAGCTACCAAAACACCAACTCTACCTCTTAGCAAGAGAGAGATTTTTCATATGTTATGGTGTTTCTCAAACACAATGGTTGCACCCATATGTGTCAACAACAAAAATTTATCATTGATTCTCTCAATGTGATATTGTCATCTCAACATGACATTCACCGTGGCTACTTCCAAAGGGTGAATAATTACAAGAGCTACGTCATGGAGTCTCTCACATGACATCCACTATGGCTACTCCCAGAGGGTGGATCCATCATGTCTACTCCCAGAGGGTTCAACTCAATTTTTTCTCACAAAGAGAAGAATGCATTAAGAAGGGCTTGCATCTCAAACTTCTTTCACAGAGAAAAATGCATTAGCAAGGGCTTGCAGCGCAAACTTTCTTACAAAGAATAATGCATTAATGTACCTAAAACTTCTCTCACAGAGAAAAATGCATTAACAAGGGCTTGCATCTCAAACTTCTCTCACAAAGAAGAATGCATTGAGCTCAAATAAGAACAACTGAATGCTGAGACTCCCTCTCAGTAGGGGGCAGCATTCTCACAGCTTTGATTCTATCAATAAATTAGAGATGACTCCAGTGTTTGACGGAACAAGGAGCTTTAGTGTTCACACAACTACACAAGCTTTTTGATCCTTTGCAAAGGAATTGACACTTTCCATCTGCTGCTCAAGCGCCCTCTAAATTTTCAAGCACTTGCATCAACCTCGTGCCCTTTTAGTAAGGTTCCTGCAATGCTTGCATTAGAGGAACTGTTACAACAGTCAACTTCTAAACTTCTGACCTCCTAAATCTGGAACTATCCTCCTTGACCTCATCCCAGATCACATTATACAGAAAGTTTGCAGAGCTACCAATGTCAAATCTAGATGTGCTATGCAGTTCTGTTCTCTGGAAACTTTAACACCTGACCTTACAACACTACAATTCATTTAGCTGACATATACACTTCTTCACAAAACTCCCTCTTGATCCTTGTTGCCTCATAGATTGCAAAGTCCTTTGGAGTTGAGCTCCCTCTGAGTGTCATCTTCTCTTAGAAGAAACTGATCAGAAGACAGCCTGAGTCTTCATTCTTCAGCCTTCACAAGCTCCTCATAGGTTGCATCAAGTTCTTCCTCCCTTGTATGCAATCTCTTATAATCTAAATAAGCTCAGTGCACCCATGTTGCAGACTCAATAATGAAGAATAACCTTTAGCAATAATTTATGTCTTCATATGATAGGAAGCAACCCTCCAACCATGATGGAAATAAGGATACCTCTGAAGATGACCTTTGAAATCACTCAGATTAGGATATTCAGTCTCTATAAGTAGAAATCAGTCACTTAGAAATCTGAAATAATATTAATACATTTGCAGTAGCAATCTGAGAAACCCAAATAGAGCAATCAGATTTCTAGACTTCAACCAACACCTACAATACTTGCACAAAATAGTCTCAACTAAATCTGCAATGTTTTATGTGCCATCAATTCAGCTCCATGGATGCAAGCAGTGTCCCCATGTTTGCCTGCACAACTTTCTAACAGAATGCATAAAGCTCTCACTTCCTTGAATTCCTTATGTAGTTTCTCATCAGCCTGTTGCTTCTCGATCCATCCTCCAACCAAGAGGGATTAACAATAATTTATATAAACAAACTATTCTGAAGAGAAGTATACAAACCAATGCAAAAAAGAATACACGATTGACTATTCTAAAGTTTGAACTACATAAAAAAGATACACAACATTATTCAAGAGAATGCAATACCTATCTCTTTTTGATTAGATGACAATACAACTTCAACAAATCTGAAACTCTTAGCAAAGTAAGATTCAAGTCCTAAACAACTCTTAGTATTGAGCCCATCACCAATCAACCAGAGGCCACCAAAAAGCTTTCTTTCAATCTTCTTTAAAATATTGAAATATAATTTTCTATAGAAATAATATAGCTTCCCTTTACATTGAAGACTGTGTATCCTTCAAAAAAAGACAAGTAGCTTGTTGATCACTTTAGAATACCCAAACTAGTCTTTAATTTCAGAAAAGTAAAACTTTAGAATAATAATCCTTTTAAATTGTCACTAGATTCTTTGTGAGGTGAAGCGACATCAACATTTGGATCAACAACTTGACATTTTGGTCTTGCTAAACAACTTTTGGCAAAGTGACCATACTCGTCACATTTGAAACATGGAACTTTGGAGAGATGCTTTTTCTTCTTTGGTTCAGGAGCTGAATCAGAATTTTTATCTCTATTTCTCTTGAATTTTTTTTTTCTCCATTCACTTCAATTGTTTTTAGATGCATGAGCAACAAGAGCACGGCCTTCTTCATGGTGAGATTTCTGCCCATTTCCTCTTGCCTCCAATCTGGATTCCTCTTGAATGTAATCAGCTCTCAAGTGATCAAACTTGGGCAGTTCATCTCTTCCACTAATCCCTTGAATGACGGATTCCTAAGAGCGAGGAAGGCCATTCATGGCCAACATGACCAGGTCTTTGGCCTCAATTTATTCTCCAATGGCATTTAGCTGACCTTTTAATTATGTAATCTTCATAAAGAAAGATACAACAGGTTCTCTATTGGCCATCTTAATATGGAGGAGTTGACTTCTCAAGGCTAGAGCTCTGCTAGTGTTGTTGAATTCATATGAAGACACTCAAACATCTCCTTAGCTGAATTCAGCTAGGATATAACAGGTACCAAATGGTCCTTAACGGAGTTAATCAAAATCTTTCTTGCCATGATATTGTTCTTCCTCCATTGCGCTTTCTCAGTGTCATCAGAAGGCTTAGGTACAAAAGGGCTTCACGTAATTGAGAAGATCATTTTCTTCAAGAGTAATGAGGAGCTTGAATTTCCATGAAGTGAAGTTGGATGCACCATCCAGCCTGTCTTCAACTTTAAGTCCATTCACTGTTGTTGGAACTGAAATAAGCAAACAGATGGAAGAGCAAAAAATAATCTGATGCTTAAAAATTCTGGTTCTGGAGCATTTCCTTAGACCCGCACTGATACCATGTTAAATTTTCAAATCAGAATACATAGAAATGCAATAAACTAAAACTCAAGACACAAAAGAACAGAGGATACAATAACTTGTCTGGGAAAGCCCTCCGCTTGAGGATGAAAAACCGAACCCCAAAACATATAGATCCTGTATTAGATGTTAAAACAATATAGAGTTCTCAAGCTTATAATTGTTGACACAAAACAATCAAACAATCAGACTTGTACATAGTTTGATCACTTTAGCTATGCAGTTACAGAATATTAAAATCTCCGAGTATCTCACAGATACAATTGTCAATGAGACAAACTCATACACACAAATCTGATGCTCACAGATCATATATGCAATGATACTGTAGCATATGTTGCACTTGTTACAGATAATGAACTTATTCTTTGAATAGAAATATGAGAGCTTCATCCAATAAGGTCTCTGTCAATCTGAAGAAAGAAAACAAATAATGCTCAATGCTCTATCCACCCAATAAGAATGAAAAATCTTTTCCTGATGAATACAAAGGGACATTGCCATTACACAAGATGAGTCATCGGCAGTTAGGATGCCAGACATTACACGTCACACCATAATCATTATTCCCTTGAGACTTGATACGAACCACCGCAAAAACCGTAATGGCGGTAATAAAGAAAATGTCGGAAGCCATATCAAATGATGCTTGGGCTGAAGAAAGGATCACATGATGAAAGTCAACAATTACTGAACATGGGTTTCAAAGAACGATGAACATATAGCCTGATAAAACTTAGCACATGATTCCCATCAAACTAAGCAGTGACAGTTCATGGGAGAGATCACTTTACCTTCATTCTCACTTTACCTTCATTAGAAACATAGCATCTGATATAAAGAACAATGGACAGATGCATATGCACAATACAGTCTCTGACATTGATTAGAGGCAGC
The DNA here is from genome assembly GCA_028749045.1 of Cupressus sempervirens. NCBI lineage: Eukaryota > Viridiplantae > Streptophyta > Pinopsida > Cupressales > Cupressaceae > Cupressus > Cupressus sempervirens. Next base: position 297,441,894 of record CM053791.1, on the reverse strand, counting down.
TCTTGAAAATATGTAACAGAGAACAAGAAATTTAGAGAACATCATCACAAGTTCTCGAACCAGAAGATGATAATCAGAGTCCAGCAAGCAGCTATATTCTGAGAAAACTGGAAGGATCAACACAGGTATGAAAGACTTCTCGTGCAGCTACTAGAACATTAACAAAGTCGACAATATAAAGATTGTTGCTATGTTAAATCACTGCATTTCAAAAACAAATTACGTCTACAATTGCTAGTTGTCAATATTGGCCAGCATGATAATTATATTTGTTCTTAGATGAATCGATTAGTGAATTCCTTCTGTCGTTGCTGTCTTGTTTCAACCTCTCAATCACTTAGTTGAATCTCTTTTTCTAGCTTTGTTTTTAATCCTCCCATTATTGTTTATTAATATAAAGATAAGATATTAATAAATTTGCAAGTTGGTTGACACAATGTAATTAGGCTTGGGATGTATTTACTTCGCACTCAGAGAATCTTAAATCTCTATCATTTCATACTATTAGTAACACTCAATAAGGCTATTTCTCCTTATGTGTCAAATTACATAATGGATGGTAGATTTGCTGTTTCTTGAGTTTGGAGACGATCTACTTGGGGTTCGCTCAGATCTTTATCCATATTGGGATTCTCTTGCCCCAACTTGAACGATTTACTCCTCACTGTGTGCACACTCCTTACCCGCTATGCAATGAGACACAAAGGGATTCCTGTCCAGTTCACTAATAGTGTTAATAAGTGGTTAAAGAATTAACTGAGTATCTATTATTATCTGCTTTTTAATAAACATACAAGTTCATAATATACTTAGCAGTTAGCATGTTTGAGTCTCAATTCCTTTCTCTCCTAAACCCAACCCTAGGGAGAGCGTGGATTTACTTGTTGTAGGGCGCTTGACACTAGTATATTCTCTAGATTTTCTTTGCCTTTCCCTACATAACACCATCTATCAACTCCTGGGACTATATCCAGAGATTAAGGAGATAGACTATAAACATTCTATTATTTTTTTCATTATAAAAATATATACATTTGTATAAAATTAATTACATAAATACTTCTGATATGTAATAGATTATATTCTATGTACATGTATAGATATGTGTTATAACTAATTATATTATTTTATTTATTAATTGCTTATTATCATGATATTTAAATAATTTCAAATTCACTTTATATAATAACTTTTTCATTTACTTAATATTAAAATATTTCATATGATCAAAAGTTAGATATATATAACTTTCTTATTCTTTTAATTAATTCTATTCATAAAGATTTTATATTTTAAAAACATAAGCCTAAAAGAATTTTTTTTTAAAGTCTTCACATACCTTTAGTAAGGAAGACACTTTAATTTAATTTGGTCGCCTTTCTATGTAGAATGATATTTCTTCCTTACTTTTCTTGTTTACTGTTTTTTCATTTCCCATACTTCTCCTTTTCAACATTAATATATTTTATCAATATCTTTTAAACATGGTAGAGTAGGTCCCATATGCCTTTGCAATTTTTTAATGCTGATTTATTCTTAACTCAACTCTCTCCTCCTTTTACGGTTAAACAAGGTGGTGTTTGCTTGTATTAAATTTGTTTTGACCTTACCAAAGGTCATGGTAATAATTGTCTTGTAATACTCTTTCACTAACTCTTTATAAGGTTAGTTAATTCCTTCATTTCATATGTTATTATTTCTTTCTCCATGTCCAATGTAATCTTTTTTCCCCCTCTATGTATTCTTGATTGATTGGGTGTGACTATTGGTCTAGTTGGTGATGAAGATGCCGACTATAGCATTTTCTATGTTTTAGTAATGTTGCTGACTATTATTGCTTTGTTTACTTTGATTAAGTATGGTAGATTATTACTTTGTTTGCTTATTTTTATTTTTTGATAGGTTGTTTTTCTATATATTTGTTAATATGCTTTAGTAACAATTTAATTAATAAAATTAAACTTTCATTGATAAAAAATATATATTTAATATTAGTGCGACAATAAAATAGTATTATTTATAATTTATATTGTGATTTTACTCAGAATATAATGGACTAGTCATATCTAGGTAATTAATTCATATATTTAAATATATTTTGAATTATCTTTGTTAATCATGGCTTGTGACACAGAACCATCAAAGTCTTTCATAATCTATTATCAATGGCCCATGATGAAGTCGAACATATGAAGATCACTACACATATGAAGACATATAAACTGCTCTATATCATGGATCAATAAGACCTATGATGAAGTTGCCCATCATGATTGAGTTGCTGTCATGGAGAAAGAAGTAAGCCATTTATTATGGAACAGGCTCATCTATACCATTTGCTATTGTGTATATTCTCTACTCGGGGGATTAGACATTTTCTGGGTTATTGTCTTCTTGCGTTGTTGCTCTCTTTTAATTCAACTTGTAACTAATTTGACACATAATAACATTGTTTTCATCTTGTGATATCAATGATAACATTATAACAATCTTGACTGGGTGCCATTGACATCAATGACAGCATTTCAACAGTCTTACTCCTACATTCTTGCCTTTGATATTTATGATAAGTTCCAATTCCTTTGACATCAAGGACAACATTTCCAACATCTCACTGCCCCATTCTTACAATTTGGATCTAAAACATAATTCCTAGTTTAGCCTTTCCTTAATTGGAATTTTCTTAGACCATATGTCTAAAAATCTATCCTCAAGCTGCGCTTTTGGTTGACTCTTCTATTGTTTAGACTCAATTTTTTCCCTACCATTTCTTGTTTTCTTGTTTCAAATAAAAGAAAAGCACATTAAAAATATTTGATGTTTTTTTGATATTCCACCGAATTTCTCCACCTTCCCTACTTCCAAAATTAGATGCACGAGTCATTATTATTCTTTGTTTTAATGATTTGAATCATTTGTTTATGTTGTCATCTTTCATGTCTCATGCCCCATTGCATCTTGGGCTGTAGCCAATTGCTTCTTTGGTTGCAACTTATTGTAACTTGGGTCGGATGCTTTCACTTTTAGTCACACCCTTCCATTTCTTTAGCTGCACCCTTTCATATTGTAGGCCATGCTATTGGACTGCTCAAAGTAAGCAGATGCCAATTAGGCATGTAGAGAGTAATAAGTTTATGCTCATCAAGTGATGGTTAGAAATAGAAAATCGGAGTTAGAAACATTATGGCCACATGTTAAATTTTAAAGTAGCAAATAGGAATTATATTCAGATAACCACATATAAATTGTTAGAGCAATGGACACACAAAGAATGAGAGAATACTTTGAGGCATTGGGATTTGTCCTTGTTTATTTGTAATGAAGTCAAGAGCTTACATTCATTATAACTTAGGTTGCATATATTACTTTTTTATACATAAATATATGAAGATTTCTTTTACACCATAAACCTTATCACCAACTTTATGTCTACTACCACACAAGACAAATTGGAAAAAAGCCATGTCATTCATAAAATTTTATAAACAAACTAGAACCACTAAGTTGATCTATTAGATTAGTAGATGGAGATTGTACAAAAGATGTGTAGGAGAGTGGATTATCTCGATTACTAACCACTTGTTGAATGTATTGACGACGAATCTTAATTTATGTCGTATGAGCATTATAAATTGCGTTTGTCACCAATCGGAAGACATCTTGATTGTCACACATTGTTAGTGTAGTTTGAGGAAGTTGTAGATCAAACAATAGTTGAAAAATTTGTCAAGGCTAAAAAAAGAACTTAAGGAAAACTGTTAAAAAGCTCAAGAACTCAAAATTGGCTTGAATTTCATTAGAAAGCCTCTTTTTTTTTGCGAAGTTCAATGAGGAGATGCATCCACCAAGTTAGTCAATCAGTAAACAAAAGAAACATGTTAAGTCTTGATATATTTGATTGATCTAAATGCAAATTGCGTACAAAATGACATCCTCGTGTGGAATGTTGATGGTTGGTAGCCTAGTAGTTTGCAGTAAAATTAAAATATCAAATTATTTTTGTAAAACTTTGAATAAACACAACATCAAAGCAGCTTTCATCCTCTACTTCCCAGCTCTATTGAAAGGTAAAGGAGAGCTAGAGGGTATAGTCCTAGGAGTTAGTTGTGGTTGGGTCTCCTCACTTGGCAATACTAGTTTGTCTCTTGACCTCTATGCTATATCAATGACTTGTAGAAGTCCCTTGCTCTCTCTATTGCTTCCTCTAATTGGTCTCACAGTTGGCTAGATGGGGCTGTGACCCTTTTGAGTACCATTGGGTTTGAGATTGACTACCTTCCTTCATTCCAGTACTCTTTTGGTGCCCCACCCCACCTTCTTCCCCTCAAACAGGTTCTGGACAGATGCGTCATAAATGATATTTATAGGTAGTACATCGACATCACTTGGGTCAATCCCCATGGGAGGCTTCACCCGAAGATGACTTTTTGTGTTGGGCACTTCCTAGAGACTCAGGATGATATCATTGTTTTCCCTCATACACTTTTTGTCATTGGAAAACTCCCTTAGGATTCCGCTTGGGTCATTCAAATTGGGTTCACAATATCTCCATTTTGAAACCAACCACTTGTTAGACATGGGGGACATGATTCGTTAGCTTTGTACGCTTAGCGAGGTGGAGTTGGAGGAGCACTTTATTTTTTGCTATCCTATCTACTATGTGATTACAGGCAAATTCTATTGTCTTTTCAAGGAATCTCATTCCCTCTTGTCCTATAGATAGATGGATTAGAGATGCGTTGCTCTTTATCTTGAGGAGGCTAGTTGCTTGAGGGATTACTCTTGCCTCTTGCACCCTTTGCCCAATTACCTCATCACCTCTTTCTTTCTTGTGACGCTGTGGCACCAAAAGGCACTTGGCCTTGCCTTCTTAATGTAGGTCGGTAAGACCCCACAAATCCTACTCGCAAAGATCAACTTCCTTAGTCGAATGGGTCACCTTCAAAGATGCTAGGATTGTCGATACACCCCTCTCCCACTTGTACGAATTTCGTTGTGTTCAAGGGTTTATCTTTGTTTCCTCTGCTTCCTAGTTTTGTTTGGTATGGTGGGGCTGTCCTCTCGCCTTTCCACGCTCCTCATGTCTCTTGGTTTGTTTCTCCTCCTTTCTTGTCTTGTTTGTCTTCTAGTCATCGTTTGGTGGTCGTGCTATTGGTTGTATTTTGTTCGGCTCTTCAGTTCCTTTGACTCGGTTGTGGTCACTTGTTGGACATTAATAAATTTATCTTTATCTTGCTCGTTGTCCTCAATGTCCTCATCCTCAATTCATCATGAATCCAAATCCACCCACTTCCTCCATAGTTTGCCTCTCAAAATCATAGATTTGATACTTGTAATGTCTAATCATTGTAAGGATCTAACTCATTCAAATTAATTGAACTAGTTTGTGTTTCTACTACCTTACTTATGTGCAACCAAAAATTATATTGCAAAAAGACAAGGTCATCGAAGCATTTTCTAGCTGATTATTCTCGTCTTTATGTGGATGGCCGTGAACAAGCTCAAATTGCACTCACAATTGGATGAACTATAAGGCTAGCATAAGGTTTGAAGAGAAAATTACTTGGGATTCAGGGTATTACCACCCCAATTTGGTCACCAAACATCTGTAAAATAGAATATTGAAGAATTAGAAAGCAAGGTAAAAACATATTTTAATTTTTCCCTGCTTATCATACATGGGAAAGACTCCAAAATTCCAAATATTATACCTAGGATTTGATTTGTTCTTCCTTTCTTGGCCAACTCTGAAGTGAATGGCTTACCACTTGCATTCTTGTAAATTTTCAATTCGGACTTAGTGAGGTCTCTCACCTCAAGCTTGGGCGTCATTCTTTAAATGTATGCGGGGAGGCCCTCAATGGCCTCTTCATTGGGATTCGAGAAGAATAAATGAGGGTTGAGGAAATATGCTACTGCATGAATGGTTGGTGAGTTGATATTTCCACCTATTAGTAATTTCCCAAATGGGATCAAATATGAGGTTCTTACCCATGTAATTTTTGATAAACTATTTGGCCTTATCAATGGCCTCATAAACATACCCCATCGAGATTTGACCCCATCTACTAAGCAAAGAAATCTAACCAAGGACTTTGACACCAACAATTGAAAATATAACAAAGACTAATTATTGAAGTCACGAATTAATAATGAAGGACTTGGATACAAAAAAACTCAATATTCATGTTTTGAAGTTACCTTCACAATCTCTTTATCTCTTTGTAGAAATTGGTTGTCAAACAGAATGCATGCAACACCTTCTTCTTCAGGTCTCTTTGCATAACTTGGGTCTAGCCATGCTTGACTCACAAAAATTTGCTCCAAAGTCGTTAATGAACTAAGAATACATTGCAACATTAAGAAAATTGTTGCAAACCTTCTAACACCTGATCTTACCAACTCTTTCCATTGCATGATCTCTCATCAATCAAAGAACCTAGGGTTGATTGTAGATGTATTATGTGATCCTCCTTGTATCCTCTACAAGTAGTGTCACCTAATCTAGTTTTCCTATGTTCTCTAGAAGAAGGTTATGGACATGTGCTACACAAGGTGTCCAAAAGTGTTTTATGTTATGCTTGGAGGATTATATCGGCTGCCAGATATGTTGCTGCTTTGTTGGTTATTATTTGCATTATATTTTCAACTTCCACCTCTATGATAACTTACTCCAACTTTAGAGCCAAAGCTTCAACAATTTTCTCCTAGATGGAGGCATCCACTAATTTCAAGAACACAACATTGCTTTTGCAAGCAACCAAAAAATGAGATTTTTTCCATCTGTCCACCTATGAAAAAGAATAGTACACCCATATTTTTGAATTCCTTTTTTTTTCTTTCACCAATTCTCCTGCCCTATCAACTATTTTTGTGAACAACCTAGAAGTACAAAGTGAAACTAATTTTAAGTAGACAAGACAAATAAAATGATCAACTTAAAATTGAATAAAAAATGTAAAGTACAACATTTAAAAAAATGATTGGGCTAACTTCCCATTGAAGTCTGCACATGAAGCTACCTTGTAGTCTTTTCCCACAATAGTCAATGTAGTAACCAAATTAAGCTACGTTCCCTGGGGATGCGACCCCGCCCAAAAGGCCAAGTTTCGGAAATGGGGATGTCCGAGGGATGGGGGGATAGGTGGGATGTCCCCCAGTCCCCCTTTTTTGAAAATTCCCAGGAAACATCCTAGAAAATTGGGGACTTCGGGAAATCTTTTTGAGGACCTTCATAGGTCCTAGGGGCGGGGACGCCTTGGAAGTCCCGGGATGGCTGGACATCCCTGATTTTATAGACAACATCAATAGTTATTTAATAAAATATTTTTATTTTTTAATTTTAAAGTGGGCCTCTCCTTCCCAAGTTAACTCTAACATGCTTATTACTATTTGGTAGTTAATTCCTGCTATTTGGGGCCCTCTGATTAGTATTTGACAACATTACGTTAAGAATCATGGAATTATTATTGCTGTTATAGTCATGATACACACTCAGAATTATATAGCAGACCATTTGCAAGGTGCTGGGAAAGTTTGAAAATGCATTATAGACCTAAAACATGCATCCTTATGTCATTTTCTGGCAATATATCAGCGTTAAGTTGGTCTTGGGTTGATCTAGGTCCTTTGTGGAAGATATGGTGAATATTGGAAGTTGCATCATGTAATGTTCCCTTCTCCGCGCTAGCCTTAATGGCGCCTAGTCGGTCTGTGTTTCCATCCGGATAGGCTAACGACATATGTTTTAGGATGCCAGCCAGTCACAGGAGTTTGGGTTTCAGTTGAGGAGATTTGAGTGGGAAATCCTAAGGTCTTAGTTGCTTTATTTTATTGGATTGAAATGTAAAGTACTTTATTATTTAAAGTCACTTTAGGACAAATTGACTCAAGTGACTAAAGATGAATTGGTCTATTATCGCACATTGCTAAGTTGTTTGTATCTCCCCACACTTTGAGGTGATAAAAGAAAGCTTTTTGCATTGGAATTCAGAGAACAAATGAATATATGTTATTTTATAAATTCCCAGGTTGCTTAAATGTGACTGGACATTGTCGAGGATGAAAGCCCTTGAGAGAAGAAAGAGGAGTTGGACGAAACCCTGACAACTCGTGGAAAATTGTATCTCAGAGTTAAAGTGCAAAGATTTGGGACTCAGAATCAGTGAAATTAGCTCTCAAAAGTAAGTAAACAAAAACACCTACACTGGAAGAGTATAACTGAACTGTGAAGGGGTAGTAGATTTAATTAGTGTCATGCATTACACTGAGTGGGAGTAGGAAAGCATTACATTCGAGTATGTTGAAAGTATTCTAGGAGTCACGTCTTTTGTGCAAAACGCAAGGGGTATTGAAGGTTTAAAAGATGGAAAAGAGGCGACAAATATTAGGTAGTCTTGTTGAGAGTGGTGACAGAGATCAGGCATTGCAGAAGTTTGGATTTGTATCGGTGTCTAGATTCATCATCTACATCAATGTGCAGGTAAGCTCACGACAGGGACAGTAGGAAGAGGAAAGAACTCCACGGACAGGCAGGTAGTTTGGGGGCCACTATTATTCTAGCCCAGCCATGATAATGAGTAGTTGTTGGTAGCAAAAAGGAACTCAAAACATCAATCAAGTGGTAGCTGTTCTCTCCTCACGGAAAATACCTGTTCTAGGGCAGAGCACATTAAGGAGCAAGATAGTTACTAAGTAGCTACTGTATATAGGTTCTTCCCTTTCATGTCTGCGTTTTATAATACTATGTATTAGCATCTTGGAAGCATAAATACAATGTATAAACTCCTTCAGCACTCATTTTCTCATATTCTGATATAGACAAAGCATGGTTTGTGCCTGCTGTATGTGGAGGTTAATATAAATATAGTATTATATTGATATTCTCTGAACTTGTTACCTTATATACAAAATCCATACAACATATTATATATTCTGGAGTGAATCTTTCTCAATAGTGTTAGAACTTAGTACTAGGGTACATACGAATTGTTTGACAAAATAAACCAAGTGGAGTTTCAACTATTGTTGATCATTTTAAGCTTAGATCATTTCAGTGGTATCAGAGCCATAGATCCTGGCATCTTGTGGGATAAGCAAAAAATAAAATTACAGTAGGGTATGAGGAAGAAACTTTATAATTTCAGTCACCTCCAACCGGAACAAGCAGAGTCTTCAGAATAGATTGACAATGAGAGTTATTTAGTGGATGAGGAGTTGATTTTTGGAACAGGTGAACAGGCTAAATAGGTTGATTAGATTGAACAGGCAGAACAAGAAAACAACATTCAAATGGCACGTAATGAAGCTCAACCGGATCGAGAAGTAAGGGAAACATTGCGGACTATTAGAGATGGGCAGAATAACAAAGTTGATGCTCTTCAGCAACTTTAAGCTAATATACAACAATTAGCCCTTGTTAACATGAGAGCTCCGAGGCATCACAGTGGTGGTAGTAGTGTAGTGGGATCAGCCCAAGTTTTTAGGGCTTCCACATGAAACATTGACAGGCCTTTAATGCTAGTTTTTAATGCAGAAGAAAAAGTAGCACCACTAGTGGCACCAAATTTACTACCAGACAATGTTATGGCAATGTATGATGAATGGGATTTGTTTCCTGATTCTATTAAACAAAATATGTCCCTTGTCCAATATCTAAATCAGAAAAAAGAGTTAGATAAACAACAGTAGGATAGGAGACCTAGAGCACCAAACAGAGACTTAAAGCACACTATGAATAAACTATCTCTCCCTACTTTTGATGGCAGCAGTAAGATATCTATGAGAGCTTGGATTCACAAGCTAGACACGTACCTAACACTTAAACCTATGTCAGAGACATAAGCCATCAGATTCGCTACGATGCACTTAGAGGGAGCAACATATGATTGGTGGCACCACGGGTTGGTTACCCAGGATCATGGTCTCATTACATCCTATGAGACTTTCAGCTCTAAACTGATTACTTGCTTTCACAGGAAGGATATAGAGGTATATTACAGGGATTTGGCACAGTTACGATAGGGTGGATCTCTAGATGATTTCATTGACGAGTTTCAGCAAATCTCGGTGATGGTTTCGGACATGACAAAATAGTGTAAGGTAATGCTTTCGACCGAGAGTTTACATGATAGATATAGAGGTTTGGTTAAGGTACTTAAACCAAATACTCTGGATGATGCTATTAAGATCACACACGATCTAGAGTCACCCTCTTTAATATTACAACACCAAAAGAAAACGTAAAAGGGATCCACTTCATTCCAGAAAAACAAAAACCAGCATAAGGCTACACCTTCCATGATGGACTTTGAGACACGGAATGAACTCAGGAGGAAGAAGCTATGCTTCACTTGTAGAGAACCATGGACATTGGATCATAGATGCCTTGGCATAGGTAAGATACATTATGTAGAGGTGCTTTTAGAGGAGGAGGATGAGCAACAAGAGGGCAACGATGTTGATGGCAGTGATGAGGAGGAGAACGAGGATTGACCACCTAGAGGGAGGAAGAAGGAAGGTACCCATGGACAACCTCCTATCATAGCATCGCTTTCTAGCGATCCCACAGGACACCCCTTCTGTTTGAAAGGAATTGTTAGAGGATAGTGTATTATATGTCTCTTGGATATAGGTGCCTCGCATAACTTTATAAGCTCACAATGGGTTACCAAGAGGAGGTTACAGATTGACGACATACCTGAGTTTGAGGTTAGGGTGGTAGGAGGCGAGAGATTGAGATGCACAGGGAAGGTGTTAGGACTTCCGATCAATTTTGATGATTTCCTTCTTGAGGCAAATTTTTATGTGGTGGATTTAGATGGACTAGATGCCATGTTAGGGAGACAGTGGTTACAGACCATAGGTAGATATACCGTTGATCACAAGAAGATGTAGTTGGAGTTCTTATAGGATGGCCAACAAGTGATCCTCAAGGCTATGCCAGAAAGGGAACCTAGGTTGATTTTAGCCCACAGGATGGAGGCCATTATGAGGCATGATGACATGGGGTGACACTGTTTCATTTCCTCTAAGGCTACCTTAGAGTCAGGACGACAACTTCATGTTGACATTCAGCTAGTGCTTGATAAGCACTAGAGGATTTTTGAGGACATTCCTCTAGGTATTCCCCTAGATAGAGGGTTCGGGCATATCATCGAGTTGGAAGAGGGCGCCAAGCTCGTCATTATGAAACCTTATCGTCATCCCAAGCATTATAAGGAGGAGATAGAAAAGACGATTGAGGAACTTCTCGATATGGGACACATCAAACCTAGCTCGAGTCCTTTTGCTTCTTCAGTTGTGTTGGTGAAGAAGAATGATGGCACTCTACGCATGTGTATTGATTATCGTGCTCTTAACAAGAGGACCATCAAGAATAGGTACACAATCCCTCGCATCGATGAGCTACTAGATGAGTTACATGGGGCGGTTTACTTCTCAAAGATAGACCTCAGATCTGGATACCATTAGATATGGGTTCGTGAGGAGGATGTGCATAAGACAGCCTTTTGATGTCACTATGGTCACTACGAGTTCTTGGTGATGCCATTTGGACTCACTAATGCACCAGCTACGTTTCAGTCTTGCATGAACCACATCTTTAGGAAACAACTGTAGAAGAGTGTATTATTATTTTTTGACGACATTGATTTTCAGCAGAACATGGGAGGAGCACTTATAGCATCTAGATGAGGTACTCAATATCATGGAGGAGCACTCTTTGTTTGCAAAAGAGTCCAAACGTTAGTCGGATTGACTGAGATCCTCTACCTTGGTCACGTGATTGGTGTAGATGGGGTGAAGGTACATTAAGAAAAGATTCAGGCAATCCTAGATTGGCCACCACCGAGGAATGTATTAGACTTGAGAGGCTTCATGGGTCTTTGCTCTTACTATAGGAGGTTCGTTAGGGGTTTCTCTCAGATAGCGGCTCCCCTCGTCGACCTCACATGGAAAGGGGCTTTCAGATGGATAGTTGAGGCAAAGGAGACCATTGATAGGCTCAAACAGGTGATGAGCACATGCCTTGTCTTGGCACTACTGGATTTCTCTTGACCGTTTGTTCTTGAGTGTGATGCTTCAGGGAGTGGTATTGGCACGGTGCTCATGCAGGATAGGCATCCGATTGCTTATGAGAGCAGGAAGCTTAAGGATGGCGAGAGATTGTACTCCACTTATGATAAGAAGATGTTGGTTATTATGCATGCGCTAGTCAAGTTCAGACAATACCTAGTGGGGGGCAAATTCACAGTTAGGATAGACCACAATAGTTTGCACTACTTCCTAGAATAGAAGGATCTTAATGAGAGACAACAAAAGTGGGTCAGCAAGATTCAAGCATATGTTTTTGACATTGAGTACGTCAAAGGTAAGAACAATATAGTTGCTGATGCACTTTCCAGGAGACCCTCAATAGCGGAATGTTGTGCTATATCTGAAATTTATGCAGATTGGAAGTCTCAATTGTTGGTTGAGTATTCTAAGAATACTCAAGCATGCCAGATTATGGATGGACAGCTTCAAGACAATGGGTATAAGGTAATAGATGATGTGATTTTCTACAAGGATTGGATTTACCTCGTACCATGGTCTAAACTCAAAGGAAAAATTATGGAAACTTTACATGATGCCGCATCAACCGGTCACCCAGGGTTCTTCAAAACCTAAAGATAGGTCAAGGAAAGATTTTCATGGAAGGGCCTCAAGGACGATGTCATCTAGCATATTAGGGAGTGTCAGACTTGTTAGCAGAACAAGTCAGAGCATGAGTTTCTAGCTAGGTTATTACAACCTCTCCCCATTCCGACACAGAAATGGGAGAGTATTTCTATGGATTTTATTACAAGGTTGCCTAGAGAGCAGGGTAGGGATTCTATGTTTGTGATGATGGATAGATTAACGAAATTCTCTCACTTCTTTGCCATAGTTGCAGATTGGTTAGCCTTGGAGGTAGCTGAGTTATTTTTTTGGGAGGTTTTTCGTTTGTGCGGTCTTCCTCGCACCATTGTGAGCGATAGGGATAGCAAGTTCCTTAGCACTTTTTCGCAGGAACTATTCAGATTGACCGGTACAAAATTGACACCCAGCACGAATTAGCACCCCCAGACGGATGGACAGACTGAGATAGTTAACAAATGGGTGGAAGGTTATCTCTGGAGCTATGTAGCAGGACAACAAAGAGCCTGGGTTAAGTGGTTGTATTTTAGGAGAGTACTGTTACAACTCTTCCTACCGCATGCCCATTCAGATGTCTCCATTTCGTGCTCTCTATGGCAGCGAACCCCTATCATTTATAGACTTGGCTTTGCAGGACAACAGGGCACCTCTAGCAGGGGATTGGATACAAGGTTAGCAGGATATCCTTAGATCTCTTCGGGAGAACATTTTATAGGCCCAGAATCAGCAAAAGTTGTACGCTGATCGCCGTCGGACTGAGCGGAGTTTTGAGTTGGGCAACGTGGTTTATCTCCGTCTCCAACCATACAGGTAGAGTTCCTTGAAGAAGAGTGGGTCTCAAAAAATTCAACTCAAATTTTTTGGTCCATATCACATTACTAGGAGGGTTGGTGAGGTCACCTATGAGTTAGATTTATGGACATCAGAATTCATAATGTGTTCCACATTTCATGCCTCAAGAAGGCAATTGGCCAACATACAGTACCCTCCATGGAGTTGCCTCCGCTTAATGAGGTAGGGAAGCTTGTATTAGTTCCAGCAGAGGTGATAGAGGTTAGAGAGAAAAAGTTGTGTAACAGGGCCATCAAGGAATATCTTATTCGTTGGAAGAATTTACCTTATGAGGATGCTACTTGGGAAAGTGAGTCAATCTTACAACATCTAGCATTGAGATCCTAGGAAGGGGGGACTGTAATGTCCCCTTCTCCGTGGTAGCCTTAATGGCGCCTAGTTGGTTTATCTTTCCATCCGGATAGGCTAATGACATATATGTTTTAGGATGCGAGCCAATCACAGGAGTTTGGGTTTCAATTGAGGAGATTTAAATGGGAAATCCTAAGGTTTTAGTCACTTTATTTTATTGGATTGAAATGTAATGTGCTTTATTATTTAAAGTCACTTTAGGACAAATTAACTTAAGTGACTAAAAGACGAAATAGTCTTTTATCCCACATTGCTAAGTTGTTTGTATCTCTCCACACTTTGAGGTGATAAAAGGAAGCTTTTTGCATTGAACTTTAGAGAATGAATGAATGTATGTTATTTTATAAATTCTCAGGCTGCTTAAATGTGACTGGACATTCTCGAGGACGAAACCCCTTGAGAGAAGATAAAGGAGCTGGACGAAACCCCGACAATTCGTGGGAAATTGTATCTCAGAATTCAGGTGCAGAGATTTGGGACTCAGAATCAATGAAATCAGCTCTCAGAAGTAAGTAAACTTAAACGCTTTCATTGGAAGAGTATAACAACACTGTGAAGGGGTTGCAGATTTAATTAGTGTCATGCATTGCATTGAGTGGGAGTAGGAAAGCTTTACACCCGAGTATGTTGAAAGTATTCTGGGAGTCACGTCTTTCGTGTAGAACACAAGGGGTAGTGAAGGTTTAAAAGACGGAAAGGAGGCGACAAATATTAGGCAGTCTTGTTGAGAGTGGTGATAGAGATTTAACGACAGAGATAGTAGGAAAAGAAGCGTCACGCATTGCAGAAGTCTAGATTGGTATTGGTGTCTAGATTCATCATCTACACCAATGTGTGGGTAAGCTCACAGCAGGAACAATAGGAAGTGGAAAGGACTTCATGACTAGGCAAGTAGTTTGGGGGGCCGCTGTTATTCTAGCCCAGCCATGATAGTGAGCAATTGTTGGTGGTAAAAAGGAACTCAAAACGCCAATCAAGCAGTAGCTATTCTCTCCTCACGACAAATACTAGTTCTAGGGCAGAGCACACTAAGGAGCAAGATAGTTACTAAACAACTACTGTATATAAGTTCTTCCCTTTCATGTCTGAGTTTTATAATACTACGTATGAGCATCTTGGAAGCATAAATACAATGTATTAACTCCTTCAATACTCAGTTTCTCATATTCTGATATAGACAAAGCATGGTTTGTGCTTGTTGTATGTGGAGGTTAATATAAATATAGTATTGATATTTTCTGAACTTGTTACCTTGTATACAAAATTCGTACAACATATTGATATATATTTTAGAGTGAATCTTTCTCAACAGCGTTAGAAATACCATGGTACATACCAACTATTTTACAAAATAAACCAAGTGGAGTTTTAAGTATTGTTGATCATTTCACATCAAGATACCATCTTAATTTATAAAATGTATATCATGATCAGAATTGTGTAGAGGACCTTTTAATATTAATGTCAATCCACTTACAATGAATTGGAAGTGTAGTTTCATAATTAAATGATAGTAGTTGTTTCAATTTGAAAGGTGGGCTATTGTTCATTTTGCTATTGAAAATGAGTTTTAAATTATGTTCTTTGGTATATTTCAAATCTTGATGTTATTAATTTAATATATCATGCACATTGACGATAATTCCAAATTATGAATGCATTATAGCATATTGAGCATTGAGTTTGATTATTGAAATGTTGTATGTTAAGGTTCTATGAAGTTTAAGTGGCATGGTTTATCCATGTCTTCATATGAATGTAATGTATATTCTCAAATCTCCCTATATATTTTATATTTTTTGAAGTTTCCCTATATATATATATATATATAGATATAGCCATCCCCTCCTGTCCCCAAAATCATTAATTTTTTTTGCCATCCCAGAAATTTGTCCCACTGTCCAATGCTGTCCCCATTCCATAAACTTGGGGATGCATAGAAATTAAGCCAATATGGATTGTCTGCCACATTGAAGGGATGTTGAAGCACCAAAAATCAGGACAAGTAATGTTTATACACTCATGCACAACCCTTTTCAAACCAGTTCGATCCAATGATGGTTATACTCCAAGTGTGCCTTAGTGCACAAAATAATCACCTATAGTCTACAACAGTGATGGTGTTGCTCTGTAGTAGTAGTAGTGGTCGAGGTGGTGGCGGCTTTGCAGTTACGTTGGCCACAGAGAGAGCCTACTACGTCCTCAAGTGTAACTTTTTCTTCTTCAAGGTTGATTAGAACACCTTAAGATTCAGCTATGGTTTCTCTTATGGCCAGTTTTTTCCTCTTCGCAACTTTTTCTCTTTTGGGCTGCAAGTAAGGCATTGATTTTTCTTTTTATTTCCAATATGGCCCTAGGATAACCCCTAGTATCATGCTTACTGTTGCTTGAAAGGTGGTATTTGTGGCGGTTGATGCCTTTACAAAATAGTTTTTCATAGTTAATGCAAATTAAAACCCATGTTTTTGTCCTTCAAAGGCATACTTCTAAGCTTTGTCCTTAGCATCTTTAGGATGAGTGCTTACATATCTAGATTGTAACATCCTCATTTTCACGAGCATTGGAGTTTGAATGATTAGCCTTCTTGTAGGCTAATTATCGTGGACAATATTATGGTAAAATAATGAGTGTTATTAAATAGAGATCATAAATGATCTATATATACTAGTATACACAAGAATATTTCTATAATGAACAAAGAGAGAAACAAAAAGTTTACATATTGAACAGAGAGAGAATATGGAAACATAGAAAAAGAGTGACCAACAGAACTAGAAGTAAATCTACAGAAGAGAGAGAAACAAAAAGAGAGATTTAACTCTAATAACCTCCCATAATGGTCAATCTAACTTGAAAGCAACAAAGAATTTGCAAGAGAATCCTTTTTGTATGTTCTGCAATATTGGTTTGTTGTAGCATTGACTAAGGAAGGACGAGTCTCGGTATCCAGAATAAGCGCCTTAGGGCGGAGGTACTCGAAGATCGTTATCATTCTCTACTTCTAGGTGTAGTAGTTATTTCTGTTGAATTGCTGACTACCTTCCAAGAGAAGATTGGTGAGAGATGCCATGACACGGTTTTGATGCAAAATACGTGAATATTTGGAAAGGCACAAATTTTGAGGCATATTGATGTAAGACCCAAAAATAATGAAAGGACACATAGAAGAGAGCACGAAAAACCCATTAAGAATTTGAAATTAGATTTTGAATCCACTAGCTCGGAAATCAAGGCACAAAAAATGATTCACCCAGAAAAATGGATACTGATACTAATGAGGTCTGCAAAAACCCACCAAGCTTCTGCAAAAAGCTTTTCAGAATGACAAATAAATTGAGTTCCAAAGAAAACCCTCACTGTTTTTGAAAAACTCAAAAATGACAGATTTGACTATAAAATAGTGGTGTAAAATGACAGAAAAAGATAGGTCAGAAATGCATAAAAAGAAGGCCATGAAATTGCAGAAAAAACATGCTCACAAAAAAATGTCAAATGCAAGCCCAACAACAACAAAAAACTAGTCATTTTTCATAGGAAGCTGGTTGCATAGGAAGGGGAAAGACAGATGACGCATGAGTTGTAGGAGAAAAACCACCTAGAGAAAAAAAATGTACATAAACCCTAGATGTATTTTAGAAAAATATCCCTGCATACAAATCTTGAGTCTAAACTTTCGTGAAGAAATTAAAGATTTTCAAAATCTATATTGAAAAATAATTTAGAAAATTTCAATAATGAAATTAGTATTTTTTGAAAAAAAATAGCTCTGATGCCATATTATGGTAAAATAATGGATGTGTTATTAAATAAAGATCATGAATGATCTATATATACAAGTAAACACAAGAATGTTTCTATAACAAACAGAGACAGAGAAATAGAGACATTGTGAAGAGGGAAAGAGAAAGTTTCCATATTGGACAAAAAGAGAATATGCAAACATAGAAGAGGAGTGGCCATTAGAAATAGAAGTAAATCTAAAGAAGAGAGAGAAACAAAAATAGAGAGATTTAACTCTAATAAACAGAGGGTCTTCTAAGGTAGAGGTATTTTAAATGGAAGCTCTTATCTTCTCCAAAATTCTGTATGTTCTAGTTTTGCCTTTGTTTGGCTTAGATTGGACTTCATTTGGGCTCAATTTCATATACTTACTATTTATAGTAAGCTTGCCATTGATTGAGAAAGGCCCAATCTAAATCATTTTGGGACAACCTCTTATCTAATCCCTGTGGCCATGAAATAAATGACAAACCTTTATTTAATACCACAACCAAGTCAGCTGGGAAGGGAGATGTGGGAGAATTGTCGTAAAGATAATGCTAAATTCTCTCTACTTATCATTGTTGTGTTTTGCATGGTGATAGATGTGATCATGTTCATGTTATTGCATGGTTATCTTTATCCTCACTTAGAGTAGATTTTCATTTCAAAGTTGCTTTCCACTTTCAAGTTGTTGAGATAAAGTAGAGGAGTATTTGCTTTAAGTGATTTAGTTTAGTTGAATGAGAGTAGTTGTGGATGTTCACTTGTATGAGTCAAACAAATCCAGGCCACTAGCTTCTTACGGATTGTAAGAGTACCTTGTGATGCAGAGCCACACCTTGGAAAACTGAGGAGGAATCAGTCACTCAACTGAGTTGCTTCAAGGGGCATCTACAACCTTCAGGATCACACACTAAAATCAGATTCAATAAACAAAATTTTGAAAATAAAATCCCCCAAAATATCTTCTTGCTGCCTTTGGATAGACACGCACTCAGACATGAATAACTTTCGAACCAGAAAAGATTTACTCAATCCAACCGTTGATATTTGGCGTAACTAGGTTTCAAACAACATATAAAAATTTGAGAGAAATCCAACGGTTCAAACCCGAGATATTGACCCCGCATCAGAGTACATTTTTTCTGAAAATAAATTCCCCAAAATATCTTCTTGCTGCCTTCGGATAGACCCGCACTCAGACATGAATAACTTTCGAACCAGAAATGATTTACTCAATCCAACCGTTGATATTTTGCATAACTAGGTTTCAAACAACCTGTAAAAATTTGAGAGAAATCCAACGGTTCAGACTCGAGATATTGACCCCGCATCAGAGTACATTTTTTCTGCAATTGTTATTCCCTAAACTGATTGCCATGAGAAATATATGAAGCATGACAGTAGAACCATAATCTTGAAAAAAAAATGCAGGAAACCAAAGGAGACATAAAACTTCCCATTCCTCCCCAAGTTCAAATCGTTTTTTTACATAAAAGATTGGCTTTTTTTTTTAATAACCAAAGTCTGACTGGCCTTGCTGTCCAGTAGTAATAAAAACATTTTCTTTTCCATCTAAGAATAGGAATCTGAAAGACGTTTTACCATCAATACCATGCAGCAATCATGGATATTCTTGTAATTGCTAAGAATAGGAATCATCAATACCATGCAACAATCATGGATATTCTTGTAACTGCTAAGAATAGGATTGGCTTTTTAAAGAAAACCGACTTTCCTCCAAATAGAAGGAATATGAAACGGTTTCTTTTATTCTATAGCCATTTTTTCGCCATTATGAACACTCTTAAAATTGCCACCAACTTTCTGATGAGATTCTTTTAATTGTTGACCACATGGCATTTCTATTGCTAATTTTATCCTTTCTAAAACCGACACTAACCTCATTAACCCTTTCCTCTGACTCTCTAACATATCCGACTAAAAACTATAACATTTATTTAATAAAACACCTAATTCTATCCACTAAGACATAATCCTAAATTATTAAAATTGACCATTTAAAATATATGGAGAATCTTGGACCTTTGAAATGATTTAGTAATGAGATGCGCCTGCATCATACTCTCGGGGACAGAAAAATTCAAGTCCCATTGAATTGCTGCAATCTTTTTCCAGAGTTTCCAATTGTATGTAAGCAATAATGTCACCATAAGAATGATGGAATTGATGCCGCTTGCCAGAACATTCTGATTCCAAACTGTAGAATGAATACCTTCCATGGTACCTGTGTCGAATCTTGGAACAAATATATTTAACAGCCTCGTATCCCCTGCATAAAAATACCAAATTATCATACCAACATCTGCTTCTCGTTTGTATATCTCTAGAGCATCATAATAATCAACAAATACTTCATTCTTGTCATCAATAGTCTTCTCTTCAGCATCTGATCTTTGCACTACATCTTTTCCTTTCTGATCATTTGTGTCAACATCTCCATCATTTGGGCAAATATTGTCTGCAACCACACCTGTCACCAACTCTTCTTCATCTGCAAGAACCTTTTCCTCACAAGGTTCAACAACAACCTCCTGTTGTTCACTCTTAGTCTCTACACCAACATTCACCTGCTGTCTATGCCCTTCTAATAGATTGTTTTCCTCTTCTTGATCTAACTCTTCATCCTCTACCTGTGTGCTTTGAATCACTTCTTCCTTCTTATCCTCAGCCTCCAAAATATTTTTCATAGGAGTACCTTCCAGCATTGTACTCTTCTCTATTTTCAAAGGACATGTTACTGTTCCAACCACAGATTGTTTGCATTCAAATCCAATAGGGCTTGTCTTGTTACTGCTCTCGTCAAGAGATACTTGTTGCTGCACTTTGTGTTCTTGCTGTACTTCTTTCAACTTAGCTTTATTCTCTTTCAACTTAGCGTCATTCTCCTCAAGTCTCCTTCTCAAATTGTTTATCTCCTCTTCTATCTTGCTTAGCTCTTCTCTTTGTTTTCTCCTTTCTTCTTTCTCTCTTTTCTTCTTTTCCTCTATCTCCTTCTGTTTAGAATCCTTTCTCTGCGAATACCTTCTAAAAAGATACAATAAAGCTGCTTCTTCTTGTCCTATCATTCCTCAGCTAGGTTATTTTCTTCTTATCTAGTCTCCTGGACTTCTTCTCAGACTATTTCTCTCAATCTTTCACAATCACACAAACATATACACAACTACTTTTTCCCAAACCTTTTGTTGGGCTCTGATACCAAAAATGATGCAGAGCCACACCTTGGAAAACTCAGGAGGAATCAGTCACTCAACTGAGTTGCTTCAAGGGGCATCTACAACCTTCAGGATCACACACTAAAATCAGATTCAATAAACAAAACTTTGAAAATAAAATCCCCCAAAATATCTTCTTGCTGCCTTCGGATAGACCCGCAGTCAGACATGAATAACTTTCGAACCAGAAATGATTTACTCAATCCAACCGTTGATATTTTGCATAACTAGGTTTCAAACAACCTGTAAAAATTTGAGAGAAATCCAACGGTTTAGACCCGAGATATTGACACCGCATCAGAGTACATTTTTTCTGCAATTGTTATTCCCTAAACTGATTGCCATGAGAAATATATGAAGCATAACAGTAGAACCATAATCTTGAAAAAAAAATGCAGGAAACCAAAGGAGACATAAAACTTCCCATTCCTCCCCAAGTTCAAATCGTTTTTTTACATAAAAGATTGGCTTTTTTTTTTAATAACCAAAGTCTGACTGGCCTTGCTGTCCAGTAGTAATAAAAACATTTTCTTTTCCATCTAAGAATAGGAATGTGAAAGACGTTTTACCATCAATACCATGCAGCAATCATGGATATTCTTGTAACTGCTAAGAATAAGAATCATCAATACCATGCAGCAATCATGGATATTCTTGTAACTGCTAAGAATAGGATTGGCTTTTTAAAGAAAACCGACTTTCCTCCAAATAGAAGGAATATGAAACGGTTTCTTTTATTCCATAGCTATTTTTTCGCCATTATGAACACTCTTAAAATTGCCACCAACTTTCTGATGAGATTCTTTTAATTATTGACCACATGGCATTTCTATTACTAATTTTATCCTTTCTAAAACCGACACTAACCTCATTAACCCTTTTTTCTAACTCTAACATATCCGACTAAAAACTATAACATTTATTTAATAAAACACCTAATTCTATCCACTAAGACATAATCCTAAATTATTAAAATTGACCATTTAAAATATATGGAGAATCTTGGATCTTTGAAATGATTTAGTAATGAGATGCGCCTGCATCACCTTGTTTGGTGAGCCGATGAATATTAGTACTTCAATTGGTATTGAGTCTTTAATTGGCTTCCATTTGATGGAGTTGAAGAGATGTCAATATGAAAACCATTTGAATACACCTTAGAAGCTTGCATGAGGTGAGTCGAGCCTCTGATTAAACTCCAACTGGTAGAGTCCAAGCAATTCACAAGTCCTTGCATTCATTCTTAGGAATAAAGGTAGCTGTCAAGTTTAAGTAAGTTAAGAAGGCAAGTGTTGAAAACTAAAAAACAATATTTTCGTTGCACATTGTGAAATGATATCTTTAGAAGTACATTGTCAAATCTTGAGAAACAACACAAGTCCCCAAGTGTTTACCAGCATATCACATCATTTCATTGAGGGAGTATCCACCATTAATGGAACCTTGAACTTATCGCATGATCTTATATTGCAAACTTAGCATGAGGGATGACTTTATTCAAGAGAGGACTGGGTATTTAATGCTTCACTGTGAAACATTGAGTATTTGATTCTGCATGTTGTAGTGGAATAAATCTCGCATCAACAGAAACCTCTATGGAAATTGTTCTTACAGATAAACAGTTACTATGGAAGTAATACATGAGTTATGTTCATATGACAATCTAAGTCTGCATCTGTGAGTTTTATGAACAGGAGTCTCAAATTAAAGATTTCTCGATTACCAGTAGCACAATTGACAACACTGAATGTTCCATTGTCTGGACTAAGGGAGTCTTCCATTGAACACACTGTTATTTTGACTGTTTTCCCCTCTTTAGTTGGAGCCGTAAATGACTACCTGGTAGTTTTGGAAGAGGTATGATTACTAATGACAACCATTCAGATTTCTGTGAGAGAATACATCTGCAACAGGGGAGTATGATCTTAATCTTAACTCCTTTTTAGACATTGGATGTATGATCTATAGGTGGTCATTTTGTGCATCTATCACTGTGTGCTTAGTATCTGCGTGATTCTTAAGGTCCTACATATATTGTATCTGGATCAGCAATTTCTGTGGTTTGTTTGTGCATCAGACATTTGTGTTGTATCCAGTTCAGCCATTGGTTATATACTCTAGGTGAAGTTTATTATGTTTGCTGGGTATCAAATAAGCTTGTGAAGCTTTATATTCAGTTCGAAGTTTGAACACTCAATAAAGGATCAAATTTCTTGGTGTGTCTGGGTTTTTTTCCAAGTAGGAGGGTTTTCCCAGGGTAAATCTGTGTCTGGTTTTCTTGAGTATTCTTGTTAAAGGTTCTGATTATTGCAATAATTATATTCTGGTTCGAGATCTTAACATCATTTTGGATTTTGGGTATCAATTCACAAAAATAAGGTATTTTTAACAACAAGAGAGATTCCTTGTGATGTTTATCAAAATTATTAAAATTTGCAAGATGTTGTTGTATGATGCTGGTAGTTCTTTTTTCATCTTGTTCCTCTATTTAATAGGAGGGCCTTCACAAAGTTGCCTTTTCTTTATTGCCACCAGCAGTTTTTTTGTTGGCATACATTTAGAGAAGTTATGAGGAAGGAATTTCATCTAGTACATTGACGGATTCTTACTCTTCAGGAAAAGTAAATCCTTATTTAATCCTTTTGTTTGTGTATTATTTGTTGGGGGATGAACTACTCTTGATGCCACTCATAGAACCACTAGTAAGGATTTATGTCAATTACAATTACATACCCAACCTGAGTTGTGGCTTGAGATACGATCCTAGTTATTTGAGCAGGTGCATACAGGTAAATGATATGTTATTTAGCTCTATGACTGCAAAGTTGATTCGTTAATACATTTTTGTTTAGCAAGTCAGTTTGGGGAGATTTTAGAAAGGATATGAGATTGTATTGTTTATATTTTTTTGTTGACCATGTTAACATTATCTTTAATTTGTACATGTTATTGGTTTATGTACATACATTAATATGCTGGTATTTCCTCTTCACATTTGTTCAGTGCAATGACTTTTTCTCCATATCTTTTTGGTGAAAAAAGCAATACATTTTATTTTCATTTTCCACTTTGTGTATTTTGGTTCAGTGATGCTTTTGTCTGTCAGTTGAAATCTAGTTGTTTCTGTGTTTTGATGTTGTCATAGGTTGGCCTATTTGTAGCTAGAAGTAATTTTAGCATACACAGTTCGATCTGGAATACTCTTACCTGCTGCATCATATTAGAAAATCTCTCTGTTGGTCTCAAAGTTGTGTAATTCAGAATTCTATCAGATCACTTGATACATCCTGTTGTAGTTATTTTGTCAGTGCTTGGTCTTGCTGGATTTTTTAGAGTCAAATGTCAGTTTTACTCTTTTGATTTTGATAGCTATATACTTGAATAGAGTGCATAATTAAGCTTTTATTTGATTTATTTTCTCGTCATTGTCAGGTTTTCATTTGATCCTGATGCTAAGCTTGGACTACATGTTGCTTCATGTATCATTACAAGGTATATAGACATCATTCTCTAACGCTGTGTGTTTAGTTTTTAAAATCTGTATTGAATTTTTTATCTCTTGCTTATACTGTGAAATGACAGAGAAAAAGATAAGCACCACTATACTTCTAATGGGGTTTGCTTGCAGAGATTTTCCATCTATCATTTGAAATAGAACTAAAGTCTTTGATGTTGATTGTCTGCACAGGGCTCCATCAGGAACAAATGATGAAGGAAAAACAAAATACGTTATTCGTCCGTAAGTCTTATGATTTTCTATTCAAATATTCAGTCAATGATATTTTAATTTTTAAGAAGCAAACATAACCGTGTATTAACAATTTAATAGGAAGGTGAAGGTAAAGTTTATAAGCAGTCTGTACGCAGGAAATTTCTTGAGGACTCCCTATTAAATGTCAATTTGGTTATTATTGTGTATAAAGATAGTATTTTCTTTGCAAATTTCTTTGTTATTACCAAGGAGCCATTTACCAAAATGGCTTTACCATTGTTTATGCTTGAAGTTAAGGAAATGTTGTTGTTGTTATAAAATCAGATTGCATATTTTGCTCTACTTGACAGGAAATGGAATAGACATATAGCATGAGGCAATAACTTGGAAAGTTAAATGGAAAGAAACTATTTCAAGAACATCACCCTAACATTATGTTTATGTTAGAAACCCATTGTGGCAGAAAACTTCCACAAAGATGCACTATGCCTCCTTGCCAAATTTGCATGTTACAAGAAAATTTTCAACTAGTGAGCATCATGGTACCACTATGTGATGATGGAAACCTTCCTGCAAAAACCTCTATCACCTGCTCTGTAATGTTTCATTACTTAAACCGAGAAAACCCTCACTTATTTCCTACACAACTGTTGCAATTCTATAACCTAGTTTAGTTTGCTAGCTTATGTTTCCACAGACAAATTACAAGTCTATTTTTTCATTTTGGATCTGAATGCAGTAGGCCTAGGTTGAACTGTCACATGAAATCAGAAGGGGCTGAATTTGACATTCTCTATGTAGCTGGCATGGCAAGAACTTGAGTTGATGTGGCATCTTGCATGGCTACACGAGGATTTTCTATTTGCATTCAAATGAATTTGGCCCATTGAAAAGATGTTTATCTCCTTTAGTGACAGGGGGCAAGTTTGGCAGGGGCTGAACCTGTTAAATTGAGAACTTGTTTCTCTGTATTAAACCTTGCATGAATTTTTGAAATTGGACTTTTCCTAGATCTTGGTCATTGCCAACTCAGAAATTTATGGTAGAAGTGTGTGGAGAAGTTATGTAGTGAGAAGTGTGATTGATGGATATAGGGAAGGACCATACAAGAGGGGAGGAAACAGCAGAGCACTGTAAGATGGAGGCAAAAATGATAGAAAGAGACAGTGCATAGCTTGGCTGAAGAATGGGTGGAAAATGAATTTAGAAGGGTATTGGGGAGTACAGCACAATGCAAAAGTCTTATGGCAGGCTGTGGGGTCATATGACAGACTGAAGTAAAGTTTCCTACAATTTTATGATATTTTCTTTATTATAATATTTTCTTCCAAGTTTGTTTTATGGAAGGCCACTATTTCGTTTTCTTTTGAACAATGCACAATTGGAAAGTAAGCATAGTTACACTACTTTGCGGGATGGGGGGACAAGTTTTCGAGACGGGGGACAGAGGGGCCTTGATTTGGGGACTCTGGTGGGGGGCGGTTGGTGGGGGGAACAAGGGTGTATATACTAATACATATGGTACTTAAAATGCTAGTTATGAAAAAATGTACTACATTTATATAATATAAGACATAAAGATGTAAAAAACTTAAACACTGAACATTGCATTGAAGTTTTGAATTGGAACATCATGATTCATGATCAAATGACAAACAATGACCATTGAACATTGAATATCAGCAAATGAAAGAGTGTCAAATTATATAATTTTAAATTTATAATATAATAATATATATCAGTCTTCGGATCAATAGTATGAGCATCTAGATTCTACTATCTAATAGTAATCAATGATCATATGAGTCATGAGTCATGGCATAAAGATGGTTACAATAAGTATCATTTGCCATGAATCATGATATTAAAATAAGTATATAATGCAAACAAAAACTACAAGCCTCCAAGAGTCCAAATCAAAAAGCCAAATTAATGATCAATGATCATCCCCTGGAGGCAGGAAGTTGAAACTCATCACCACTAAAACTATCAGTCTCTCCAAAATCAAGAGCTGAAAAGGGAACATCAACTAGCCTTGTGGCTGGATCTAAAGCATTCACCTTCTCATCAATCTGCGATAGCTCCTTAGGCTCTACATCCCATCATGATGCTGAGCTCTCCTCGTGCGCACGTGTCTTGCTGTCATCGATACGCAACACACTATGTATAGCCACTAGCTTCTCCACTCTTTGAGAGATAAGTCTATTCCTCTTAAAAGAGTGGATGAAGCTATATGTAGACCAATTCCTCTCAGAAGTTGAGGAGCTAGAAACCTGAGATGAAAAATAATTGGCCAATGTAAGACTCTGTAATTAGAAGTTGAACAATGATCATTGAAAACTTAAATAGGTTCAAGTTGAGGGACTAAGTACTTGGGACAAAAAACAAATAGGTAGTGTGGTTGTTGTAGATTTTGCTCCATAAGTTGACCACCACAAAATGGGATCCTCTTGTGGCATAGTCTTGATATCCGCCTTTGCCGCTTCCTTTGCCGCTTGGTTGTAACCCCTAAGGGTAGCAAATTTGGTCCACTTAGTGCGAACCTTAGCTGCTGTCTCAAGGTCATACATCCTATCTATGCACTTGAAGAACCCTTCCTTTACTTGAAAAAATTAAATAGTACAAATTATTAGCAAATATAAGAATCAAGATGCTAGTAATGTAAATGATTAAATTTTTAAAATGATAAGAGTCTAAGACAAAGTTTAAAGATGATTAAAATGAGTAGTGTTAAATAATAAAGTAATAATATAAATCACCTCATCATCGTGAAGTGGTGTAACTCTACCAAGCCTAGTCATGTTCCACTTTGGATTCAATGCATAAGCAGCCATGTGTAAGGGTGTGTTAAGTTTGTCCCATCTACGCTGAATAATAGGCCGAATGTGATCATTATAGAAGGCTAATGTGGGGTCCTTCTCTCGCACAACTGCCCTCGACTGCCCAAGTATAGAATCAATGCACTTGTACACCTCTCCAAGTGTAGCTGCATCCCCATTTCGATATCTGCTCACCTCGAAGATTGGCCTAAAGATAGAGACAATGTATTTTGCATTGCTCCAAAATACATCACTCTTAACTATTTCCTTCACCCTCATCCCTTGCTCTGACTTGAAACCATCCCACCTATTCCATTCATTCGTCATAACCATTAGTTGCAATGGCTCCTGCAACTCAAGCAATGTCTCCAAGAGAATGAAATAGGATGGATACCGTGTCTGAATTGGCTTCAGGAACTCCTTGGCGAAGCTCCTAAATAGTACATGTGAGGTGTGGTGGTTGTAGATATAGATTTGCACATCTGCAGCATCACTCACCACTCTCTTTATCCAGCTAATCTTCCCCATGCCCTTTAGAGCATTGTTCATAGCATGCACACAACAAGGAGTCCACCAAATATGCTGATATGTGGCCTCAACAACTCTCCTTGCAACTCTGCACACATGAGCTGCATCTATCACTACTTGGACCACATTTTGTGGCCCAATTTCCTTAATGGCTTCCCGAAGAATTTGAGATTGAAAAGCAATATCTTTCCAATGCCCTAAACAATCAACAACCCTAAGAAAGAATGGGCCCTTTGTGCATGTGACTATGACATTGATGAGTGGACGGTGTCTAATGTCCATCCACCCATCCATGATAATGCTGCACCCTAATTCTGCCCAAACAACCCTCATGCTCTCCATGGACTCACTAATCTTGGAATACTCATCATCCAAGATTTTAGTCTTCAATTTGTGCTTACCTAGTGGCACATATGATGGTAACCCCGCCTTCGCTACATTCTGAAATGCCTCCTAAAAATAAGATTGGGCAATATGAAGTGGAATGCCATTGGCAAATAACATTCTCCCAATACATGCATTTAACTTCTCTTTCGTCTGGGCTGCAAACAAATCTGCTATAGGGTTGTTACTAGACTATGCCCTGCGTTTCCCCTTGCTCAACTGGGCTGCTCCTACACCCATAGAGCTATAAGTAGAGGACGGTGTGGAGGCTGCCCTTAGCAATGTAGTAGCTGAAGCTCTATATTGTGGTCTAGAAGAAGACATGTGTCAGTGTTGCTGCCCTTGTATTTGTTGCTCATGCACTTGTTGTATAGTTTGAACCTACTGCCTACCAGCCAAGGTAGTAGGCACTAGAATGCCCAAGTCCTCTGGAACTCCCCAAACTTTGTTGAATTCAATTCTCAAGTTCAAGTTTTTGGATTCACTCAAGACCTTACATGGTCCAACACTTTTACCTGTCCAAAAGAGGAGGTGTGCATTCACTCTAGTGATGTTACCATACCATACACTACCACAAATATTGCATCTCCACTTTCTTGTGCCACCTGATGCTGATCCGCTTGTTATTCTAGTGACAAATTGTTTTAGAGGAGATTTTGGATCAAACTTACCCCTAGCCTACTTTGCCAAAGATGGGGAGGGGCAATCAATAGATGGAGTACCAGGTAGTTGAAATTCACTACCCATGGAAGTGGAACTAGTTTGGGCCTCTTGCTGATTTGGCCCAACCCAATGTCAGTCTCATGCTCACCCCTCAACAGTGTCATCATCATCCTCAGCCCCAACCCTAGGCTTAGGTTCATATTCAGACTCACTGCCACTATCTGATTAAAATTCCATCTCATTATCACTATGAGAATCAATGTGGCAACTCATTTTGACATTACATTTCACAAAATGAAAAACAAAATTATTAAACAAACTTTCAGCGTATGCCTTAGTTTAAATTTTTCTAAAATATGAAACTAAATAACAAGAATTTGCAAAATAAAACATCAAGAATCTTAATCTATTATTTATAAATGACTCAATGAATGAATGATAACTATAACAAAATGAAAAAACACTCATATAGAACTAAAAGCATTGAGCAATAATTTATAAACATGCATTTGAAAATATAAAAAAACAAGTTAAAATACTTGCCTTTTGCTTGAAAAACTCCTTCAACAAGATGCTAAACCTTGTTCTTATTCTTCTTGCTCCTAGGCTCTCCTTTTTCATTTGCAAACACTTTCTTCACTCTTGCACAAACCCTTATCTTAGCTCTTCACTCTTCTTCTTCTTCTTGCTGTTGCAAACAATAAGAAATGCAAATTTGAATAAAATGAAGAATAAAAGGCTTTTGAACAAAGGAGGAGGAAGGAATGGGCCCCACATCCCATTAAAATAAAAATAGAACCAATTTGTTTAAAAAATAATGCCTTGTTTTTTAAAAAAAAATGTCCCCCATTATGTTGCCGCGAGATACGTTCCGACATCCCCTGCATTAGAGGGGACGCGGTCATGTCCGCCCGCACCCACAGGGGACCCTGAGACATCTCGTTATCTTCGGCGGAGGTGGTGCTCTAAGTGGCACCGCTCGAGATGTTGAAATGTCGTTCCCCCACCTTGGGTGCATCCCTGTCTTGGGTGCAGCCCGGTTTTGGTGGGGGGATGCGTCCCCGTGTTACATTGAAAGTAAGGGACTTTATTATTATTATTCTTTTTCTTTATTGCTTACGATATGGAGAAAGAATTGGAAACTAATTAATTTTTGCTAACCCATTGTAATGTATTCATTTTACCTTGTTATCTTTTTGAATTTTCCAATTTGGTGCCCATACATTATTTCCTTTGTAAAAAGTTTTTAAATTTTATTAGTAATTAAAGCATTAAGTACATAGTAGTTTGACAAGATCATCAACACAAAAACCACCCTACAACACCAGTAATCACATCATAGAAAACCACTCCAGTTTACCCAAAACCCACTACCAACCCTACCATCTATAGCCTCATTCTTGATATTCATATTTGCAGTTAGAGTTTATCTCAAAAAGAAAACGGGCATTCCACATGCCATAAACCCTCAAAACTTCACAATTTATGAAAAAAAGGATGAGAAATGATTTAAATATCAAAGCAAGCAAAAAGTAGAACATCCATCACCTAGGGTTGAATTGGGACCCTCAAATTTTGAAGCCTCCTTAGCTTGTGGAAGCCACATTTATCTCATCCACTTCACCTCTGCGAGCCTGAAGCCTTTCATTCAACCTTGCCTCGTCTTCCTCAGTCTATCCAGCCACATGTTTCATCTCTTGAATTTCTTCATCCAACTTTTGAATCATTATCACCAAATTAAAGCCATCCATCCACGGTGAGCTTCCCTGAACCTTTTCCTTTGTCTCCTTTCATCAAACCTCCACCCAAATGGGGTGTACTTTGTCTCTCCAATTATTTCCAAACCACCTTGCTAGGCAGCTAGATTAATTCTGAGCCTTAGTACCGATCGCTCAAAGATGTCAGCCTTGCCACTCTCTATGGAACAATGGCTTCCATCACCATTCTAACCACTTTTGTCTCTGTAAGCCCCATGTCATGATCATTGAAAACACATTTGTGTTTGTTCTATGGCGGTTTTCAACCTCATTTAACACCCCCCCAAGAATTATCATTACATTGACAAACAATTTTTTATCTTCAAGAACAAACATGTTCTCCAACCTTTTCTTTGTTATCTGCCCATGAAATGGATGTTGTTTCTTGGGTGAGGGGAGAGTGAGAGCTGTGTCCATCCTCATGCCACAAGGCCAAAGCACGTTTCCATGAAACTTTATTGTTTGCGAGAATTCTCATTGAATGCCAAGTTTAAAATCCAAAAATTTCAGACTTCCCCCACCATTAATGCGACATCCTAAATTGAGCATATTGTCATCTCGACACCACACCTACATAACACCAACCTCCCAATACAACCGCCAAGGCTAACTATATTTCATGGCACCTTTAAAAAGAATGTAGAGAATGGTCATTTAATTATACTTGCACCATTTGAAGTCTTCCACTTTTATTTTGTCTTTGTTTTCAAAAAATAATACCCAATTAGGCAAGCAATCAGCCCCTTCATTTCCTTTCCATTTTAGATAAGTCACTTTGAATCCATTATTTATAAAATTAATGAAATTTTGCAAATGCCAAACCTCCATAGTTCCTCTCATGATTGCTTGAATGATATTTAGTGAATCACCTTCTAAATGTAGTCTCCTTACTCCCAAATGCTTTGCAACCTTAATTGTTGTTATTGCTGCCTTTGCCTCCACAACATTATTTGTGCCATCATCTAACTTTATTCCACATACAACTAAAGTGTTCACAAGTTAGTCTTGAATAAGAAAACCTACTCCCAATGGCCCTAGGTTACCCTTAGATGCCCCATCAAAGTTCACCTTGCACCACCGTATCTTAGGCCTCTGCTAAACATTTGGATCACCACCACACAATCCTGGACAAATCTAGTGTTGCTCATTAATCGGCCTAATTTTGATGCTCCACCATTCCAATTGGATGATTTCATCCTGTGGGTAAATGGAACAATTAGGTTGAAAATGTGTGATATAGTTGCACTTATCATTTCAGTTATTGCATTATTAATTGTTTGCTTCAGTCTAGCTAAGTTCTTCTCTTTCACTGCAAAGATGTGTTTTTTCCTTTCCTTCTGGATTTCCCACATGATAATTGAGGACTTAAAGTCCAAACGCTGGAGAGTAGTGATTTCTCCATCTTCTCTGGCCAACACTCAAACTGAGTCTTAATGGAGTTCGTAGAAGGACCCTACCATTCTAACTAATTTACAACCATTTGCCAACATTTCGATTAGTTTTACAGTTTAATAGTAGATTGTTCATTGTCTCCTCAATTGCACCACACATAACACACTTCGTAGGGCCTTGAATCCCTAATATTTTTTTCGTTCTCCTTTGAGAATTCTTCCTCTAGTTGCCAGCCAAGCAAAGGATCCTGGCTTTTGCGAGCCACTTTCCCCCACAATAAGTTAACCGACCACTTCTCGTCTACTATTTCTCTATCTAGAAATTGATAGCCCAACTTAACAAAATATGTCCCATTGCTAGCCCCACACCAACAACCTTCTCCAACTTACTTGACAATTGAACCTTTCTAGTCTTGAAAATTTCCTTTACACTTCTTTTTGATGAACCTTTCTAGTTCTAGGAATTTTCTTTAACCTTATCCTCGCACATTTTTCCACTTCCACTCCTCTCCAAATTAATTGTTACGCTTTTCCACATAATCAATAACATATGTTTTCTTAAAACAAAAGTTTGCATTCATGCTAGGGACTTGATCTCCAATCAACCTTGTGTAAGATGGAAACAACCTCCAAGTATGGGACTTGCTGTTTGAGAATGAATCTCTAGAGAAGGCTGATTTCCCTACAATCAGGGTGCACCTAAACTATAACTTTTAATGAAAAGAGAGAAAGGATTGCATGAAAAACTGAAAGGCGGAAATAGTGATGTACCAAATTGAATCATGGTTACTATATCTGTCTATAGATGCGCACATAACATTAATAAAAGTTCCCATATACACAACTCTTTATTCTATCATCCAAGGACTCATATGTAGGTTACTACTTATGATATGATGCAAGGAAAATTGTTTTAACAATGCAACTATAAGCAGATCTAACAAAACATAAAAAATGGGAAAATAAAAATGAAACATTCAACACAGGGCAAAACAAATGCACAAGTTAGTAGAAGGGTAAGAAAAGGTAAAAAATGAGAATTCTATTAATGCAAGGCAAAATGGAATTATAGTTGCAGAGCATACTACTGCTGGAAGTGAACCAAAGAAGAACAACCCATAAATTATCTACAAACAATGCCTTTATAGATCAGGCATAACTTAAATTGCAACTTGAAGTTCAAAAAACAACTGCAGTGGAGTTAAAGTTAGAGATCAGATAAGATAATAATATTAATGTTTACGAAAAACCAAAACGGTTTATGGGACTGAGCATACAAACAGAAGAGCCGGCCAAAGCAAAAGCACCAAATGCCAAAATAAATGAAGAACAGATAAAAACTTGATCTCTTAGTGAATATTCATCCATGAAGTGACAGAAAAGGCCAAAATTAGTGTATCCAATAGTTGAAACATATTTCTTAAAAAAGAAAGTCCGTGCAGATCAGAGGGAGGCATGGGGATGCACTGATCGTGATATCAGAGGCACTCCTCTCCAAATTAATTGTTACGCTTTTCCACATAATCAATAACATGTGTTTTCTTAAAACAAAAGTTTGCATCCATGCTAGGGACTTGATCTCCAATCAACCTTGTGTAAGATGGAAACAACCTCCAAGTATGGGACTTGCTGTTTGAGAATGAATCTCTAGAGAAGGCTGATTTCCTCACAATCAGGGTGCACCTAAACTATAACTTTTAATGAAAAGAGAGAAAGGATTGCATGAAAAACTGAAAGGCGGAAATAGTGATGTACCAGATTGAATCATGGTTACTATATCTGTCTATAGATGCACATAACATTAATAAAAGTTCCCATATATAGAAATCTTTATTCTATCATCCAAGGACTCATATGTAGGTTACTACTTATGATATGATGCAAGGAAAATTGTTTTAACAATGCAACTATAAGCAGATCTAACAAAACATAAAAAATGGGAAAATAAAAAAGAAACATTCAACATAGGGCAAAACAAATGCACAAGTTAGCAGAAGGGTAAGAAAAGGTAAAAAATGAGAGTTCTATTAATGCAAGGCAAAATGGAATTATAGTTGCAGAGCATACTACTGCTGGAAGTGAACCAAAGAAGAACAACCCATAAATTATCTACAAACAATGCCTTTACAGATCAGGCATAACTTAAATTGCAACTTGAAGTTCTAAAAACAACTGCAGTGGAGTTAAAGTTAGAGATCAGATAAGATAATAATATTAATGTTTACGAAAAAACAAAACGGTTTATGGGACTGAGCATACAAACAGAAGAGCCGGCCAAAGCAAAAGCACCAAATGCCAAAATAAATGAAGAACAGATAAAAACCTGATCTCTTAGTGAATATTCATCCATGAAGTGACAGAAAAGGCCAAAATTAGTGTATCCAATAGTTGAAACATATTTCTTAAAAAAGAAAGTCTGTGCAGATCAGAGGGAGGCATGGGGATGCACTGATCGTGATATCAGAGGCACTCCTCTCCAAATTAATTGTTACGCTTTTCCACATAATCAATAACATGTGTTTTCTTAAAACAAAAGTTTGCATCCATGCTAGGGACTTGATCTCCAATCAACCTTGTGTAAGATGGAAACAACCTCCAAGTATGGGACTTGCTGTTTGAGAATGAATCTCTAGAGAAGGCTGATTTCCTTACAATCAGGGTGCACCTAAACTATAACTTTTAATGAAAAGAGAGAAAGGATTGCATGAAAAACTGAAAGGCGGAAATAGTGATGTACCAGATTGAATCATGGTTACTATATCTGTCTATAGATGCACATAACATTAATAAAAGTTCCCATATATAGAAATCTTTATTCTATCATCCAAGGACTCATATGTAGGTTACTACTTATGATATGATGCAAGGAAAATTGTTTTAACAATGCAACTATAAGCAGATCTAACAAAACATAAAAAATGGGAAAATAAAAAAGAAACATTCAACATAGGGCAAAACAAATGCACAAGTTAGCAGAAGGGTAAGAAAAGGTAAAAAATGAGAATTCTATTAATGCAAGGCAGAATGGAATTATAGTTGCAGAGCATACTACTGCCGGAAGTGAACCAGAGAAGAACAACCCATAAATTATCTACAAACAATGCCTTTATAGATCAGGCATAACTTAAATTGCAACTTGAAGTTCAAAAAACAACCGCAGTGGAGTTAAAGTTAGAGATCAGATAAGATAATAATATTAATGTCTATGAAAAACCAAAACGGTTTATGGGACTGAGCATACAAACAGAAGAGCCAGCCAAAGCAGAAGCACCAAACTCCAAAATAAATGAAGAACAGATAAAAACCTGATCTCTTAGTGAAAATTCATCCATGAAGTGACAGAAAAGACCAAAATCAGTGTATCCAATAGTTGAAAGATATTTCTGACAAAAGAAAGTCTGTGTAGATCAGAGGGAGGCATGGGGATGCACTGATCATGATATCAGAGGCAAAGAATTTGCTTTTGTAATGTTCCCCTTTTGGGATCATCCGGACTTTGGAGTTTGGACTAATTTCTCACTCGTGTTATCAAAATTGTAAGCAACTTCTCTTTATCAATATCGTGCACGAAAATATTTTGAATACTATAAATATTTACATTGAAAATGATAAATGCCTATCTTATTGGAATCCTTAGGTTAGAGAAACAATGGGGGAATAGATTAATGCAAATATTTGATACTTTTGAAGATTGAACCGCAGTGGTTGTACTATTGAACTATAATACTCCTACGAGTCTCTGATCTCAGTTCAGTTGTTCTAGCTGATGATAATATAATTGCTTTGAAAGAAGTTGTCTTTGGCCAATCAATATTGACAATGTAAACCTTATGTCTAAAGCATTTCAGACAATGGATTGATTTGGTGTTGTACTGATTCGAATATAAGTACTTATGCCTATCTCACCATCTAGTTCCACCCTCTATATGTTTTGCAGGACCCGTATACTCTGAAACGTCTCCTCTTTGCCTTATTTTCTGGATTGAATTCTACAATTAGTACAAATGGATGGTGTGCTGTCCCATGATATTGATTACTGACTTTTATTGAAATAGGTGCTGGGATTCTTCAATGCTGATTGTATTATCTTCCACCGTTTCGATACCTAAATTCTTGCTCATGGAATGATTCATTCCTTTTTGGTGATTTTCATTGATAAATACATCTTTACACTAAATCTGCTGGTTGCCAGACTTATTATTTGCATCGCCAGAGGTTTCCTTGGGTGCATTGGTGTCACTTTGACTCTGGACGTTGATTGTGATGTCTTCCGTGGCTGTTGGCTTGCTGTAAACTGCCTATTTGGTCTTCTTTTCATACGCTGATTGGATGCTAATTGTGTTTTCAGATTGCCTATTCTTTTTTGTATCGTTTTCTTTCCTTGTTGACTAGGTGTTATCAATGGTGGTTGTTTTCTGTTCCATTTCCTCTATTTGCTAACTGTTTGAGCGATGCTTGTCTTAGACTTGTTGTTTTGATGACGCTATTTTCTTTGCATTTGTATGCAAAGATGTGAAGTCCTCCCAAATCTGATGTGTCATGTGTGACGCTCTCCCAAATTGGATGCTTTATTCTTCTCCCCCAAATCATTTCCTATTGTCCTGCCTTGTTTGACTATCATTGCAATTAATTCCATACTCTCTCTCTCTCTCTCTCTCTCTCTCTCTATATATATATATATATATATATGTATATATATAGTAGTCTTATAAATTTTCTAGATTCACCATATAAGTTTCTTTTCTAATTTTTCTCTTGACACATACCTTGATTTAATTATATCTCTTAATATGAATATAAACTCCCCCTTCCAGAGGACTCTTCTCTGTAAATATACGCCTATTCAAATAGACATCTCGAGGAGGGATGTCCCTTAGTTGCCACCTTTGTAATTATATAGTGCATTGTGTATTAATAGATTTTATTGAATTGTTTTTATTTATCTATTTATTTTAGTGATAATGTTTATATAATGATACATTAATTATATTAATATGTTATATCTATTACACATAATTATATTTGTCTTTGTTAAAGTTATTAAATTGCTGCAACTTGTAATAACAATTCTTCACTTGTGTGTGTTTCAAGTTACTATTACAATGGAATATATCTATGATATGAAGAGGCATGTCACTTGTAGGGACATGTCTCTTCTTAACTCATACTAATTATCACACATAATATTTGCTCAATGTGTTATTATAATGATAATAAGTTATTTATGAAAATTTCATATATATATATATATATATATATATATATATATATATATAATAATATATCTCATATTTAGTGTGTATATATATATATATATATATATTTAGCAATTTATTATCAATGATAATAATGCTCCATAATTAATGATAATAGAGAATGATAGATATCAAATGTTTAAGGCCAATAGGCCATTCAAACATTATATTTCATTGATTGGAATTATCTGATCGAAGCTACAATCATTAACTCTCCCTCTTAGCTAGAGAGGATGAACTTTATCCAAATAAACAACACATTGTATTACTGTTACCTCATAGTAACATTAAGAGTATGGTATGCCCAAGAATATCAACCATATGAATTTCACCATACTTGTATATTTTTTCTTGATATGTAAATTGACATCATGTCTCATGATGTCTACTAGAGAAAAATATTTGCACATGGTGTCTCCATATGCTAAGACTCATAGCATACACCATGCCTTACCTTAGTAACCTAGATACATGAGATATGCACTGTCATATTGAAAGACATGTCCACAAATATCTTTGATCAGGAGATATTTAACATAATGTATGGATGTCCATGGATATCTTACTACAAGATATCCACCATAGTGTACGACATATCCATGGATATCTTACTACAAGATATATCTACCATATAGATCATTAGATGGTATTACATATCCACGAATATCTTATTACAAGAGATCCACCATTATCTTATGATATTAAGAGTAATGGCCTACAAATATCAAGTCTCATGATATTCACCAAGCACTCAAAATGTCCATAAGGCATCTGTACACATATCACTCATATGGTACTTATCGTAGGGACATTACAATTCATGGCCTGTCCACGGATATTGAATCAACCATAATATATCTATACAATGTAACTCTTAGTTGTTAATGATTTACAAGATATAATCTATCATGATCTTCTTAGACATCAACCATATGATCTCCGTCATAATAGAAGGTTAAACTATCGTAAGATCTATAATGATAATAGATAATTGTCTATTATTAGTTAATGGTAATCTATTGTAAATATCTAGTTAGCTTTAGTTAGCTTTAGCTTTTTTATCTTTCTTTGCTAGAATAGAATGTTTCTATTCTTTACAATCATTTCCTAAGGAAACATCATTTTATTCATTTGTATATATTGACCTTTCACTCTCGGTTAATAACAAACAAGTATTTACCAATTACTTCGTAATATGCTATCAAAGCCAATACTTCAAATTTTTTCAAAAAAATTATATTTTCTTTTGAAATTATTTGTTAAATTTTTTTGAAATTTTTTTCGAGATTTTTTCACATAAACTTGGCTAGGGTTTTCGTTCGCTTTTTGGACAATTACAATCATCAAAAATCGAACTAGTATTACACTTTGCTAGGGTTTTTTCAGCGAAACATGAATGCAAATATTTCTTGATCAAATTGCGAGCCTGGTTTGGTCGGACGATTTTTGGTGACGTTTTTCCGCGGTGTCATTTTGTCTATGCCCTTTGCAACTCCATGCATGCAACTACCTATCTCCAATCAAAGCGTGATCACAGGGCAAGCATCTAAGCAAAGCTGTTTCTCCTTTTTTTGATCGTTGCTCGTGCCTCCAATCACTCTCTGTGGTGTTGTTTTTGGTCCCCTCAGTCATTAACGACCTCAAACTAGTTATGTGTGACCACAAATCGGGCATCCTTTTGTGTGCAAAACACCATTTTGCTGTCATTTTGACCATTAATGGCCGTTAGCTAGGGTTTTCTTCAAAACCCTAATTTTTGAGCTCAATTGTTTTTTTGATTTTAGATCCTTGGTGGGTTTTTCAAGAGCTCAATTGGGTTGTCATCCGATTTTCTGGGTGCCTTGATTTTTGAGCTAATGGATCCAAAAAATGACAACATATTCGTTTTGTGTTTTTCAAGCTCTCTTCTGGGTCTTAATTTTTTGGGTCTTTGTAATGTCCCTTCTTTGGGGACATTAGAAATATTAAGAAGGAACGAATTTATAATATTAAATTTGACTAAGCTGGAGGTTTATTAGTAAAGGTCAAATTAATGTTCTTTGTGGTCACAAGAGGACGAGGAGAGATAAGATGGAAAACCCAGGAAAGAAGTCGAAGGGTCACCATTGCGAGAATAAAAAGAGAAGAGGCTCGTTCCTTTTGGGATATGCTTGATTTATTATTCAGTTCAGTTTCCTCTCTTGCGAGAGTTTCAAAAAGCTTTAGTTTTCAGCTAGTTGGAGGACGTAGTCCCTCCTGCTAGCAGGCAATGGACACAAACCCATTGTCTCGGGAAACATCACTTTAGGTGTTTCATTCGCGCTTATAGGTTCTTATCCTATTATTCCAATCCGACTGTTAAATCTGTATTTAGGATTGGTTTCTGTGCACTGGTTATTGTATTGTTGTTGTATAAAACAATAACGTTTAGTTGCTGGTTGTTATATCGCTACTGTATAACGTTGTTAAGGAATTAAGAGTTTGCCGGTTCATCTCATCAGTTTTGCAATTCATGGTTTGTGTTCGACATCTTGAATGTTATTTGGAAATAACGAATTGTTATCTTGTGGAGACATCTTTGGCTTGATTGTTGTCTCGTATTGCATGTTCTTATAATTACATTTGAATATTATATTCATTAAGAGGCTGGATATATGCTGGTTATTCTTCCACTGTTTTCAATTGTATTTGTAATACATCTGCAATATTCAGTTTTAAATATATTGAAAAAAGAAAAAATGAGATAATATCCGGAAAGGGATATTACAGTGGTATCAGAGCCAAAGGTCTTGCCAGCCTTAGAGGTTCATTAACAGTAGTATTTATGAAATATGGAAGTGCATCATAATCAAAATATTTGATGAAGGGCAAAACAAATATTTCTATTGCTTTATTAAATGTTAGCCAATTAATAAATCATTGCGAGTGGAATTGATGGTATGTGGAAGAATTTCTCCGGAATTGTGGTTATATCTTGTGGGTTCTACACACGAGATTTGGGCACTTTAGCGAGTCCTTATTGGTGACTGGTGTTTGGGAAAGAGTTGATAAATCTGCCATATCCAGCCATCTCTCACATTGTATGGGTAGGAGTTGTTTCCTGAAGCAATAGCCACTTACAATAAAATCATGTGTTCAAATTTTGGATCTGGTAAAAAGATTATGGCTTTTGTTTAGAGCTGGCATCAAAATATAAATTCAAAGGCAACTCATGCATTGAAAGGTGTACATGAGCAACTCATGTGTTGAAGGGTCTACATGATCTCAAGGAGCTGTTCGCTGATTATCAACCCAGCAGAGACATTTGGAGATATTGTCATTGACTATTCGTACGTGGAATGCACTTCAGCAGTTATTCAAGCTCTTGCAGCCTTTAAGAAACTATATCCAAAACACCGATCCAAAGAAATAGAAACATGTACTAGAGAAGCTGTTCAATATATTCAAAATATTCAAAAGCTAGATGGTTCATGGTATGGTTCATGGGCTCAGTGCTTCACTTATGGTACTTGGTTTGGTATACTGGGATTAGTGGTTGCTGGTAGAACTTAGGAAGATTGTTCAAGTGTTCAAAAAAGTTTACGACTTCCTTCTGTCCAAGCATATTCCTTCTGTGGTTGAAGAGTAATCCAAGGAGGTATCGGACTAAGTTTTTCCTTGCCATAGTAGGTGTTGTGTGTTGTTTAAGAGCTAAGTTTAGGAATGGTAGTAAGTCATGCATAGATAAGAGCCATGGATTGAAGATTTTACTAAGTCATGTCACCAAGAAAAATGCAGGAAATAAGGGCACTCCCAGGTGTATTTGGAACTACTCCAATAGGAACCTCACACATTATAGAGGGTCACGAGGTGACTTTTTCCCTCTAAGCGGATTGCATACACTTCGCTAGTAGTCAAGGTAGCCATAGAGAATATCATGCTCGGGTTGCGAGTAAAGCACAGTCAAGGAGACAAAAGTAGTTGTGCAAGCCGTGAATGATTATGGATGCATGCATTCTAATCCTCACTGGGTTTGGAATTCGATCTTCTAAGGAGCCAACTATTATTTAGGGTTATCGGGAATAACATTCATTTGAACTCTTATGGGCCTTAATGACTTAATGGCGATCTTCCATGTCACCTGAACGAGTTTTTCGCATTGATCCCAAATTTTCGTTGTTACAGATTGGGAAATTGCATATAGGTTCGATGCCAAAAGATTGTAACCGATGAACAGTAGGAAAAATAATAATAATAACACATCGTGTGCGATAAATTCCAAGTTAGCCAGAATCATTAATTGAAGTGTGTGCATTACAAGGGAAGGAGAAAACGTTCACTCCCCAGTTTAGTTGCTTAGAGGCGTTTTTCAAAACATCCGGTCTCTGAAGAAACCCTTTGCAAGAAGCCGTGAATTCCGATTGACTGTAGAAAGATCTTTTATTTAGCTAGAAATTGACGACTCTAAAAGTCGATGTTAGTCATGAAATTGTGGAATTGTTGTTTAAAACTCGGCAAGAACATTATCGGGCTGAAAACTCAAAAGGCACAAGCGGCTATATGTTACACATGAGAGATTCATGAAGTTTAGGAACCGCTGATCTCTACCTTCATCAAGATTGGATGACTTGGAACAATATTGTTAGAAGGCAGTTACGGGCCATTCCTTTGTCTTTATCTAACTACCCAGAAATTGCTTTAAATATTTTTGCATTAAATTCCAAACGAAATTGGACAAAAGAGATTGCAAACAGAAATGAGTTTAGTGGAATGGTCTGAAAACATGTTTACGACCACCATGGGTTGAGCGGGAAATCATTGACCTCGACTAGACAGTTATCCATAGTAGCATACAGTCAATCTCCACATCGACTCCAAGACGGTTTTTGCTCTCAGTTGAGTGGTGTATCTGTTCCAGCCATTGTGTTGAGACACCAAAGAGGAACTAGGAGTAATTGCTAGGTACAAAGGCCAAGGAAGAATCGCAGGGGGTGGTCTTCGCGATCTATAATGGATTGATGATGAATTAGTGCTACTAAATGGAAAGGAAGGATGTATAGATGATGCACAGCCTGGTCTATATGTCTGGAAAAACACGTTCTGGTGTTATTCAACCGATTGAAGCTTCAAGAATGAGAATTTTGTCTTTTCATTGTCCATATCCAATGTTAAGTTAATGCGGCTGAGACTCAGGGATCATTAATCCAAAACATTTATGCAGATAATGCACCCAATGGTTCTAATCTAGGAGCATCTACTAGTAGTTATAATTTCAAAGGTATTTTGAAAGTGAGTACAGCCAAAGTTAACACTTGAAGTTTCTCAAGCATCCTCTAGGAGAAAGAGTTTTCCTTCAATAATACTTCATACATTTATACAAGGGCATGATGAATTCTTCATACCCCTGTAACTATCTCTAGAAATAGTTTTAATCATTGATTCTTGTTGACTTGTTATATTAAACTATGGAGATCACATTTTATGGTAAGATGAATCGATTATTATGTATCAATTGCATTTAAACTAAGGAAGAAAGGCCATAGAAAGAAAATCTTTGGGATTTTTAAAAGACCTTCAAGTGAATCTTTTATCAGAAGCCAGATATAGTGAAAATTCAGAACTATGACACAAAACTAGAAAAGAAAGCAGCTTCCTTAAACTTGGATAATATTTGGGAAAAGAATGAAGATGCCTCTTTAGTCATTCAAAAAATTGAAAACCAGAAATGGTATTTCAAAACAGATGTACTTGATATTTATGATGAGTACCAAAAACTTCCTCCAAAGATTAAAAAAGAATTAGCCTTCAATAATTTCATAGATTCCATCCAAAACTCCAAAATAAGACCGATTTGGGTAAAATAAAGTACCTTGAATTAGCTCATGATCTCCTTGCAAAGGACCAGTGCAAAACTATGTATGATGAATTTCCGATAGACGTAAATCATCTAATAGGGGACTTTGAACAAGAAGAGCAGTCAATCCCCATTGATTTGCAGCTTTCTGATGATCATGCAGAAGTGATGACACAAGGTACAAGTTTCTTCGTTGGTGA
The DNA here is from genome assembly GCA_028749045.1 of Cupressus sempervirens. NCBI lineage: Eukaryota > Viridiplantae > Streptophyta > Pinopsida > Cupressales > Cupressaceae > Cupressus > Cupressus sempervirens. The sequence goes on along the minus strand of CM053791.1, from coordinate 297,398,494 downwards.
TTAGGAGATTAGCTTTGACAAGTAGATTGATGAAATTGATGGTACACGAGGTAATAGTAGGTTGGGGTCTTTGTGCGATGAACCATATATTCCCTACGCCCATGACAGGAATTCAGAAGAACAATCCAAGATGACACCACAAGATAGTGAGATGTATCAACATGATAATGAAATGCATGCATTTAGAAACTAGCTGAAAGTTAACGAAGAAATGGTGGTGGCATCTTTAGTACGTTATGATAGCACTCACAAGGTGGTTGAGGATCTCTATAAAAAGGTTCAAAAGGGAGTGGAAGAAGAATGGATTGTTTCTGATTTGCAAGTGATCAAATCAAGCTTTGAAATTATGAAATCATAATATTTGTATTTTCTTTCTGATAGGGACAACATTCTAAAGGTTGCTGAAACACATGTTGATCAGCTGAATAAAGAAAGGGATGAGATTAAGGAGCTCAATAGAGAGCTTAAGGAAACACAGGAGGCATTGAATGATGCTTGGATTTCTCTTTAGGAAGCAGAAAATCAGATTAGGATCACGAGACACTCTCAAGAGCAGGAGGATAAAGAGAGACAGGAATTCTTCCTAGAGGTAATTAATGAACTTGATAACATTCAGTAGATGTATGCTTTGGATAATTACCCCAAGAAATCAAGTACCAAAGTTTCATATCACTTTCAGCTTATCGATAATCCTATGTTTGAAGTTGATACTGATTGGATTTTCGATAATCCCCTATTTTAGGTAAACAAGAACTCTCCTTTTGATTATCATGAAGGAGATAATTCTGATCTCAGGAGATGGAATCCTAGTATGATTCCTAGCAAGGAATATGAGTCACAGGGTGGAAGTGGTGAATTGACTACAGTTGTGCATCATAGGGTCAATCCACATTGGGTTCCTAATTTCACACCATATAGGAGTTGGTTGGATTATTTACATCAGCCTTGGATAGTTTTTGTTACAGTTGTGAGGAGAGATATGTGTTGACCTTAGGGAATACTCTTTCAGCTTCATTCTTATTCATAGTACCTATGTACTTGGAAACTCTCCAGATTGAAGATAACAATTTGGTATTTGTTGCGCCCAGGGTGTTACACTCAATTTTTGAGGGACTTGTTTATTACATCATCTATTTAGGTCGGGTTGTCATCATCTTCTGGGTTATGCATAGTTCACTGATACATTTTAATCTTATCATATTGGCTGGTTATGACAATAGGGTTTGGGATCTAGGTGTTGAGCATAGGTATTTTTGGCTTGTTGAGGACCTTGTTGTGATTCTACTCAATATGAGTTTGGATTCAGTGGTATCAGTGATGATCAGAGTTGTTCAGTTTATAGGTGCAAAGTTTTTTCAAAGAGTAATATGGGATCCAAGAATTTGGTTGATAGGTGTTTTGCAGATTGGTACCGTGCTTCATAGTTTGGCCAGGTCTGTTGTTAGTTTGGGCTACTGGATTAACTACCGATTTATATGGGATCCTGGTACATATTGCTTGAGGGCAAGCAATCTTAAGGAGGGGAGATTTGTAATGTCCCTTCTTTGGGGACATTAGAAATATTAAGAAGGAACAAATTTATAATATTAAATTTGACTATGTAAGCTGGAGGTTTATTATTAAAGGTCAAATTAATATTCTTTGTGGTCACAAGAGGATGAGGAAAGATAAGATGCAAAACCCAGAAAAGAAGTCGAAGGGTCACTGTTGCGAGAATAAAAGGAGAAGAGGCTCCTTCCTTTTGGGGTATGCTTGATTTATTATTTAGTTTAGTTTCCTCTCTTGCGAGAGTTTCAGAAAGCTTCAGCTTTCGGCTAGTTGGAGGACGTAGTCCCTTGTGCTAGTAGGCAGTCGACGCAAACCCATTGTCTTGGGAAACATCACTTTACGTGTTTCATTTGCGCTTACAGGTTTTTATCCTATCATTCCAATCCGACTGTTAAATCTATATTTAGGATTGGTTTCTGTGTATTGGTTATTGTATTGCTGTTGTATAATACAATAACATTTAGTTGCTGGTTATATTGCTGTTGTGTAAGGCAATAATGTTCTTAAGGAATTAAGAGTTTGTCGATTCATCTCATCAATTTTGTAATTCATGGTTTGTGTTCGACATCTTGAATGTTATTTGGAAATAACAAATTGTTATCTTGTGGAGACATCTTTGACTTGATTGTTGTCTCGTATTGCATGTTCTTATAGTTACATTTGAATATTATATTCATTAAGAGGTTGGTATATGCTGGTTGTTCTTCCACTGTTTTCGATTGTATTCGTAATACATCTGCAATATTCAATTTTAAATATACTGAAAAGGGAAAAAACGAGATAATATCCGGAAAGGGATATTATTGTCTTCTGTTTTTTGCCTCAAAGAATGTGCCTTTACAAATTTTCATGTATTTTCATTGAAAAACATGCCATGAAATCTTTGACAAACATTCTGCTCGAGCACAACTCCAAATTCAATGGTCCAAATTCTGCAGATCATCGCAATTTTTGAATATTAGAACACCGATCAACTTGTACTGGGTGTTACGAAGCGTCCAGCTACTCCTGTTCCTTATTAGGATACATGGGATCTTAATAATCGGGAGGCAGTGACGCTTCTCAAATTATCCATGGCTGATGATCAAGATCTATATGCATCTCAAAGGTCTTCATGAGACTTCTGACAAAAGCAGAGCTTTCTTTGTGGAGAACACTCTGTTTTCTATTGTTATGGATGAGCACACCTCGCTCCAGGCACACCTGAATTGGATTCAGGAAATCCGTGATCAGTTACTTGCCATCGGTCGCAAGATGGAGGAAGAGGATATTGTGGTTATCACTCTACGGAGTTTACCAAAGTCCTATGAGCATTTTATCGAGACTCTCAACATCGCGTCTTTTGGTGTTGATTTGAAGTTCACTGATCTCTACACACTGTTGCTTCAACAAGACCGGTGGAAACAACTATTTGGTAGTAGCTCCAACTCTAGCTCCATAGAGCAAGCCTTTGCTGTGAAATCTTTTTAGAAAGATAAAGACAAGTTTCAGCAGCCATCTTAGTAGAAGTCTTCTACTCCACCATTAGATGGTTCTCGAAAGAAGAACATTCAATGCAATTACTGCCACAAGTTTGGACACATAAAGGTTGAATGTCGGAAACACTTAGCTGCACAATGTAAGCAATCAGGTTTGCAGCCCAAAGCGAACAATGCAGAGCACGCTGAGCAGACAAAGTACCTTTTACACCTTCATGGCTAAAAGACCTGCAGATCATGTGAAGTTGTTTGCTTGGTATATTGATTTAGGTGTCTCTCGTCATTTCACTCACCGCAGAGACTAGTTTACTGACTACTAGCCTTATTCAGACTTTATTATTTTTGGTGGTGGAGAAGAGTACAGGGTTGTCGTCAAAGGCAACATTCAGATTCAGTCTGTTGGGAGGAATCTCATATTCCTTGATGTGTACTACATTCTAGGGATGGAACTAATTTTACTCTTAGTCAGTCAGTTGCTGCAACATTCTCGACACTTGGATGTCATGTTCAGTTCACATCAGTGCACCATCACTGATCGGGCGACTTAGTCTATTGTTGTAGTAGGTCTTGAGGATCATGGTCTTTTCAAACTTACTGATTCTGGTGATTCTCGGGACTTAGCTATGACTGCTCGGTGGTCTTCTATCAACACACTTTGGCATCAACAATATGGGTACTTAAATGTGCATTATCTCTCACAGCTTGCTCAGGATGAGCTTGTTGTTGGATTGCCAGAGATTCAGACTCAATGGCTTGGAGTTTGTGATGCATGCTACGCTAGGAAGCAACATTGCACACCTTTCGCCAGTGGCGATTCATGGCGAGCTTCTCAGGTACTTCAGCTTGTTCATGCCGATATCTGTGGCCCTATAGCCACTCCTTCAGTTCTTGGGTCCAAGTATTTTCTGTTGTTTGTTGATGATTTCAGTAGAAAAATGTGAGTGTATTTCCTTAAAAAGAAATTAGATGCATTTCCTGTATTTCAGAAGTTTAAACCTTTAGTTGAAAAAGAGTCTGGGAAATCTATTATTACTCTTAAATTAGACAATGGGGGGGAATTTTGTTCTATTCTTTTCTCTAGCTTCTTGGATACACATGACATCAAACACTAGTTAACCACACCCCACACGCCACAACAAAATAGTGTAGTTGAATGTTGGAACCAGACAATCATCGAGATGGCTCGCTCCATGCTCGGACACAAACATGTTTCGAAGAAGTTTTGGGCAGAAGCAGATTACATTGCAGTTTATATTCCTAAGTTTTGATAGACTTAGCTTAACCACCTGCTCACACCCAAAACAAATATGACTTTCCAATAGGCCAAAATTACTCAAACTCACTCTCAAACTATTTTGCTATGATGTATATACTTTAGTTTTATAGAAATTATTTACTATGATGTATTTACTTATAGTTTTATAGAAACTATCTGCAATGATGTATTTATTTCTAGTTTTATAGAAACTATTTACTATTTTGCTTCCCGCCATCAACATTCTATATGAGAATGCAATTTGTACGCTCTTTGCATTTGTATATGTATCCAAACTGTGCTTGTTTCTTTTGTGTTGTCATTAATCAACTTGTTGGATGCATCTTCTCATTGAATCTTTTTCTAAAAAATGTATTTTTAATTAAATTTAAGCAGTTTTTTAGGTTCTCGAGTTCTTCCCTAATTTTTTTTGAAAACTAGTCAATATTTCCCAAGTGTTTTTAGGACGTGGCGAGTTTTCGCTAAGCTAGAATTCTACATTGACGCTTTGGAATATCTTTTGCTTTGGAACGCCTCCTCTATTGACCTTGTTTGTTGGATTGAATTCTACAATTACTACAAACAAATGGTGTGTTGTCCCACATTCTTAAATGTTGGATATTATATTGATATAGTTCATGGATCCTTCAACACTGATCGTATTGTGTTCTATTGGTTCAATACCTAAATTCTTGCCGATGAAATGATTCCTCCCTTTTTGGTGACTGTTGTTAACGAGTACATCTTTACATTGAAGCTAGTGGTTGCTAGATTGATTATATGTATCGTTGGCGGTCTTACTAGGTGCGTTGGTTGTCAAGCTGACTCTAGATGCCAATTGTGATGTCTTCTGTGGTAGCTAGCTTGCTGTAAACTGCCTATTTGGTCTTCTTCTCATACGCTTATTAGATGCTTACTGTGTTTTCAGATTGTCTATTCTTTTCTCTATCTTTTTCTTCCCTTGTTGATTACACGCTGTCAAGGGTGGTTGTTTGCTTTTCCATTTCTTTTATTTGCTAACTGTTTGACCGAATCCTATCTTAGACTCCTCGTTTTGATGATGCCATTCTCTATGTGTTTGTATTCAAGGATGTGAAGTCCTCCCAAATCTGATGTGTCGTGTGTGAAGCTTTCCCAAATTGGATGTTTTATTCTTCTCCCCTTCAAATCATTTCCTATTGTCCTCTCGTGTTTGACTATTGTTGTGATTGATTCCATTCTCAATATATGTTCATTTATAATTTGTTGATGGTTTGCATAATGTATGTCTTACAAATTTTCCAGATTCACCATATTAAGTCTCTTTTTTAATTCTCCCCCCCCCCTACATACCTACATAAAACTTGATAAAATGTGGCACAAGCACTAGCCCACAACGTCTGAGGATTGTACATAATGAAACCATGTATAAAAACCTGATTGCTTTCGCCATTTCTCAAGGGGCAAAAAGTGAACCCTTTGAAACAACAATTGAGATAACATGAAGGTTAACCCACCCAAGATATTTTTCGGTAAAATTTATAGTGTAGCTGATTGGTAGAATAGTAACTGAATGGGCACGTGACGCTTGAATCGCTCATTTGGGAAGGTATATGTACACCATCCGAAATGGACTTTGAATCATTGTTGTAATCATTATATTTGGATTGTAAGCATTGAGCGCATATTGCATATATGAATAAAGTATCTGTTCTGTGTTGTATGGTGCTATACTACATGCGTTAAGTATTCTTACCCTATACTTAAACATTTGGCGCCATTGCCAGACAAACTTGGAACAAAGGAATGTTATGAAGATTAATGCCAAATTTTCTTAACAAGGATAGGGACAAGGTAAAAGACAAGGATGAAATATGTACAACACAAGAAGTTCTAGTTTTAGCACAATAGGCAGAGCGCAGACAAAAGCTTCAGTAGATTGCCGACGGACACCGAGGGAGTGAAGGGACACAGATTGAGGGAGTGCACTCACCTAGTAGGCTGAGGCGTATTGAGGAATTGCTGGAGGAGACTCAACAGTGATTGAATTTGGTAGAAGAAACAAGGGAGGAGTTTATTGACCTGTATATGCTGAGGGTAGAGCAGCTGAACGAAAGGGAAGCAACTTGCACAGCTCAAAGTGCCGAGGGAGCACGAGCATGGAGTGAACTCTTTGTTCTCGATACACTTGACGAAAGGATACAGGAAGAGAATCAAACAACTTCGCTTGAGGAAGATCTTTTCTCACCAAGTAACGTGGCTGTCGAAAGTAAGACGGTTGTCCGAAGCAACGCGGTTGTACAAAACAACACGGGTGGTGTGCGGAATAGTGCGGGTGGTGTGCAGAACAACGCGGGTGTTGTGCAGAACAACACGGGTATTTAGAACAATGCGGGTGCTCAAAATAGCGCGGGTACTCAGAACAGTGCGGGTATTCAGAACAATGTAGGTACTCTGAATAGTGCGAGTGCTCAGAATAGTGCGGCTGCTCAACAGGTACCTCAAAATTAGAAGAAAGTAGTAATGGTAGGTCCTATAGAAAAATTATTGAAGTTTGATAGTGATGGAACGATAGATCCAATTAGACATTGCAAGATGTGCGAAACCATATGGACAGCAAATGGCGTGATGGACAAGGACGATTGGGTCAGACAGTTCCTAGCAACCCTACGGGGTGTGGCAATTGATTGGTTTTTGGATGTCGACCCCCAAAAACTAACTACATGGGTGGAGGTCAGGAAGGAGTTCATAGAAGAGTTCCAGCTGCTACGAGATGATAATGAAATTGTAGCAGAAATATACAACACCAAGCAAGGAAAGAATGAAACAATCCGGCCCTATGCTAGATGGCTGAAAGAGCTGGTTGGGAAGATGGAAAGTCAACCAGCGGACGGATTGAAGAAACGATGGTTTGTGGAGGGGCTGCAGCCGGCTCTAAAAAAGAAGATGAAGATTGTACCACCCGTGTCGTACGTTGACACGTATAATCGCGCGATGGATTTGGGAAGCGAACAAAAGACAAGTAAGAAGAAAAAAATAAGTCGTTAGATTTAGATGATTCATCATCTGAAAGTAGCAATAGTGATGAGGAATCGAACAAGAAGGTTTGAGCATTACAGAAGGATATGCTTAGAATGATGAAAGAATTTAATAATTTGAAAAAGAATCCAAACACAGCGAAGGGAGCACTGTGGTGCACAAACTGTAAAGAAGATGGCCATACAAAGGACTCATGCCTGAAGAAACAGTTTTGTGACATTTGCCAGGTTCCGGGACATTCCCTAAAGGAGTGTCCGTTTAACATGAAATCAAAAGGACACCAACAGGTGTTACTAATGTAGGAAGTGTCCACCGGAAATAACACAAACAACGATGCAACTTCGGGAGGATATCGCAACAATAATAGACGTGGAAGGGGTGGCAATAATAACAAAAATAACAATGGAGGCCGGAGTCGAATATAGTACTACACGAGTGGGCGGCCGATGATTCAGTGCCGTGCGTGCAATCTCTGGGGCCACTTCGCTAGAGACTGTACTACAAAGGAGATGCCACAACTACTATGCAGATGGTGTGGTCCACGGGACCACGGAGATTCAAAATGCCCAAAGCAAGGGGTAAACCTATCAGGCATTGAAATATGTGATGAAAAGGTACTTGCGGCCACACCGGAGCAAGTGAGGAAAGCAAAATACCTTGATGCAAAAGAAGAGAAGAGGTTACAAAAAACACAAACAGAGCTGGAAAGGCAGATAAAAACAGGGAAATCACAAGTAAAAGACATTGCCTAAACTTCGAAAAGGAACTTAGCAGAACAAAACATGATAAGGCAGATAATGAAAACAAAAGTTCCTATTAAATTAAATGACCTTATTCTCACAATGCCACAGTTACAGACAGCTATTATGAATATGACACCGCTCCCGAAAGTGACGGAGAAAATAGGAAAGGACAGTAGTGGAACGACGGCAACAGACCCGATGCTACTGGCACTTATGATAGGAAGGCATCCGACAGTAGTGGAAATGGGCATTCTGGGCACTATACTAACAGACACAATTGTGGACAGAGGGTCTGTGTGAACGTGTTATCGGAAGACATATGGAAGAAGTGAGGACAACCTACACTGTGGTCGCCTACTTTCTAGTTACTTATGCACATCAACATAGGATAAAACCATTGGGAACTTTGATGTCAGTAACGATTGGGACGCAACCATTTTTACTAGATTTTGTGGTCATTCCCTTGAAGAGAAAAGTGTACGACGTCATCCTTGGACGAGGGTGTTTGGTGCAGGCAAAAGTAAAACATGATGGAAATGAAACACTCTATCTATGGAATGCGAAGGCAGAAGATTCATAATTGACTTGCATACACAAATGGAAGGGGAAGAGGTATCGTCGTCAGACTCAGAAGGCGAAGGTGAGAGTGATGATGAAGGAAAAAGGAGAATGAAACCAGATGAAGAAGGGGTATTGAGATTAGAAGGAGGGTCGAATGATGATGACCTAGACTCGGTGAATGGCCTATTCCACTGGCAGATGGAGGATTACGAGCTCTTTCCGGGCTGTAATATGTTAAGGGTTGGAAGGTGAGAAAGGAGAGGAAAATGAATGTCTGTAGGAATACAGAGAAGCGGAAGAAGGAAAGGAGGTTACGATTGAAGCTGAAGGGAAGAACATACCGTAGAAGCCCAGCAAAAGGAAAGATTCCATCGTACGGTACACGGTGAACTGATTGTGTAGAAAGAAAATGTTACACTGCACCATGGATATAGTAGAAAGGTGCCGACAGCAAGGAAAACACATCGGACGATCGGTAAAGAAAACAAAGAGGAAGGGCTTAATAAAACCTGTAGTTGTATGGAGTGAAGGTTTTAGAATCAAGAATACAGTTATGGACGGCAAGGAGTGGCAGTTGACGGAATTCATGGTATGGGCCATGAAGGTTACATAGAACAGGCAAAAGGCATGGCATGACAAGCACTTGAAGTTGAACAAATTTCATTCGGGATAACTAGTGTTGAAGTATAATGGGTGCAATGAGATTAGACTAGGCAAATTTAAAATAAAGTGGGTCGGGCCATATAAAATCTGCGAAGTGGGCGATAACAAAGCAATAAAATTATGGACGCTCGATGAGAAGGAAGTAGCCAATGGGTCGAAGTTGAAAGTCTACCATGAAAGAAATAACTCACCTCCATGGGCGAACAATTGAGAGACAGTATAAAAGCAGTAAATAATGTATATACGTAAGATAAGTAAATGTAATGTAGAGTCGAACATAAATCCTGAGTATGGGTACGAAAGTAATAAAGTGATAAAGAACAGTAGAAGTATGACTCTTGAGATTCATCAATATCATAGAGGGGATAAAAGCATTGTATGACATTTTCTATTAGACCGTACAAACAAGGAAGGAGAATTGTAGCCATACGGCTGATAAAAGAAATAGATAGGGCAAAGTAATCACCATACGACAAGGTCTCAAAGTTGACACCATATGGCAAGCAAACACTGTACAGCTAGGAGCCAATCAACACGGGAGAGACATTGATGATTGTATGACCTATGGGTCCTAAGAACACTGTACGACCGGAGAACAGGTTAAAGCAAATAGTGTACGACCTTGAGGAACAACAATACACCATATGGAGAAGTGAAACATCGTACGGATCGAAAGAATCACGGTGCTACATCGTACGGACAAGAGAAACATCGTACAGCTCGAAAGAATCACGGTTGGACAGAGTAACACCATACGCTGTTCGATCTGTACAGACATAGAGGGAGAAGACATTTAAGCACTGATGTATGGTTGTACGAATACACTTAGTCAATTAAGAAGGCCGTACAGTTGTGAGTAAAGGACTGTATGGCAGTAGGAAAAAGCCAACATAAAAGATACCTTGCCAAACATTGTAAATCAGTATTTGCTAGGAAGTGGTTAGGCCGTACAAATAAAAGGAGAACACATACACGACAGACGCACTACAACAGTATAGAAAGGAATTGGAGAAGCTGTAGCAATAAAGTAACCCTCTGGAGGCCATACCAGAGCATTCAGGCAACAAAAGCCGTATACCCTCAGGAAAAGTAGCTGCACATTAGAAGAGAGCAACCATACCAAGAGGAAGGAGCCATACTCTTCAGGTAGTAGGTGTAGTAAAAAAAAAAAAGACGACAAATCAAAACAATTCAGAATGAGTAACGTATGATATCGAAGGGAAGGGAAAGACATAAAAAGGTAGTAAAACATAAGCCATTGGCAAAAGAGTATGGGATTAGAAAAAAATCACAAAAGTGGTGTGTTCCATGGTGTTTTGTGTGGGTTTGAGAGTGCTAATTTGGTCTTGGCAGCGGAGGCGTTGCCCCTCGACCCCGTTGGGGGTGTTGCCCCCTAGACCCCCAATCAGTTTTGTTATTAGTTGTGGGAAACATAACCAATTGATGAGACTTGGAGCTGTTGTAGGCATAGAGTGTCTATGTGCCAGAGGTGGAGAGAGCACTGGAGCAAGCCTTTTGAGAGGGGTGCTACACTTTTGAGGTACTCAGAGTAGGTGTTGGATGTGAGGTTGTCTTGGTGGATGCATAGAGAGCTCGGGAGGAGCTGATTGTCCAGTTGGAAACAGTAGAGCGACACTTGGCTCAGTGCACCCAGGAGTTGGAAGCAGAGAAGGCGGCACAGGTGGCTATCAAGGTCAACTTGGCTAAGGAGATAGTATTGTGTTAGCAGAGGCTACAGATGCAGCGTGTTTTTGGAGACCAGTTTGGTGTAGGCACAAGGCAAATGTAAAAGTGGTGTAATGGAAAAAGATCTATCCTGTTATAGTTAGTCACAATTAATGTATTCTATTTTGTTAATTTGTCTCAGATGATTTGTACTTGTCATCCAGAGAAGACTTTACTTTTTGGGGGGGATGATGTTGTTGGTAAAATCTATAGTGTAGCCGACAGGTAGAATAGTATCCGAACGGGCGCGTGACACTTGAATCACCCCTTTGGGAAGGTATATGTACACCGTCTGAAATGGACTTTAGATCATCATTGTAATCATTGTATTTAGATTGTAAGCATTGAGCGCATATTGCATATATAAATAAAGTAACTGTTCTGTGTTGTATCGTGCTATACTACATGCGTTTTCTTACCCTGTACAGTAAACAGTCCTGCCATAACATCGTGTATATGCATTTCAGTGAAGCATGTGAGATGTTTCATTGACATTTTCCCATCGGGGTGGCATGGCCACATTAGAACGCCATGTTTTCCTTCCTTCCGATACCTTGATGAGCTTATATTGGCAAGATGCAAGAGAGGTTTTGTTGATGTCCTGTGTCTTAAATGGTCCCTTTGGCCCCTCTACATTGCAGAGACTGTCACTAGTATTGTCTGGAAGGAATAGCACGAAGGTTAGTCGTAGATAATATGGTGTGTTAACACACTATAAAAGAGTTCGGCCTGTGATGAAATATCTCAGATCAGTTATCTATGATGGGCTTAGTGGTGGCAAAAATAGACAGCATTTTTGACAACCTAGAGGGGATGCTTGGCTGCTAAGCATATGATTAGTGGCTTTTAGCAATCCATTAGGTGTAGAGTCACCAACACTGAACGATGTGTTAGCTCATTGATAGCTTCATGAAAATATTTGCAACCTTTGTAAACTAAAAAAAACAGAAAAGCTTGCCATCTGTAGGAGAGTTAACTAACTTGTTAAAGTAGCTGCCCTTTTTAACAAATTTCTTGTTTCTTCCATGCATTTGGGCAATTAGACATGACAACAAGCACACCAATCATACAATAGCTTGTTGGAATGCCCTTCCAATGCTGAAAGCAAAGAAGCTGTCCAATTTTGGAGATTTCTTTGGTGGAGCGAGAAACACTTGCTCCTTATTGTGATACTCATCCTCATGCTTTGAAGCAAGCATGACCAGAGGCAACATGCTGGTTCGTGGCAGAGCTAGATGCCTTATGAAGCATCCTCTTGATTGCTCTGGGTCTAAACAATCAGTCTTGACCTCACTGTTGTGCTTTGTAGTCATGGTATCCTGTTGGTCTGAAAGTGGCTTCTCATTTTCTTTTGAAGAGATTATCTCCACCTTTTCCTTATGCTTCTCATGAGCCATTTGGGCGTCTCTGGTATGCAGTGGATCTCCGCATGTTGCTGCTGCAAATCATAATATTCTGATGAAGGAGAGATGTCTTGATGTCTATTGATGAGCAAAACATATCCTGTTCATCCCAAAAAATTTCTTCTTCATCAGATTCTTCTTGCTCTACTGCAGTAATATGCATAGGTTAAGCGACAGTCTCATGCATACCAGCATTCTTCCTCAAAGACAGATCTATCCTTGGGATCCTCTTTCTCATCTTCCATATCATGCAGGACTTCTTGCTGAGAAATATGTACTAGCTACTGATAATATTTATAGTGGTTTTTAATTGGTTCATATTCATGCAAAATAAAATTAAAAGCGTATTTTTGAATCTGCATAGGGCTTAACTTACTTGAGCAGGTGAAACCCTTCAATTTTATCCATTTCGAAGAACTCAATTAATGCAGTTGTTGATGATTAGTTCTCTATGTTTTCCTCTTATAGGTGTGTCCTCCATAAGATAATTTCCTATCGTGGCTTTGGAGGGATTAACAGTGTGCTCCAGACATTAGGATTTTAGCCTTTTCCTTGGATCATCATTTCCCTGGTGCATTTTTGATTGCAACCTTGATAAATCTCTTTGACAACTACTATCTTTTTCTGCTGTGATTAATGGCATCAATACTTTATTCTGTGAACTTGTGAAGATTCTGGAAAACTTGTGAAGATTCTGGAAAGGACAAGAAATATGAGAAGCACACATGATCCAAGGCTCAAAATGTCTATTGTGCTTGGGAAAACAATCAAATGTCAGCTTGAGACTCCATGCAATGTGAAAATTTTGTACAGGCACAGAGACAATTTTAGTATACTGTTTAAATACTCTTTATGCTGTGCTTTTGTTATACTATATTTTTTAACTCACACTCTGATTATGCTCAATGCATTAAAGAGCTTGTTAATGTAATCATATGTTGCCTGCTAAATGGGTTGGACTAAACATATAAACTTGTTGAATGTATTACTTCCTTTCCAATTAAGTCAGGTTTGGCAGTGTTATATATAAGCAATAGGGATTCATGATCAGTACCTAGATCTTTAGTAGTAAAGGGGCAGAAATGTGAGCTCTGATACGTGTAGTGTAATTTTGGACTTTTTTTTGGCAGGAATGACTAATATAGTTGCAACGGGTCACTAAACCGGGTTAGGACCATTATTTTAACTGTGTCAAGGTCAATGTGAAAAAGAGCATTTGCAATCAATTTATGGATTGTCTGTCAAAATCACAAGCTATGGTTTTCTGTCCTTGTTACATGGATCGTCAATATCTTGCTTTGATGATACTTGGAGTTCCTTTGAAATTCACCATACCTTATTACTCTTGTTTCTTGATTTAAATATCAATATGTTATCTGAAATTTATTTCTTTTTCTATCTAGTTCTGTGTTATGATCCTCCTTATTTTCCTAAGGTTAGCTATTTTTCTCAGGTATACCCCTATTTCTGGTCCAGAATCAAAAGGATATTTTGATTTGATGATCAAGGTGAGTCTCAAAGATAGCAAAGATATATTCTTTGAGCTTTCAGAAAGTTTCTGTTTCTGAGAAATATTTAGTGAAAAAATGGTAGGGCATGCGATTTATTTTTCTGGTTGCCCTACTTCTGATACCAGACAGACACACCCAACTCTTTTTCTTACAAATGCTTGTATGAAATTTCTCATGGGGTAGTGTAGTGATTTTCTTGAGAATGATATTTCTGTCTATATGATACTAGTTGATTGACAGAAGCTCCGAGAAGAGTAATGTGAATGTATGTTTAAGTATGCACTTTGATCTTGATCCAGGTTTATCCTGAAGGAAAAATGAGTCAGCATTTTGCACACCTAAAACCGGGGGATACACTTGAAGTTAAAGGGTAAAATTTTATTTTCGTTCTATTTTGTGTTCTCCTTCAATGCTGCTTGGAATGAAAATGGTAACATGCCTTGTGTTTTATGCAGGCCCATTGAAAAACTTCCATACAGTCCTAATATGAAGAAGCGTATTGGAATGGTAAGAAATTAATCTTCCAAAACAAAAACATGACATATCCTATTGTCTTCATTCCTTCAATCTGAATGCATATAAGCACCATATCTATAAAGCTGAACTATATGTGCATATTAGATTCTTGGAGTAAATTCAAATGTTATATGACTATCAACTAGTTCTAAGGTGTTTTACAAGATTGTCAGATGTGAAAAGCGTTGGTGTAGCTATGTTCTTTATTGGCAAGGATTTGCCATCACCCAAGATATTTACCCATTTAAGCTGAAACATGTCAATATCAAACTCTCATGGTTTGCCATCAATGAATAATTAAATAAGATCAGTACATGCCAATTTCCTTTATCATTACTAGTGATCAAATTTATCAAAATCAATATAATGACCTATAACATCATCACTTAAAGTGTGTCTATGAACTCTGTGTTTTCAAATTTTTTTGTTCTCTGCCTATGAAGACTCAAGATGCAAGGTCCATTTTACTTCAATGTGTCAAATGAGAGAGATTTTTGAAGAATTTGTGCGGCGAAATAGAATGCCTTGATCAACACATGAATGAGATTCTACAAAGTTGTTTAAAATTGGCCTTGTTATGGATACCATCATAATACCATAAGCCATGTCAACAAATACTTTGACGCATCTGAAAAATATCTGTTAAGCGCGCTCAGGCTGGAGTAGTACTGGGATGGGTGACCTCCCGGGAAGTCCCGGTGCTTCACCCCTGTGAGCATCACCTAGATCCAATGAGTGCTAAGTGTTCCATTTATTCTCATGAGAGATGGATTCATGTTGAATCACTACTCATGAAACATAGGTCATCGAGTTTGACTCAAAATCACACAGTTAAATCCTGATATTCACATCACAATGTTGATGACATGTTTGTTTGTTAAGAAACATGCATCCGCAAAAATTACCATGGCAAATGATTTTCTTGTATTGAGAAGTATGTCCGAGGAACTCGTGAAATTTGTAATGAATTATTAAGCTATGAATCCTGGGCCGTAGCCCCTGATATTCTTAACAAAGCTCTAAAGCAGCATGTTGAAGGTGTTATAAAGGAATCTATTGATGAGTTGGACAAAAATTAAAATACCTATAGCTAATTCCTATCAGTGCATGTAATGCCCTGCCCGGAGATCCTTGGAAACAAGGATAAACAAAAGCTTATATATATATATACAGGATTAAGATACAAAATGCAACGATCACACAAAGATCACAACGGAAGACTAAAACACGAACCACCAAAGGCCCCTAAGCATCACTATTTACCAACACGTTCTTTACCGACTATATGAGTTAAGCATACATTGTTCATTCCAAGTTACCAACATTCATTACGGTATTTATTTTGAGCCCAAAGTTCAAGTGCGTAGGTGTTTAAACATACAAGTCGATTCCAGTTACTGCAGTGACGTTCCCAAGGGTAATTCCCCAAAATGATGATGCTCTATTACAGTCTAGTAAGATGCAGGACCCAAATGGATATCCATAACTGCAATTTGAATTCCCAAAAAGAGAGTGTAGACTTTCAGTGTTTGTTGTATGACAAAATAGCCTGGAGGCTCGTACACATTTGATTTCTGTTATTCTTAATTTGTTTGTACTTTTTTGAAGCTATACTTATCAGGATTTTGGTAAAATTTTTGTAAATAATTGTATGATAATTCATTTTCCACATTATGTGCATTACAATAGGCAAAAGTGTGCAAATCTGAGGTAATCAAGAATAGGAAGGAAAAGATATATTATCGTCATTTTGAAGATTTTGTGGAGGCTTCAAGATCTGTTTTTAAGTGGCGGGGGGGAGGAGGGGATTTCTACCATATGCTAAATTATAGCTTATCATAGTTTTACATATTAAAAGATGGATTGAACATGTTATGTGTTGGAGGGTTATATATTTAGAGGTAGGTTTTAGATGTCATCCTCCTATAATATAATTTTCTTTCTGAAACACTATAGATTTCATACTAAGGTACTGAAGTAGGATTAGGTTTGGGTACTAGGTACAGTATGCTAGTACGGCTTTTTTTTAGGGCTGGGTATGTCAGTATAAAAAACTTATAAATACCATAAATGTATACTGTTTTGTTATCTTACTCTATACTTCTTATCTAAGATTCCGATGCTGATGTGGATGCGAGAATCAGATGCACAATGTTTTTTTTTTGGATTTTGGATGCTTCTATATAAATCTATAAATTATAATTTATACATGCAAAGAAAAGCAAGAAATAGACAAAACTAAAAATTTCCATATTATGATACTTCATCATTGATAGTACAACTTCAAATTTCACAACCACTAAGTAACAAATATATAAATTGAAAAAACTAATTAATAAATTATTCAAGTCAAGATTCCAATGCAATTTGAATTACAAAATTAAAAATTAGTTCATGATTCAATGTTGATAAATCAAGAGTCAAGACTCAAGATTCAATAATCAAATTCAATCATTCAGAATCATTAGGATTCTAAAAAAAAAATCCACATCCTCACCATCTGCAACTGCAGCAAAACTTGTAAGTTCAAGATCATTTGAACGAAAAATTATTCCACTTGTGCTAGATTCACCACGTGCCATGATGCTATCAGCATCACCATCTACGATTGTAGTAAAATCCTAAAATTTTGCTTCCAAGTTTGCACATTCAGGGGCTACATCCCAAAGCTTGGTTGACCCTTCCTTGTATCGATCCTCTTTACCTGACAAAATACACAAGTTGGTATGAAAATAAACGAGGTCCTCAATTTTCTTTGAGCCCAACTGGTTGCACTTCACTGAATGGATATAGGAGTATGTGCTCGAATTCTGTTCAGCAGTAGAAGAACTTGCAATTTGGATAGTGTTAATAAAATTAAACATACAAATGAAAAGCAAATTAAAGAATGTTAAACACTAAATTGTAGAATACAATTGGTAAAAAAAAAACTTGTGAGAGGTACTTGATTGCAAAAGGTTATAGATTCTTGTATGGTTGACCATACATGTACTACCATGTGATAGCCCCCGTGTCATTTTGGTCTTTTATTGCATATTGGAGTAAGTTTTGATTCTGAAGCAAATAAGCCAAATTCTAGCCTCACCTTTTTGTGCATTTCATCATCTAGGAAGAGTCTTGCAAATGCATTCTAGTACTCATTAGAAATTCTTCATCTACATATGGTGCAACTCTATCCAAAATAGAAAGTATTTACTAGTTATAGTACTTTGGAGATAAGGCGCCAAAAATGTAGATTGAAATATCACACATTTCACAGATACACAAAATAATCCAATTGATACATATGAAGTAAAACCTAGAACATACCATTCATACCACAATGCCAATAGGCAAGGAAATGATTGCTTTATTAATACCAAAAACCAACATGAGTACATTACCAATGTTTGTGATATCCCCACGTTGCAAATATATATATATATATATATATACACACACATATATTTTATAATGAATAAATAATCAAATAGTTAAATAATGTTAAAATACAAATTAAATAAATAATAAATAATAAAATATAAATATGATTTATATAATGATCAAACTAGATATGAATTAACATATACAAAAGGATCTTTGTCTATGAATATAGCCATATTATAGGCAACAATCAATTATTAGATATAGCTTAAATAATTACTTTTTATAGAAATACGTTTGAAGACATGACAGGGATTTGGGCGTGAGACGTACATATAAGATATTGTGCATCGAAATAAAATTTCTTATAATGTTTACAGGCAACCATGGATTATTAATCATGGGTCGAACAGCAGCGTTAATTAATATAAATGTAGCGATTGTGAATAGAAGTCAGCGCCACAAGACAATGACTATAGCAGGTATGAAAGAAATAAGTTATCTTGCCATTAGTATGGAAGATGCGATGTCTACAGCAAATAATACATGGCTATGAAGTTTTAGATGGAAGTAAGTTTTATAAGATAATAATTATAAATACAGTTCCAGTGATAGGTATATTTGAGGCTGCGAGAGACAAAGAATGGGGGAAAAAGATACATTTGGAAATATGAATATATCAAAGATAACATGGAGCCTAAGAGAATGACATAACAGTCAACAGCAATTTCATGGAGCATCATGAAGTAGTGAACAACAATAAATTAAGATCCACGCAAGTCTCAGAATCTGCTGTTCTTAAGACTGTCGGGCGACCCGAGAACCACGATATGTACATATATTAACTACCGGCAATAAAAGATTGGACGTTGAATTACTGTTGAATACCTTTCTAGCATCACTCGACAATAGCATTCAGTGATAAATGTCAGATAAAAATAGGAATCTCAAAAGCAAATATAAAGTATTTGATATTTGTTATACAGCGGCTATGGAATGATACGCATAGCATTGATATCCTCAGACTAATATATTTGTTAATAAACTAATAAACAAATAATAGTTTGTGAAATCAAAACGAAATGTTATTAAAAGAAATTAACCAAAACAAAAGGTACATTTCTCCATGTTGAAAAGACATGACTCCAAACAAAGTGAGATATAAATGAAAGATATTTATCAGTTATCAAAAAGGAGAAAAAGAAAAATTGGAAGAAGGCAGCACGAGTTGAAACAGGAAGAACATAACCTTCAGCAATTCACATGAACACCAAGATTACAATACGAACATCTCAGATTGGGTAACTTAGACGTAATCTCTAGATGAACTAAGGAACTCCATAAGAAACCTCACAGTCAGTATTATTAAAGATTTATTATTGAGGTTGGCCCTATCGGGAATCTATCCATTGAGTATATACATAAACATCAAATATTCTTTTCAGGACAGAATACTACAGATTATAAGGAACGATTAAAATTGCAATCTAAATTCTTACTTCCTTATTGGGAAAGTATACCTTGCTTAAAATCAATGTGGATTTTCTTATTGAAAGAATTATCTAATCTGGCATAATTGATTGCACAAGTATATGAGGAAGGATAGACAACACTAGTGCCTAATTTTTTCGGAAACAATACCAACCTATCCATTATAAACTTCTATCTTCAAGCTATACACAACAACTCCATCAATAATCATATTGGAGACAACAATGTCTATTACCCAAACAGTATCAGACTTTATTGTCATTGTCCCAAGTAGTATAAATCATATCAAAATTCACTTCTAGACATATATTATTGATGATTAGAGGGTGGTACTCTCTCATATAGTTCAATTAGTACATTTTTATATGGTGAATTAAAAGCTATTGCCCTAATATTCAAGGATATCCTATTGGGGACATTACAATGTTCCAAGTATTTATAGACAGGTCCGTCAGTTGAAAACCAACCGACACATTTCCTCACCACCTAACTACCCAATCCGACTAGTTTTAACAAGTACTAAACATAACAAGTGCTTTATTCTGACTACAGAGGTGTAATGTAGTCATCTTCTCCCAATGATGATGAATGATTGCTTCCACCTTATTGCAGAAGGCTTCACGTTTTGTGGGGTCATTCTCATGTGTTTGTTTGGAAAGCTTTAACGTTTCTACCATGATGACCATGCCATCATACACATCCGCCAAGCAAGGTGAATTTGTATCAGCAAAGCGAAACATAGTCATGATAGGCATAGTGAAATCTAGTACAAATTTCACACGAGCCCATCAACTATCATCGATGACCAAAGCCTTGACCTTTTGTACTCTCTCTGAACTTGGAGCCTTCCATATACCCCATTTGCTAGAAATAACCATTCGGCTCAATGCCCCCTCAACTTGAGGAGTCGTCTCATAACAATAGTATGAGATGCAAATTGGGTCTCAACAACCGATACAAGTTAACAATATGTCAATAAATATCAAGCAAAGTTATATACAATTTGATAATTGAACATGAACATAAAACATATTCAAATTAAATATATAAGTGAAATTAACTAATTATAATTTTGAATTTACCTTCAACAACTCCAACTTGAAGAATGATCTGAATATGGATTGTGACATGTGGTGGTTTGTCACAAACATTTGTATCTCCTTTCTTTCTTGGTATATTTGCTTCTCCCATTTGATTTGGGTGCCAATTTGTTGTATGAGCAAGATGAGAGAGTGTACGATGCATGGTGTCCAAAAAAATGGTCATAACGACTCTCAATCAAAGCACATGCACCCTAACAATTTTTGGCATTATCTATAACCAATTGGATTATATTCTCACAACCCACCATCTCTATGGCCTCAATGAGAATTCTTGAAATGCACTATGAATCCTTAACTTCTTCACAATCAACTTCCCTCAAAAACATTGCCCCTTTAGGGGACATTGAAATCACATTAATCAATGGTCAGTTTCTTGTATCTTTCCATCCATTAGACACAATAGTTATATTGGAATTTATCAAAGAAGTTTTATTTGGTTGAATAGCTTTCTCTATAGAAGTCTTCTCTTTCGGGAAAAGAGTTGTACACGACTTTTCATACCAAAGACTAGTGTAATCAGCCAATGCTTCATCAATGACTTTGACCATTTCCTTCCAGCATGGTGATCTTACCAAGTTGAAAGGAAGATCATTGGAATAGAGGCAACATGCAATTGCTTCATCAACAAGCTCTCTTGCCTCCATTTTAAATGAAGAATCTAGATTACCACGCAAGGCTTCCTAACCAGCCGCTAGGATGCTAGTGGCCTAATTTATAAATTGCTATCAAACATCCACTAATATCACCATACAACTATCCATCTACTCTTACTCTTAACAACTTTCTTGAAATAAAATCTACTTTAACAACTTCAATGAAATTTAACTCTAACTATTGGAAGTAGAAACCATGCAATAGCACCAAGTGTTCTTAATCACCATGCAAGTCACAACAATGATAAAGAGAAACAATTTTGGTATTATCTTAAGCAACAATTTTCTTCAACCATTGGAAGTAGAAACCATGCAATAACACCAAGTGTTCTTAATCACCATGCAAGACACAACAATGATAAGAGAAGCAATTTTGGTATTATCTTAAGCAACAATTTTCTTCAACCCTTTACAAATGAGAGCAAATGGCCTTATATAGAAGCCAAAATTACAACCAACGATAGATATTAAGAGGCAAAATCAGCTATCTAGATCAAATCCCAGAAACCCTAATTAGGGTTGCCACCCCATCGGCCAATAAGATGCCACCTCATCAATGACCAATGAAAAAAAGGAAAAGTGACAACCAATTAGAAGGCATAGAAATGGTAGCCAATCAGAATTAAACAACTATCCAACCCAAAAGAAAGGAGAAAATGCCACTTGGGCTTGCATAAAATGATCCTCTAATATAATTCTGCCCTTTTCTTTCATCTTTTTAGCCAAGGCAATGAACTTGGCTAGCCTGTCATTGACTTCCTTCGTGGGAGGGCAAAGTGTATGCTTCATCTTAAGCTCAACTGAGTTCATCATGTTGCTCGCTGCTTGCAATGTCTTCTCATGATCCTTCTTATATTCTTTCGCATATCCAATAAAGGCATTGAGAGAGGGAAGGGTGCCCAAATGTCTCTTCTTGATGGAAACCTTCCCCAATTCATCCAATCTTGGCCCAAACTTTGTCTCATTGATGTTCTCCTCTTTGATATCTTCGAAATCAATGCAGCCCCAACATCGTTCATCATGGTTGAATTGGAAGTGTCAACGCCTGGGCTATGCTGTGCAATCTCATTTTGTATCTCTTCAAGTATCGTCGATTTGATAGTCAAGGCAACAAAGCAAGACTCCACCTTACTCATTCCTCCTTCATCTACCAACTTGATTCTCTCCAAATATCTCTCCAATGGCTCAGTAAATGCCTGTAGTCTAGGAATGGCTAAGTCCTTGACTGGAAGGAAATCCTTCCACTCCTCTTCAAATGTTCTGAATTTGTCTCTAATAGCTTCTAGTGACTTGAGTGTCGAGATAAAGGAAGGCAAGAAATTCTGCCCATCTTGAACTATATCATGGATCCAATCCTTGATTTCGTGCAGTTGAGCCAATATTTCTTCTATGTTGCTCCTGCTGTCTTGCGGAAGGGCTGCTTGATGCAACTGTTGGATAGGCTGGCAATCTCTCCAATACTTGTTTTCGGCCTTCAACTTTACAATCCTTTGATTTGCCTTCCTCAATCTTTCTCTAATTGAAACCATGCCTTCTTGGATCTCACATTCCATGTCATCCGTGATTCTTCCCAAGTTATGCTCTACTATTTCATACTCTTCAGCAACAATTTCATCCACTGCCTTGCTAAACTTTGGTATAGCAATCGAAACTTTTTGGTCACCCTCATCATCGCTTTGGATTACCTTTGCCACCGTTTTTGCAATTTGTTTCTGTTTCTCACTATCTTCCTTTTCCACTAACCCTTGAATATCTTCAACTGCTCGAATAGTTACCATCTCGCCTCTTGGCATAAACATTTGCCTTAACCATAGTGGTGCAGTGCATCTCCCCAAATTTGGATTCAATTTGACTAGCAAAGCATCACCAATGGCCTTGAGCGCCTGGCGTATTTCCTCAATATCAATTGGCCTGTCTTCTTCTTCACTTGTGACTGTCATACCATCTCCATGTTGGTCCTCCTAGAGAGGAGAGTACTTGGTACTATTATTGTAACCACTTGATTCTAAATCAAAGCTCACCTCTACCAAGAGCCTTTGTCCACTTGTATTAACTTTTTGGCTCCTAGCCTCAATTTGTTTTCTCTTAATAGTGTTGCATTCTGTCTCTTTGCTGGAGGTTCCCGATGTTCTTTACTTTTCTCAACCTCCAAATTTCTCTTCTTGCCCTTAACTATTCTTGGTTGCTGGCTACTGCCTTCACTTTTCTTTCCGATTAACTCTGATGGACCTTCTTTGTCCGGTTTCATCTTCTCATAAGTAAGGCATACCTTTTGACTTTATAATTGCTTTAACTTCTTATTGTACCATGACTCAATATGTAGATCAACGGTCCTTGTAACTCATCCCAATCCCAATCCACTAGACCCAACTCTATTCCATTCACTGTATCATAATATTCTCTTAGCACATTTTCATCATCTTCCAGTTGATTAGAAATATCAAGGCCTGTCCATTTGATTGCCCTCATCATGCCCATTGACCATCCTTTGAAAGTTAGCTTTCTCACATGAAAGTCATCCTATGCATTGGCTCAAAAATCTTCTTTAGTAGGAATATGTTTGAATGTGTTTTCATGAGATGCCTTGATAAGACCATTAGGATCGAATCCTTGTCTTGCTCTATACCATCCTAGCGTAGTTGCAAAGGCGATAGGATTGGGCCAAGTATCATTGCCTATTCCAAATGAGAAGGTGATCCCTGTCGCATCCTTAAGTTTCATCATCTTGTCATAATGCTCAAGTTGCCTAGCCAATTCCATCAAAAGTATCTTGCTGAGTGGGTAGCTTGGAAGTCCATTGGGACAAACTATACTTCTTACTATAATATTTGTGAATTACGGAAATTGGATGAATCAACTCCCATACTTCTTAACTTTGACTTCCGCTTCTGTTGAGAGTCTTCTAGTAGGTGTCCCTTGTAATATCCTTACTGTCCTCATGGCAAAAGTGTCATAAAATATGTTTTAATCTTTGGTGTTGTGCAAATGAAGCTATGGATAGCATTCATGCACCAAATATTGCCCCGACCCATTGCCAATCACTCCTAAGGCCTTAAGTCCAAGATTTTCATATAGTCTTGCAATTAGATAGAAAATGTAGGATCCCATATAGAATTGCTTTTGAATTTGCACTGCCCTAAGTTGCAACTCTAGATTTTTACTTATAATTCTAGCCCAATCAAATTTTCTCTTTCCATTTTCAATTTTATCAATAAAATAATACATCTAGCTCTCAAATTGATACCTTGAGCCACGCCAATGATTCAGCTGAGAAGCACAATAAGGTCACCATACTCCGGTTTGAAATCTGACTTGGTGAGCTTTGACGACTTGGTGACTCCCTTCTTGCTTTCGTGTAAACAATTCTGCTTTAGATAGATGAAGTAGGCCTCCTCATTATCTTGAAAGAACTTGGTTGTTTGACCCATCGTTACCACCGTCATGCCTCTATGTTGGGGAATATGGAATACTTCTTCGACCACTTGTTCGTTGATGTTAGCCAACGCTCTCTTCCCTTAATCAAAAATGGAGTTGGTCACAATATTAAATCGGGATGCACATTCCATTACCAATTTCAGACAAAGCAAGGTTGGAGGGAAAGCCATTGCGTGTACAATTCTGCTCTTGTAGATCTTCTTCGCAATGGGGATTGTCCTTCCTTCAATCTATCCTTTAACTGTACCATGTTCACCGTGTCGATATTGGTATCACTTATTCGGCTCACTTTTGAGACGAATGTGGTTTTAGGCATCATGTCTTCCTTGTTTTTTTTGCTATTCGTTCTTTTTGGGTTCTTCCTTGCACTAACATCTACCATCCTAAACACTTATTTCTGCTCCTCCTTTCGAAATGATATGGACTACACTTATCAATCTCCAACCTTTTTTGTATCAATAGTTTCTAGCTTATTTTTGCCTCTCCAAGTCGTATCTCTACACTTATCAATCTCCAAACTTCTTTCCTAAGGGTGGGACTACCACTTATTTCTGCCTTTTCGTTACCTTATGATGAACTACACTTATCAATATCCAAACTTCAATCTTAGGGTAGTCTAGCTTATTTCTACCTCTCCAAGTGCCCTATCATGAAATCTACACTTATATCTCCCAACTTAGGCCTATCAATGGAGATGATGAAGTGGTGGATGAAAAGTGCAAGAAGAATATAAGGGAAACCAACCAAGCAAGAACAAGGAATAAAATGCGCCTTTAAAATCAATTTTCACCTCCAAAAATGAATGAGAATTTTACCTTAAATCTGCCTTTACTAATAACCGGGTCTCTTCAAGTTCAGATTTGATCTCGGAAATTTCTATCCTCCTCCAAAATATGATGCCCTAACAAATTAATTGCTTGCAAAATCTGCTTATGCCACTAAATTTTGATCTTAAACTACCATGCCAATTCACCAAATTAAATTGCCAAGCTGAAGAAGAAAATTGCAGCCCTTGGAGGAAAAAATCAGACTGCAAAATTGTTGCCAATCTCGCAAAATCAGGCCTCTTCACCACAAATTCAGCCTAGCATAGAAATCGCCCAACTTGCCAAAATTCGGATCTGCTCCTCCAAGTCGCCCTCTGATAGAAATTGCCCAACCAAGGAGGAAAAAATCACTGCCAAAGAAGGAAAAATCAAGCCCCAAGAATCGCTTTAGCTGGAAATTCGCTCTCTAGAAGAAAATCACTCCAATTTGCAAAAGGTGGAAAGAATGAATGAGGAAATAAGAGGGGGGAAGCTCCTCTTATACCAAACATTTTTGCCTCCAGAGTGGGCCAATGTGCCTAGAGGGAAACAAAATTAAGCTAGTCCCTCAATTAATGGCCCAACTTTAAATGCAACATAAAAATTACTTAGCCCTATAGTGAAGCTAGCCAATTTAATTACTAGTTTTGATCACAAATTGCAAAATAGAAACAAGGCAAGCCTAGAAGATGTCAAATTTTTTATTTAACAACATTTTGGCAATTAAAGTATTATTAAAATCGAATCTAGCAAGCCAAAATCAATTTTTAATTCCAAATTATGAATTTCCTTTAACATTTCTAAAATCCTTTAGGCAAAATTTCAACTAAATTGATGTGATTTTGCAATTTAATTCAATTTCAATCTTGCAATGCAATTTCAAATTTTTTACAAAATAAATCCTTTTCCTGGTAGTCAAAATTCAAACTCCAATTTCAATTTCACTATAAAAAAAAATTTCCTTTTCACCAAAAAATTCAAAATTTTCCAAAACGACTAAATCTAACAAATTCATTTTCAAAATGCTCAAGCTCGTACAATTATAGCAAATTTTTTGAAAAAAATCTAATTCCAAAATTTGCAAATTTATCCTGCTAGATATCGTTTTAACCATTGAAAAATGTTGTTGAATCCTGCTTGGCCTAAGGACAAAATTACATGTTTCGGAATATCAAGTTTAGCACCAAGTGAAAACAAACCAAATTCCTTCCAAGCCTGAAGGTGCCCAAGGTGTAAAAATCGTCAAAAACCTCTGGACAACTCCACATCTTGCTAAGGCAACCAATTTTTTTTTCCAACAATATGTGAAAATTGCCAAGGCTTGCCCAAGGGGGTCCTCAAAAAATTTTGGGGCGATGATGTGAAAACCTCACAACACTACTGAGTCTATTAGAGAAAGAAAACGACCAAACCAATTCTCTAGCTATATTGCACTCATGAGTGAACTATCAAATTTAGAACCCTTTAATGTGAAAGAAGCCATGAAACAATAAACTTGGAAAGATCCCATGACGAAGGAATATAACTCCATCCTTAGGAATGACGTTTGGGATATGCTCCTAGAACCAAAACAAATCAGTTGTCTCCTCAAAATGGTTATATACAAACATGCCTCAAATGTAAGTATTGACAAATAACAAGTTAGGTTTGTTGTAAGGGTTTTCTCTTAAAAGGGAGGATTGACTATGAAGAAAAATTTTCTCCAGTAGCTAGATATACCTTTGTTAGAACTGTAATAGCCATTGTTGCCTTTGAAGGATGGAAAATTCATCAAATGGATGTGAAGATCACCTTCTTGAATGGAGCAATAAAAGAAGTTGTTTATCTTGAGCAACTTGAAGGATTTGTGGTACATAATAAACAATCACATGTATGTAAATTAAAGACAACATTGTATGGGCTAAAACAAGCGCCCCGAGCTTGGTATGAGTGAATAAATCATCACTTGACTAAACTTGGTTTCTCTAAAAATGATACAGACACTAATGTGTATTTCAAAATACAACAAAGGGATATGTTGATTTTGGTACTATATGTGGATTGTAACACCCACTTTATCCGGGTCTTAACTAACAACTTATCATATCAAAGAAATATAGTTAATACTTCATGTTCATCGGAAGATAGTTATAACAGTTATGTTCATGTGAATGAGATTAATTGTTACAGTCTAGTTAAACGGAACTTTCATAACTACAATTGAAGACACCATAAATAAATTTAACAAGGAATTTAAAATCTACATACCGTAGAATTCAAAACTGAAATCCATGTAGGGATGCTTCTGCAAAACCCAAGTTAGTCCATATATACTGCTTAGGAACAAATAGCTATACCACTTTATTGAAATGACAAATACCATTAGATACCACTATGCTTGTTTGATGATGCGGGGCTATGGATATTTTCAATAGAATGTCCTGATAATGTGGTTCAATGCGTAGTACATAAGTCAAAGATGTACAGAACTTGTACTTGATTTACAGAGAGCAGCTCAGAGACAGAGTGCTTGGAAAGCAGGTTCTAATGTTTGTATTATAGCTTTCATCTGAGATGTAATTAGAAGATGCACGGTTAGAAAATGACAGAGTACAGTCGGATAATGATGTCAGCGGATGTGCAAGTCCTAGTATTGCACGTGTGAAGTTTTGTATAGACTGTGAGCCGACAGTGATATTGTAATTGTAATTAATTATTTATCTTATTATAATAAATTGGGAAAGCCTCAAGGCCAACTCAAGGAATTATTTTGAAAATATGGTATAAAGGAAAGATGTTTTCCTTGTTTGTAATGTGTTGTGATCATTCTATGAAGTGCAAAGCATGAAAATGAGCAGAGTGTTTACTGAATGCGATTAAGTGATCCAAGGGATTATTGGATGCGAGTTTTGTGATCTAATTACAAGATCAGAAGGAGCAAAGGTTTGGTTGACAGGATAGAGGAAGAAAGTACTATTCATGTCTATTATTCTGCAAGGAATAATATAGAGATCAGTTGGACAGTGGGTTCATTGATTTTACCCTCAAAGTTGTTTGAGCAGTGGGTCTATCTGTCTTCCACAACTCCTAATAGGGTTGAAATCTCCTGACAAGGATTCAAAGTCTTCTAATAGGGACTGATATGTACTAAATATTGTTATAGACTCCTAACAGGGTCCATCCTCTAACAAGGAGTATTTATATTAGTACATCGTCTTGTGGGTACCATCCCCACCGGAGTTTTCCCTTTGATCAAGGGTTCTCCTAGTTAACATATCTGGTGTTATTGTGTATGAGTATCTTGTCACGGTTTCTAATTATATTGCTCATATGGCTAAGTTTGTTTAAGGTTGATAATAGTGATAATAGTTGGATAACTGATTCACATTCCCCCACCTCTCAATTATATTGGTGCACTATATATTCTAACAATTGGTATCAAAGCATCAAGTCCTTGAAGGAAAATCTTAACAACTTTGGGAGATCAATGGAAATTCATTTTCAGAAAGGATAGTCCTAAGTTTGATGGAGGAAATTTTGACACCCAAAAGATCGAGCTTCTTGGTGAGACATCAAAAATGTGTAAAGAATTGAGTATCGGGTTTTTAGATCTAGAATCCTTTTGTTGCATACAAAAGAATAGAAGCAGAAGTAAAGAGAGATCTAGATCCATAGAAGTCAAGAAGATTAAAGAAGGTATTGATTTGCTTATAAAAAGAGAGCCAGAAGGTATGGAAATCTTTGTTTGTTGGACATGTAAAGAGTTTGGCCATTTTTCATCTAGATGTCCTAAGAGTAAGAAAATCTAGAAAGAATTCGCTTTTTGATGAAGATGAAGAATTTAAAGCAAGTATGGAAGCATTCTTGAATGATTGTGATGATAAAGATAATGAGTCTAAATTTGTTAAGAAAGAGGAAGTAATAGAAGAGATAGCTTTGGTAACTATTGTTGAGCCAAAGGCTAACCATGAAAATGTGGAAGTTATCATTGAGACTAACAATGATTTGCAAAATGGGAATCAGATTGAAAAACAAAGATCTGAGCCTAGAGTAGAAGAAAGAGTTGAGTTCACAACTCATAGCAGAAGTATATCAAAGAAGATGAATGAGCAAGGGGAAGTTGTAAGAAACATGACTAGACTTATATGCAAAGGTTACTCATAGCAAGAAGGCATAGACTACGGAGACTTATGCCCCTGTAGCTAGAATGGAAGCAGTAAGAATGTTCTTGGCTTATGCAGCGAATAAGAAGTTCAAAGTATATCAGATGGATGTTAAATGAGCCATCTTGAATGGAGAACTCGAAGAAGAGGTATATATTGAGCAGCCTGAAAGTTTTCCTTTGACAATAGACAAAAATATGGTATGCAGACTAAAGAAAGCTCTATATGGTCTGAAGCAAGCGCTTAAAACCTAGTATACAAGGTTGGGCAACTATATGAAAAAATTTGGATTTGCTTAAGGTACGATCAGAGTAACGAGAATTGTGGTGAAATCGCGTGAATCGCCGATTCAGCGATCGGATTCATGCACGACGATTTTTTTGGTGTCGAAAATCGTGATCGGCGATTTCATCGGGTGAATTGCCTGAATCGCATGTATCGGCGATTCACTCAAAAAATTGCCTGAATCGCCATTAGAAATCGGCAAAAATCGGCTAGCAACAGCAAGCATATTTAGTTGGAAATAATTAAAAAATCACTTATGTTTTTTGCTTTCTTTTTTACCTTTCCTCTTTGTTATAACCCTAAAGGGCCTTCTAATTGTTAAGCATGATTAGAAGAGAGGAGAAGAGAAAAGAAGAACCATAGGTTATAAAAAAAAAAAAAACGACGACAAATAAAAAATGTTTAAAATGCATAACGGATGATGCCCAAAGGAAGGGAAAGACATAATCAGGTAGTAAAACATCAACGGTTCCTAGAAAGAGTGTAGGATTAGAAGAAAATAAAAAAAACACTGTGTTCTATGTAGTTTTGTGTGGGTTTCAGAGTGCTAATTTGGGCTGCCCCAGGACCCCGCGAGGGCGCTGCCCCTCGACCCCGCTGGGGGCGTTGCGCCCTAGACCCCCAATCGCTGCGGTTATCAGTCGTGGGCAGTCTGACCAGTTGATGAGACCTGAAGCTATTGTAGGCATGGAGTGTCTGTGGTGGAGAGAACAACAGAGCAAGCCTTTCGAGAGGGGTGATATGCTTTGAAGCACTTGGAGTAGGTGTTGGATGTGAAGCTGTCTTATAAAAACTCTTTACCCCATGTGGTAAACACAAACTTCCATGTTTATATATGTTCAATTTCAACTTCTATTTGATGATGTTATAGTGTGTTTAAGTTATATTCAATAAAGGGTGCATGAAATAAGTCTTAAATTGTTAAAATCTCTACATTTAAAGGGTTTTTTCAAATTTGCCAATTCACCGGCGATTCACCCCCGATTCACGATTCGATTCGGCCGTGCCGATTCGGATATGATTCCGATTCTCGTTACTTTGGGTACGATAGATAGTTACTCTTATTTGAAAGAAATTGAGAATGATTTGTTGATAATAATAAATATTTGTTGATGACATCATATTTGGAGTTAATGATGAAACAAGTGATAAGTTTTTTGAAGAAATGAAGAATGGGTTTGAAATGAGTAGGATAGGAGAAATAAAGTGTTTCCTAGGATTTCAGATTGTGCAGAACAGTGATGGTATTTTCATATCACAAGCTAAGTACTTCAAAGATTTGTCGAAAAGGTTTGGATTGGAAAGTTGTAAGCCTGTTGGTACACGTGTGATAATTGGTCACAAGTTATCTAGCAAAGATGAGACACTTACAGTTGTGTAGAAGAAGTATAGATCCATGATCGAAGGTTTGCAATATTTGACTTACACCAGACTAGATATAGCAAATGCAGTTGGGATTGTAGCTAGATTTCAAGCTGATCCCAAGGAGTATTATTATGCAATAGTAAAGAAGATATTCAGATATTTGAAAGGAACATTTGACTATCGAATTTGGTATGATAGATCAAGGATTTCACTCTATGTGCATATGCTGATGTGGATTGGGCAGGCAGTATGGATGATAGAAAGAGCATCAGTGGTAGAGCATTTTTTCTTGGAGGAAGATTGGTTTCTTGGCTGAGCAAGAAACAAGAATGTATTTCTCAGTGTATAGCTGAGGCAGAGTATGTTGCAGCAGCATATAACTATAATCAAGTGATGTGGATGAAATAGATGTTGAAGGATATCAAATGTGAGTTTGTAGAACCTGTTATCATTTACTGTGATAACACAAGTAAAGTGAGTATGTCTAAGAAGCCTGTATTGCATTCGAAGACTAAGAATATATCTATTAAGTATCATGTGTTGAGAGAGAAAGTAGCAGAAAAAGAGCTAGGATTAGAGTATGTGAGTACTAAAGATTAGACTGCAGATATCTTTATGAAGCCTTTACCTAAAGATACATTTGAGTACTTGAGAGGTATGCTTGGGTTATGCCCTTGCCTACTTCTAAGTAGATGATGCAGTAGGTGCATCAGTCCAGTGGTACAAAGCACTATGGTTGAACTGGATTGAATGCTGATGCTTCCTGTATGGGGGAGTATTTGTGATAAGATGAGTCATTGAGGACTCTTGGTATTTGGTTTTGAATAGTGTCCTTGTACACTTGAGCTAGTTGAAGATTTGGAGCAGTAAATTGACATAATGAGGATTTTGTCATTAATGTTAATGGGGGAGAGAATATGCATGAAAAACATCTCCTAAGTATATATAGAGGAGATATGCACATGAATGGGGGAGAGATAGTTATTAGGGAGATTTAGAAAGATTCATGTAAAGGAGGAATATCTCTATAGGGGAGATATGTCTTGCGAGTTGTTTATTGTAAACAATTGTTGCCGATCCTAAAAAAGAAGAACAGAGCAGTATTCCAAAGGATTTCAGATTTGATTGATAAAGAGGATTTGAGAAAATAAGTACAACAGAGTAATGTTTTGGTATTTGTGAAACTTAGATATTTTTCATCTACATTGTCATCAATGCCAAAGGGGGAGATTGTTAGCATGAAAGTTAATGATACTACATTGGGGGAGTATCCTAAGCATTGGAGAGTATTGACATGTTACATTCATGACTGTGTTTGTCATTGACGTAAACATAGCAGTAAGTTTGTGAAGACTGACAGAGTAGTAGAGAGAGATCTTAGTTGTACGAACAAGGTTTTGCTTGTTTGGTGATGCATGGTCATGGGCATGTTTAGTAGAGTGTCCTGACATGGTTCAATGCATAACATGTAAGTCGAAGATGTAGGGAAGTTGTACCTGATTTACAAAGAGCAACTCAGAGACCATGCTTGGAAAATAGTTTTTGATGTTTGTATTATATCTTTCATCTAAGATGTAATTAGAAGATGCGCAGTCAGATAGTGATAGAGGATAGTCGGATGATAATGTTAGCAGATGCGCAAGTCTTAGTATCGCATATGTGAAGTTTTGTATAGACTGTGAGCCAACAATGCTATTGTAATTGTAATTAATTAATTATCTTATTATAATTAATTGGGAAAGCCTCAACCCCAACTCAAGGAATTATTTTGAAGATATGGTATAAAGGAAAGATGTTTTCGTTGTTTTTTAGTTACAAGATTAGAAGGAGCAAAGGTCCGGTTGACACAATAGAGGAAGGAAGTACTATTCATTTCTATTATTTTTATGGGCAATGGGTTCATTGCTTTTACCCTTGAAGCTGTTTGGCCAGCGGGTCCAGCTGTCTTCCACAACTTCTAACAAGGTTGACACAACTCTTAACAGGGATTCAAAGTCTCCTAACAAGGACTGACATGTAATGAATGTTGTTATAGACTCCTAATAGGGTCCATCCTCTAACAAGGAATAGTTATATTAGTACATCATCTTGTGAGTACCATCCCCACCGGGGTTTTCCCTCTAATCAAGAGTTTCCCTAGTTATCATATTAGGTGTTATTGTGTATGAGTATCTTTTTATGGTTTTAGATTATATTGGTCATATAGCTAAGTTTTTTTAAGGTTGATAATAGTGATAATAGTTGGATAATTGTTTCACCCCCCTGCCCCCCATATTGGTGGACTATATATTCTAATACAAATACCACTGTATCATTTAGGGCATCAAATACCACTGCATCATTCCTTATCTTTCTATTGCTGGTTATGCAATAATGTATAGTTAGACAAACAAACAGACAGAACTAACAATCCATCAAATAAACCTATCTCTTGCTTATAGATATATTTCATGTTCAATTGTAAGATCAGGTGATCTAACTAGTTACCAATTACATTGACGAGAAAGGCTACTTTTGTTAAAGGAATAACTGAATCAATGATATAAATCAATTCATCATATCTTCTACTTGTACAAACATCATAAAAGCAAAATACTTGTTATCAACAAATGTTGGAATGCATAACTTACCTTTGTCTGGTGCATGTCTTGGCATCTTGTAGAGAGGAGAAATATTGTCAAGGGCTTAACCTCCCAACCATAGACCTTAGCTTATCCTCACGCAATCTCTAACGAGAAAGACCCTCCCTACTCAGAAATAGACATGAAACACCTTGACCAGCCATTGAACAACTTGATACTTATTTCCACCACTTGACAACTGAGTATATGTTATTTCTCCATCTTTCTAGCATCTCAATGGAGTTCTTAGCCTTTACATTCTTCAAAGGCTAAGTGGAGAAATAAGGAGAAATTAAAAATATTAAAATAATTTTGAAGTCATTAAATAAATTAAAATTAAAATTAAAAGTGATTAAAGTGAAATAAATAAATTAAAAGAATCTTCTAGAAGGAGGAATTTAATATTATGTTATTTCTTCTAGAAGTAGGTCCATCTATTGGAGGAAAAGAATAAATAGTGAAGGCAGCTTCATTGTTGACCATCGAATGTGTTGCCATCTACTCTTCCGGATAGCTTGTGGAGCCAGAGGTTTCTACAGTTGCTACATTGATCGTTGGGAACAAACACTCCCATTGATTTGCATAATTGAGGTGGTGAAATATCTTCCGAAGGGTTGCGATTATTGGAGAAGACAAATCAGTCTTCTCATTGTGCCAAATTTGTGGCCTAGGGCTAGATTTGTGGAGTAAGGAATAAGTTGAATATTGCTACAGTAACTTTGCTATAGTACCGCTGCTATAGTGATGCTACTATAGTAACTTGCTATAGTACTGCTACAATACTGCTGCCAAAGTGTTGTTGCTACAATGATTTGTTACAGAAAAATTCGTATTTTTAGAGCAATTCTAGGTTTTTATCTATGACATTTTGCATTGTTTGAGAATAGATATTTAGGGCATTGGTAGGGTTTGTAAAGTCTGTTGTAATTTGATTTATATCAAAGTTTTATATCAGAATTTGTTGCCCTAATGTCTTTTTGATGTAGAGGCATATTTTCCTATTTGTAATTAGTGTTATTCAAAAACAATTGCATCTTTATTGTTAGATGTTTGGTGTGTTTTTTGCAAGCATATTTATTAAATTTTGGCATTTAGAAAGCAATCAGAATTTAGATATGCAAAATATGTCTTGCTTGCAAAGTGTTTGATGAAATGTCAAACAAATGAATCAGAGAAGACTTCCTGTTTGACGAAGTTATACCCTGTTGGGGTTATTACAGTATACTTGGACAGTCATGAGCTAACTTGGATGTTCTTTTAGAATTTATCATGAATACATATATGGAAGTTCTGATTTCTGTTCTTTCCGTCGCAGGGATTTCTTTTCCTCTTCACCCCTTTTCATTGCCCACTCTAGTTAGGGTGAGTCCTTGGTGAAGTAACTCTCAGTTGTATATAGTTTAGTTTGATTCATCATGTATTTCTATCCATGGGTGAGTAAACCATGAGTATAATCCTGTGCAATGATAAATTCAGTTCTTACAACATACAAACTTTAGAGAAGAGCTAATGCAAAAGGAAAGGCAAGTATTGGAAATGGAAGATAGAGAAAAACATAGGCCTTAAAAAATTACGCATCTTGTACATCTATCTCCACTTAGAATTAACATCTTTCAGAGAACTCAAAATCAGAAATGTCAAGAGCAATGACTTAGAACATATACTGGTGCATAAACATTAATGTAAAGTTCGATGTATTGATATAGAGCACAATATCGGATGCATGGATGCTGAACAAAACTTCGAAATCAAGAATGCCAGAGAGCATTGATATAGAACCACATACAGGTGCATAAATAATAACATAAGAATCCGATGCATTTATTTAGAACATAATGTCGAGTGCATGAACGTAGAACATAATATGGTTGATACTCCTTTAATAGCTTAGTTGGTGCTCCAACTGCTCGGCTTGGAACAACTCTAGATGTGCTATGAATGAGATAAGAGACAAGAAAGGCTAGTGTTCAAAATCGAAAAGTATTTTGCTTGTGTAAGAGGTAAGAAATTCTTGTCCGAAGTCAAACGTACCATTATATATAACATCTATTTCACTAAAGTAAGCCACGGCCTTTCCTTGTCCGCTCGCTCAAGGTAACGCTTTCAAGACTATTGGTTTTAATGTTACCGAGATTGAAAGTAGAAAAGAAAAGGTGGCACCAAGTTTGTCACCAAATTTAAAAGAACTTACATGGTCGCCTCCCAAGGGGAGATACAAATTTGATTTAATAAAAAGCTCCTTTAGAAAACATTTATTTATGCACACACACACACACATATATAAAATTTGTAAATGATCCCATCAAGCTATTATTGTATCTAAAGTTGTACTCATTAAAATATGTATACTTATATGTGTGTAATTTATTATAACATCATATCATCTTTGATGTATGCGCATGTAGATATATACATATATTAATAAGTACGAACTATAGATGTTTCTTTAATATCCTGGTGGTATCGTGTGTCTATATATATATATATATATATATATATATATATATATATAGGTAATGATAATAGACAATGGAGGGGACATCACACAACAACAAAGGTAATGGTTCTGAACATGAATTTGATAATGATAGCTATATATATATATTTTAATATGTTTGACCAAGTAGCTCATGTTATTGCCCAATGTACACTCTTGCTTGCCTAGTCGTTTACCCTTAGCCATGGTGATTCAAGATTCATACCTATTTGTCCAGTGATGGTGGTGCCCCTGTGCCCAATTCTTTTTTAACAATTCTTCTATCCCTTTGATGTGCTCCCTACAAGGAAATTCTCCATAGTTAAATCATATTCCTCAATATAATAATGATTACCATAACAAGTTGTTAATCATAAACAATCATAACAGCTTAACCACTTTTTCACTTCCCATGAATTCATGATGAATAACCAACTTTCCAAAATAGCATTAAAATATCATCATAACGGTTAGCTAGCATGCCAATCTTCATATGAAATT
This sequence comes from Cupressus sempervirens, assembly GCA_028749045.1. Lineage (NCBI taxonomy): Eukaryota > Viridiplantae > Streptophyta > Pinopsida > Cupressales > Cupressaceae > Cupressus > Cupressus sempervirens. The sequence goes on along the minus strand of CM053791.1, from coordinate 297,361,832 downwards.
ATAACGATTAACCAACTTACCGTTTCACATGAAACCTCAAACAATTATATGAACAATTGAGATGAAGCCAAATTTGGGATATAAACTAAAGAAAATTAGAGACCTCTATGGGCCAAAAAACTAATCGAAGAAAACAGTTCAGCTCCGACCGAGTCTATTAGAGAAAGAAAACGACCAAACCTATTCTCTATCTATATTGCACTCATGAGTGAACTATCAAATTTAGAACCCTCTAATGTGAAAGAAACCATGAAAGAACAAACTTGGAAAGATCCCATGAAAGAGGAATATAACTCCATCCTTAAGAACGATGCTTGGGATATTGTTCCTAGACCCAAAAAAAATCAGTTGTATACTCAAAATGGTTATTTAAAATCAAACATGCCTCAATGTAAGTATTGACAAACACAAAGCTGGGTTTGCTGCAAGGGGTTTCTCTCAAAAGAAAGGGTTGACTACAAAGAAACTTTTTCTCCAGTGGGCAGATATGCCTCTGTTAGAACTGTAATAGCTATTATTTCCTTTAAAGGATGGAAGATTCATTAAATGAATGTGAAGACCGCCTTTTTGAATGGAGCAATAGAAGAAGTTTATCTTGAGCAACTTGAAGGATTTGTGGTACATAATAAATAGTCACATGTATGTAAATTAAAGACAACATTGTATGGGCTAAAACAAGCTCCACGAGCTTGGTATGAGCGAATAGATCATCACTTGACTAAACTTGGTTTCTCTAAAAATGACGCGGACCCTAATGTGTATTTCAAAATACTAGGGGATATGTTGATTCTGGTACTATATGTGGATGACCTATTGATTACAGTTGAAGATCTAATTATCAAGTGTAAACAAGATCTAGCATCCGAATTTGATTGAAGGATCTGGGATTACCACACTATTTTCTAGGACTAGAAGTATAGCAACATACTAATGGGATCATTCTAAATCATGGGAAGAATACACTAGATCCCAAATAAGTGCAAGTCTATTACATGATTACTGACTAAAGTAAGTCATTGACTGGCGTGTTAATATACTAATTGACAAAACAACCGAAAGGTTCAATGTAAAAACCCCAGCTGGCCATAGCCTTAACAATCATCAATTTTCCTTTGCTAATCAATAGTCTAACATAAATGTAATTAATGTGCAAGTCTATTATATGATGACTGACTATAGTCATTGATCGGTGCGTTAATATGCTAATTGACAAAACAGCCGAAAGGTTCAATGTAAAAACCCCAGCTGGCCATATCCTTAAAAATCATGAATTTTCCTTTGCTAATCAGTAGTCAACATTTCGTCAAACATTTGGCAATCTTTACTATTATTGTTGCAAATTTGATAATCTGATTTTCAAAATTACACTATAGAATGCAATTTGGCACTTATAATTTCATATCAATTTAATACTAAGAAGTTTGTATGAATATCAACATTAATTCATAATTTTGCCCTATGAACTGTACAATTATATAATTATAAAAGACAAAGAATTTGTTCTAGCTTTAATTCATTACCAACAATGTGTTAAACAAATAATAGCAACAATAATATTTAAAATGCCAAGAACTTGGTAATATAGATTGGCTTTGACTTTTAATTTGCAGTCCAATGTGAATCTACAACAGCTCCAATAATATATGTCGTAGGCCATATAAATTGATCACAACTCTTGAAAATTGTAATACGGCCTCCCAGAAATATCACACAAACCCTCCTTAGGTGAACATGACCCTGCAATTGATAAACTGCTGCTTTATAGTGAAAAGACAGCCCTGTAACATTCAAATTGAACTCCCAGCCAAGACGTAGAATAATTCAGCCTTCAATTCACTCTTTAGAATCCAGCCTTTAACACTTGTTCAATCAACTTCTCAATAATAGTAGATACAATAGAGAAGGAATCACAATTTGCTTTACCTCAGCATCAAATTGCAAGATAAATTCAGAATCAAACCCCTATACTTAGCAAGGGCACAAAACCACAGACTCAGAATTGTCACAAAGACAACAAGCAAAGAGATAAACAAATAATCAGATGCTTTCCTTATCAAATGTCCTCATATTTATAATCTTTAAATGACACTAGTTTCCCAAAAGAACTCCACTTAAGAAGCTTTCTCTACACAACATTAAAATATAATAAAGTGCCATTAATATAATTTATTAATTGCTTTTGTCTCAAAAAATGTCCTTTTCCACTATAACTTAATATTTTGACAAAGGCCATTGTTTCTTGTTTCCTTGATTTAAAACTTTTCGTCCTGGTTCCAATGAGCTATGATACCAAGGTGACCAACAAACAACACCAACAAAAATAACAACCTCAACATATTTTGGTGAATAATAATAATAATTCACCCATCTTGTGAAAACAACTGAAGAAGCATCAGAATCGAAATCTGACAACACCAAAGTGATCCTGATGATGAAAGATGAATGCACTTGATGGGGTGGCTTACTATAAATAAACGCTCCCTCCAAGATTCTTGGAGCTCAAACCGGAAGCTCAAAATAAAAGTTGAGAGCATCACCCAACTCCTTTGACTCAACGGAGCTCATCGGAACAAACAAATCCCTCAAACGGAGCAAAAACACTCCATAGGCTCCTGGAAAGCCTATAACCACACAACTAAGACCCTCAAATCCTACCGTCGGCTCACAAGGGTTGCGATGGTGAATTGACCTGGCCAACTGTAGGAACCTGCTAAAAATGGGCACATTACAATCCTCCCTCCCTAAGATTGCTTGTCCCCAAGCAATGCTAAAGCAAAATGGACATCACAATCCACTTGGATCCCAAATGTAGAATTGTGTACTATCCCTGCTGTGTACAAGCAACTCCTGTAGCACCAACACCCAAATAATGGACATCAACATCAGAATCATCTAAAAACTGACCTGAGGCGCTCATGAAGGCAACAATTCACCTAAACTCAACCAATTGAAATACCAATTCTGTCCACACCTGAGTCCCCGTCAAATTGACACTCACAACCAATTGCACTGTAGAGATGGTAACAACCGTATGTACTTGAAACACTACCACCAACTCCAACCTCTGCCAAACTATCCTGGGTGTGTAGATACTGCAAGGGATCAAACTTGCAGCTATCAATCCCATCTGCAAAAGATGGTAGACACTCTATAAGAATCCCCCCTCATATCCAAATTCTCCATAAGATACTCCATGAAGGACTTTGTGCAGTAGAAATAATGTTGAAACATCCACTTGCTCCCCTACGACCTGCAGCTGATACCTCTGAAAATTGGCACCGTCAACTGTTCAATGCTATCAGCTGTATGAGATGAAAAAATAGATTCGCTTCTAGTAGAGGGAAGCAAATCAAGATGAGAGCCCAACTTCCCTGATACTCTCATCTCATCTGTATCTACTGCACCCATATCCTGGATGGTGTGTTGGCCACATCACACCCATCATCCCCAACTGTAGAAGCGAACTCACCGCTAACCACAATATGCAACTGAATTGGATCTAGGGCTGGTGTGGTCCGAACATGCTCCAGCTCCACGGTCACCTCATCCAATCGTGATTGCGACTCTTGAAGAGCCCACTGAGTACACTGAAGAGAGTCCATAGTCACCTCAAGCTCTTGGGTGAGCTTCACCACCACCTACTTTTTTTCTAACAATGTCTCATGATAGGTGCTACCCCACTCCAGAAGGTAATCCCTGTCAGCAACTAGTTGCGAGTAATTATGCTTCAAGATCCTGATAGCCTCTCGAAGTGTGTGAACCTCTGCTAGAGAAAGAGTACTATCACCATGCTCATTGGACATAGGAGCACCCCAACCAAATGTAGCTAGCATTTGACAAACAACAACATGATGCCCAAGCGCTAAAAAAATGTCATTATCACTCACCTTCAACTGATTGGTCACATGATGTCTCTGTAACCCTTGACTCCTATGCAATCTCTCTGTCTCACTAATTGCACCGTGACAGGAAATTGAATCAGAACTACCCACCACAAGATCACTCATACGTGTGCCATCATCCTCGCACAACTCCACATCCGAAGAAATGGAAGCCCTCACAATATCAATCTCCACACATGTCTTAGCTTCCACCTTAAATGTAAGATCATGTGAACATCGATCCTAGGACTCATCAGAAACGTCTTTGGAATCATCACCCAATATCTGATAAGGGATATAAAAATGGACATATAGATTGAAGGCAGCCTCAATAATATATATCATAGGCCATATAGATTGAACGCAGCTCTTGAAAATTGTAACATAGCCCCTCAAAAATGTCACACAAACCCTCCTTAGGTGAACATGACCCTACAATTGATAACTTGCTGCCCTATAGTGAAACGACAGCCCTGTAACATTCAAATTGAACTCCTAGCTAGGACGTAGAATAATTTAGCCTTCAATTCGCTCTCCAGAGTCCAATCTTTAACAGTTGTTCAATCAACTTCTCAATAATAGTAGATACAATAGAGAAGCAATCACAATTTGCTTTACCTCAACAACAAATTGTAAGATAAACTTAGAATCAAACTCTTATACTTCAGCAAGGGCACAAAACCACAGACTCAGAATTGTCACAAAGACAACTAGCAAAGAGATAAACAAATAATCAGATGCTTTCCTCATCAAATGTCCTCATATTTTACATCTTCAAATGACACCAGTTTCTCAAAAGAACTCCACTTAAGAAGCTTTCTCTACACAACATTAAAATATAATAAAGTGCCATTAATGTAATTTATTAATTGCTTTGGCTCCAAAAATGACCTTTCCACTATAACTTAATGTTCTGACACGTAAGGCCACTGTTTTTTGTTCCCACGATTTAAAACTTTTCATCCTGGATCCAATGCGCTATGATACTAAGGTGACCAACAAACAACACCAACAAAAATAGCAACCTCAGTGTATTTAGATGAATAATAATAATTCACCCATCTTGTGAAAACAACTGAAGAAGCATTAGAATCAAAATTTGACAACACCAAAGTGATCCTGATGGTGAAAGATGAATGAACCTGATGGGATGACTTACTATAAATAGACACTCCCTCCAAGATTCTTGGAGCTCAAACTGGAAGCCCAAAATAAAAACTGAGAGCATCACCCAACTCCTCTGATATATTTAACATAATCAATTGGAGTTCAATATGATTTGATTTATTAATGATGTTATTACATAATCAATGTTTATTGGATAGTATTAACACAAGTTTATGATATACACGTGTATATATATATATTTATGATCCACACACACACACATATGTGAGTCCATTAAATTTAAACTATTAATAGTATACAGTGGAAGGATAGATATTAATTGCATAAGTGCAGTAGATCATTTAATGATTTGATTTTTTCGATTGGGTTTATCTAACCAAAGCTATAAATCAATAACACTCTCTCTTAGCTAGGGAAGATAGTTTCGATCTAGATAAGCAACAACTTATAATCATTTCAACACAATATACGAAGGGTGTCACATAAAATTTATTATAATTGATGTTATCTCATGGTATCACAAAGAGTATGGTATGAACATGAATATCAACCATAGGATATTCACCATACTTATGTCTTCTTTGGCATGTGCATTGGCATCATGTCTTATGATGCCTGTTTGTTCTTAAAACCACAGATTTCAAATCTTGGAGCTTTGCCATTTCTCCAATAGGGTTACCCAATCAATTCTGGCCAATGAATGAGAATAATCCAAATTCCCCTACACTTCTGGCTTCGCTACACCTAGGCCATTAGATCTTCACACTTCAAACCTGATCACCTGGTTCAAAGCTTTTTTATAGCAAATTTAAATCTTTGTGAATTCTTAGGCTGGCAAGGTCCTCAAACTCGATCAATATGCTGTTATATGATTGTTTGAAATGGTTGAATGTTTATGTAAGGTTATCTATATTTGATTTGATGCCTACAAGAAGGAAGTATATAGATTACTGACTTCAACTATAAATCCAATAAATATATTTCAATGGTTTTCAAAAGACCAGTGCCTCTACTTATCCAGGCAACAAAGTCAAGTACAAAAAGGATTAATATGTACAACCCTATGAGACAATATTTATTTAAATATACTCATTTACATCCTGTGCTCTGCAAAAGATAAATCTTATATGCAATTGGCTGTTAGTCGAAAAGGAATTTAATTTTTCTGGCTGGAGGTCCGATTAGACAGAGATAAGGAAACACCTATTTCACAGTATCCCTGATTGTCGAACAAAGAATGCAGAAAATTCCAATGCAAAAGCTTTGGCAAAATAATCCAATGATATTTTTATTGATTATAAAGGACAAATCAACACTATAATTTTAATCTCTTCGTCTCAGATAAACGTAAACAAAAAAGGACCTTTTATTAATCAATAAAATATTATATATATATATATATATATATATATATATATATATATATATATATATATATATATATATATAGATATTAATACATGTTAAAAGCCATGCATTTTTAGTCCTTATTCCTCCTTACAAGATTTGAATTTTTTTATAATGATTGTATTGCTTCCCAATTGCTCTTCTTTCTGCTGATGTCTTCATTTAAAATGACTTACTCCTTCCTCTTTTATATCTTCATATGGGTGTGACCATTTAAAATGAAACATCGTTTCTTTCCATATCAGAAAATTGCACCTCTTTAGTTTTAAATTATTTTCTTAATTTCACCATTTAGTTCAGGTAGTATCTTATCATAAATCATATTCAACATCCTTATCGAACATTCTTCATTGTTCCTTGTATACCAATATACCAATACTTGTATACTTATTACTGACGATGCACACACAGGAAACTATATTCATTACTGTTAGAATCTAAAAAGATTAACAACCCAGAAAACTAGTGCAAAGAGTAAATATCTAAACTATGAATGCAAATGATACGAAATCAAAATAGCAACACAGAGTTAGTCTCCAAGAGAGTAATGCAAATGCTAGAAGCAAAATAGCATTACGAGGATGCAAAAACAAGAGATACAAATACAAGCCAGGTAGCATGCTTATATAGGCTAGGAAAAGGGAGGAGGTGGCAACACCAACCAATGAGGAGCAACCATCTATCGGACTAAAGATAGCAAAGTATCTTCCCAAGATAGCTAATGGATGCTCACATGTAGGAAGGTGACACCTCTCAACCATTCACCTAATAAGACATGCTTTATTAACCTAAGCGAGATTATTAAAAGTGTAGGAAAAACCTAACAAAATAGGAAAAATAAAAAACTACACTAACACCCCCCCATAAGTGAAGCTTAGGTGGATGTAGAAATGGGTCCTGGCAAGTCAAGCCTAATGAGGTACCCATGTACATAAGATTTCCCAAAAGAGAGAGAAAAGAGACCCCCCCACACAAAAAAAGTCAGGACTCCGAGTGAGAGGAAGAGGCCTCCCCAAAAGATGAAGCATCCTGCACCCCCAACAAAGCTCGCAAATGAAGGAACTTGCTCTCAGTGAAGGGTTTGGTGAAGATATCAGCAACTTGCTCGGAAGTCGGACAATAGCGAAGGCCAATGACATGACCATGGATGAGCTCCCGGATGTAGTGCATGTGGACCTCTATGTGTTTGGTCCGTTGATGATGAACTGGATTCCGTGAGATCTGAATGGTACTCTGGTTGTCACAAAATATGACTGATGGCCGTCTGATCTGGATACCAAACTCAGTGAGAAGATGTTGAAGCCAAATGGCCTCAGTGGCAGCATTTACAGCCCCCAGATACTCAGCCTCAGTAGAAGATAGAGCAATAGCAGACTGCTTTTTGCTCGACCAACAAACAGGACCTGACCCAAGTGAGAAGCTATACCCTGAAGTAGACTTGCGATCCTCAGAATCACCTGCCCAATTTGAATCTTTGTAGCCCACCAAATCAAGCTCAATACCTGCTGCGTAGTGAATCCCACAACTATGAGAACCCTGAATGTAGTGAAGGATCCGCTTGGCTGCTTTCCAGTGTAACTCGTGGGGCTTCTGCATGAATCGAGAGACCATGCCTACAGCATAGGAGATGTCAGGTTTAGTATGAGTCAAATAAATGAGACTCCCAACAAGTTGGCAGTACAAAGTGCCATCAACAAGTGGAGAAGAACATTGAGCCTCAAGTTTGACTCCAGAAAGGAAGGGAGTCGGAGTAGGCTTACAGTCAGCCATATGAAACCTCGAGAGTAAATCTACAGCATACTTGGATTTTGTGATGGTGATCCCAGAAGGAGACTGAAGGATCTCAATCCCGAGAAAGTAATGCAACAAGCCCAAGTCAGTCATCAAAAAACTGTCTTGAAGGGCCACTTTGACAGCCTTAATGGTGGTTGAAGAACTTCTTGTGATCAACAAGTCATCAACATACAAAACCAAAAATAGAAGTGAATCACCCTATTGCAAAATATAGACATTAGGATCAGAATGGCACTGAGTGAACCCAACTGATAGAAGGAAGGAGTCCATCTTGGCATACTAGGCCCAAGGAGCTTGTTTGAGGCCATAGAGAGACTTTCGAAGACGACACACAATTGAAGAATCCTGAAGGAAGCCCTGTGGCTGCTCCATGTAGATCTCCTCATGAAGGTCACCATGAAGAAAAGCACTCTTCACATCCATCTGATGTACTTCCCAACGATTAGCTGCAGCAATGGCAAGAACAATTCGAATGGAATTCATTCGGGCAACTGGCGCAAAAGTCTCAGAGTAGTCAATCCCAGGAACCTGGGAGAATCCTTTGGTGACCAAGCGAGCCTTGTGTTTGTCAATTGATCCATCTGCTGCAAATTTTGTCCGATAGATCCACTTACATCGAACAAGTTTTCTTCCTTTAGGAAGAGGGACAAGATCCCAAGTGTGGTTCCTCATCAAGGAACTATACTCTTCCTGCATAGCTGTATCCCACTCAGAAATACCAGAAGCCTCGTGAAAGGACTATGGATCTGAGGCAGTAGCAATGAAGACATGTGGAGGATCCTGGAATTGTGAACGAGTTCGCTTGGTGTCTGATGGATCCCCAACCCAATCACCTGCAGATTGCAAGGTCTGTCTAGCCCAAAGTGGGCAAGAAGATGGAGAATCTGGAGGGGAATCATTAACCTCTGAATGATGACTAGGAGAGGAAGGAGGTGAGTTCTCTGAATCACTTTCTGCATTAGAAGTAGAGGTAGAAGACTGTTCAGGTGAATCTGACTCATCAGAAGATCTGTCATGTATTCCAAGTGACTCTAATGTCAAGGTAGAAGGAGTTGGAGAAGTGATAGAAAGTGAGCTTGAAGATCCCTTCTCAAACTGAACACTCCTCTCAATGAATAACTCATGTGTAGTAGGGTGGAGCAATCGATAACCCTTCACACCATCAGGATAACCTACAAATATGCAAGGTCTGCTTTGCGGATTGAAGGCCTTACGTTTCTCTATAGGAATGTTGGCCCATGCAGGGGAGCCAAAAACTCGAAAGTGCTTAATTGATGGTTTCCGACCGCTCCAAGCTTCAAAAGGAGTAACTCCCTTCAAGGCTCGGTGAGGAAGACGGTTCTGGATATAACAAGCACAGTTAATGGCTTTTGCCCAATACTGTGGTGCAAGAGATCTAGAGTGAATCATACAGTTTGCCATTTCCTTCAAGGATCTATTCTTCCGTTCTGCAACACCATTTTGTTGAGGATTGTATGGAATTGAATGCTGTAAATCAATCCCCTCTGAAGTGCAAAATCTTTCAAACCGATGGTTGACATACTCACCACCATTGTCTGTGCACAAAACCTTGATGGCTTTCCCAGATTGCTTTTCTACAAAATTTTTGAAGTCTTGAAAATGATCAAATACCTCTGACTTCTGTTTGAGAAAGTACACCCATGTATATCGAGAAAGGTCATCAATGAATGTGAGGACATATCGGGCCTGCTGAAAGAAGGATGTTGAAATGGACCAGCCAAATCACTGTGAACTAACTCTAGTATTTGTGAAGCTCTCCATGCCTTACTTTTGTCAAACTTTTCCTTAGGATGCTTACCAAGAATGCAACCTTGGCAAACACCTCCTGAGAATTGAACCGAAGGCAACCCTGTGACCATGCTCTGCTGGTTGAGCTGATGCAAATAGCGGAAGTTAAGATGGCCAAACCGCTCATGCCATAATTTACTCACATCATTAGAGTGAGTGAGCAAAACAGATGAAGGAGGATCAGGAACAAAGTGAGAAAACAGATAGAGCCGTGACTGATGATCTGCTCTCCCAACTGCAACTACAGAATCACTATGCAACTCACGTATCTCCACTGAATCGGGAGTGAACTCAACCCGCTTGCCTAAACCTGTGTGAGTGATTTGGTATATTGATAGGAGATTAGTTGATAATGAGGGTACACAAAGAACATCATGGAATGTGCCATCCTCCACATCAACAGACCCTCTCCTACACACCTCAATAGGAGTGTCATCACCCATCAAAATAGAAGGCATAGTACATGGCTCCAAGGATGCAAGTTCTTCCTTAGATGAAGCCATGTGGTGTGAAGCACCCGAATCAAGAACCCAAGTGGATGGTGAGGAAGCAACTGCAACAAGAGCTTTGCCCTTTCCTTTCCCCTTGTTGTTTTCTTTTGCCTTGTTAGACTCTTCATTAGAACTTTGTTTGATAGACTTAGGAACACTAATATTATTCTTCTCAAGAATGTATGTCAAGTGATCAATTTGTTTCTTCAAACATTTATGTTCATCATGACCGGGTCTTTTACAATAGGCACATTTAACCTTTTCTTTCTTAGGCTTATCGCCCTTAGAGGATGAGGTATCAGTAGTTGCTTTTGAAGCAATTGGTATCTGATCCTTCTTTTCCTCACTATTATTTTGTTTCTCATCCTTACTATTGTTGTTACTACTTTGTCCTTTTTGTTCTTTTGTGCCTTGGTTGGTTGCTAAGGCATGTGACTTAGAGGACTTAAGAGTGCCCATCTGGATTAGCTTGTCCTGTTCTCGAGTGAGATTGAGAGCAAAATCATCTAGAGATGGCATGGTGAATTGAGTACCAAGTGCACCCTTAGTAGCATAGAAGGTAGAGACAAACACAGAATATTCTGAACTTAGCTTAGAGAGAATACTGAGAATCAGTTGTTCATCTTTCTTTTCAATTCCACATTGTTTTAACTGCAGCCTTAGTGATTTCAATTTGGTGAAGAAATCTTGGACTGTGTTGAAATTGCCTGGACTCAAACTAATTAATTCATTTTCCAACATATGACCCCTCATTGAATCTTGTGTGCCAAATAATGTTTCTAGCTTTGTCCATACTTCATTTGGTGTATCCAAAGACTCAATGTGAAATAGCAAGTCAAGAGAAACAGACAAACACAATGTTCCATATGCCTCATCACATTTGTTAAACCACTTAGGCTTGTCTTCATCTTTAGCAGGTTCAGTTTCAAGTCCCATAGTTATCCTATTTAATCCAACTTTCCTTAAGTGAATTATCATGCGTGATTTCCACTCAAAGTAATTGTATGGAGTTAGGATGGGCATATTTGTTTGATACATGATGAAGAAATGCAAAGAAATGCTAAAAAGAAGAGAACCCAGCCACGACAATGCCCCCCCCTTTTTACTCAATCAAAGAACCCCCCCCCCAAAGAAATATGATTTGGCACTTTATTTTAGTGCGTTTACAACTACCACTAGAAAGAAATACTTAGTGGTCTTGATTTCAATGCATTACAAACCCTCATGAAGAGCATATGCTAAAAGTGAAACTTGGGCACAATAATCAAGGAAACAAATAGCACCACTGCGATCTACTCGAAAAATCATGCACTTTCAAACAAATAATCGCCTCGATACGAGGTCGTATGAGAAAGTTATGATCCTCCGAAGATTCCAAAACGAGAACTGTGCACAGTCACGGCTGAGAATCTGCAATTTCTGAAGAATTCATGCATGAAAATCCAAAAACAAGTCCACTAGTGGATAGAGCACAAAAAAATAGCCAAGTTCATAACAAGAATCATCAAAATCGGAGTCTGTATGAGCAAGAACGAGACATTTGAAAATTGCATTCAAATCTGCGACTGCCAACGGAGAGGGGTATGGCTGTAGCCTTTCATGCTCAATTCTGCAAAATATACAGCTTGCATGCAAAATCTAAAAGTTACCCAGATAGTTTTTCGGGGCTGCGAACAAAACCCAAAAAGCGTTTTCCTTGCTGATGTACAGAAAATGTTCCTGTAGTGTAAATCAGATGCCTTTAACAGTAAAAAACGGCTCCAAAAATCAAGAAACGACTCCAGCAAACAAAATATGACATGCAAATGCTGGATTAGCTTCCTAAGTCCATTAATGGCATGCTGGAACCTGCAATACTGATTGAAAACTCCAAATATGCAAGTTGGTTGTCAGATTTGAGATTGAAACCCCAGATAAAAATCGTTTTTGTCAAAACTTTTCTGATTCTCAAGATCATCCAAAGATGCAAGAGAAGAGCATACTTCGTTTTTCAAAAACTACAATAAAATTTATTAGCCCCCCCCCCGAATCTCTCAAATAAGGAAACTAAAATCTACTCTTGCACATAGAAAAGTTCTGATACTATGTTAGAATCTGAAAAGATTAACAACCCAGAAAACTAGTGCAAAGAGTAAATATCTAAACTATGAATGCAAATGATACGAAATCAAAATAGCAACACAGAGTTAGTCTCCAAGAGAGTAATGCAAATGCTAGAAGCAAAATAGCATTACGAGGATGCAAAAACAAGAGAGAGAGTAATGCAAATGCTAGAAGCAAAATAGCATTACGAGGATGCAAAAACAAGAGATACAAATACAAGCCAGGTAGCATGCTTATATAGGCTAGGAAAAGGGAGGAGGTGGCAACACCAACCAATGAGGAGCAACCATCTATCGGACTAAAGATAGCAAAGTATCTTCCCAAGATAGCTAATGGATGCTCATATGTAGGAAGGTGACACCTCTCAACCATTCACCTAATAAGACATGCTTTATTAACCTAAGCGAGATTATTAAAAGTGTAGGAAAAACCTAGCAAAATAGGAAAAATAAAAAACTACACTAACAATTACCATGCATCACATTACTTGTTTTCTTTTATCGCTGCATCCAAACACTTTATCAACCTTTAATTACTTTGCAATTATTCTGATGTGGAATCCTGAATGTTCAAATACCGTTCGTATATGCACAAAGGCAACATCAATCGGTGGCGCATTTTAGAGATAATAAGTTGTATTGTTTCGTGAATATTATGGTGTGTTTTGTATTCCAGATGCTGTAATTCATTTTATCGCTGCCTTCCCTTATTATACTTGCTGTTGTGTCGCTGAACTCTTCTATCTACAGGCTTTCTTTCCATTGCACATAAACCTCCGAGATGGGCATATTACAATTCGTTCCAATGTTTTAAGCATTCAACTTGCAGATCACTCTGTCCTTCTTACCATTAGTCAACCATAGACATAGCTAATGCTTTGAATGTTTTCATTATTCACGTGGGGATTTTGTTCACATGTAATATCTTACTTGGCTCCGTCAATCAATTGTTCATACACTGATTGGGAAACTTGTTTTAATCAGGCTCACTTCTTAATTTGAAGATTTTTGTCTCTATATTGAATATCTTATTTTCTTCAATGATCTTGTCATGGCTGGTCGTTGTTGCCATTTGGAAGGAAAAAGTGATTACTGGAAGACACAGTCCCTGCTCATTAAGTGAGCTCCTACGAGAATAGTTGCCTGACTTGTTTTGAAATAGACTCTCAAAACGTACCACAGAAGTGGTATCACAAACAAACCCACGAAAGAGTCCGTTCACAGTGAATAGAAATTTAATAGGAGAGGACATTTTTCATACAACAATCGCCTTTTCTGAACAGAGTCACTTTCGAGCCAAATGAATTAGTAAGGGACTATTGTCCAAGGAAGAATATGCATAGTTCTTTCAGAAGAATTTGAGAGTGAGTTTATCATAGTTATCAGGCTGTGAGGGTAGAGTATGGAATTGCGTCAGGTCTGTATTACTGAATATTAATGCTGCCTGTGTATTACTGTTGTGTATTCCTTTCTTCGTTCTTTCATCAACATGAAACTACGCTGGTTATGTAATGGTTAATAACATGGATGATCATTGTAGAATTATATTGATCAAGTATGAGTTGCTATGTCTGTTATCTTCTTAGCGATTCTGATCTCAAGTAGATGATGTTTGTAGATGTCATGGTTCTTATCTTGTCTAAATATCAAATAATATAGGAGTGAGTGTTATCGGTCAAGTGTAAGGAATAGTGTTGTTTCTCATCACCTCCTTCGCTTCGGTGCCCCTTGCAAGGGGGACGAAGCAGGCATTCGACCCTCCTTCGGGTCACACCAAATCTGTGAGACCTTGTAGAGGTCACACTTTGCAGCAGCACCCTATCTCTAGCAGCTCCCAGAGATCGTCCAGGGAACTTCCTCACCCCAAACCGTATCCTTTGGTTCTGGATTACTTCTCGTCTGTGAGGAGTCCTTAGGCTTTTCGTGTTTCCTTGTTCTTTTGCTTTCTCATTTGTTCTTTTCGTGGACACTGTGTGGAGCACCTATTGCGGGTTGTAGCCTTGTTGTACTCTTTCCGGTTCCTTAGACCTTGGTCTCTTATTGGATATTAATAAATTTATCTTATCTAATATTATTTTCGGAATGTGCAATGAGATAGCCATTGTGCAAAGAGCATCTGCCATTTTTGATATATTTTGTAAAATATATGTAATTCTACTGCTTCTGATTGATCTGAAGTAATCACTTGTCTGATATTAAATTTGTAATGGCAATATAACACAAAAAAATAATTAAAAACAATAAAAATAGTTTCTTTTTTTGCATTGGCTGACCGTGGCAGAGTCCAGCTGACAGGACTCACCAGGACTCCGTCGAATCAGCTGGCAGTGCCCAAAAGACTCTACAAGCCTGACTTGGCTTGCGACTCGCAGAGTCCTGTAACTATCACACACACACACACACACACACACACATCATCTGAACAATACTGTTAAACTGCATAATATTCCTGTAACATTGAACAGTACCAGTAGATTGATAGTGTAGTGAATTCAGTCTATTCTAGCATAATCTTTGTGCGTAATTTGGATTGTTATTTATTACTGCACTTGAATAAAGATTGTTTTTCCACAGTTATAGATGTGTTTAATGGTAGATTATAACTCTGTTGAAAGACTAAATAGTTCTTTTGCTGCAAATTTCTTTCTAGTAGATATGCAGTAATCTAACTAACAACATAATACATTTTCTATGCTAGTCCATCTCAAGTTGATGACTGTGGGTTGGCAATTAAGTGTGTCCCCTATCTAGAAGGGGTTGCTTGTGTATAGGATAACCTTGAGTTGCTAGGATGGATAGGTCTTAATCACAACTGGATATAGGAAATCTACAAGAGACCCCATTGTAATTCAAATTGAAAGAGTTGATTGGAAGAGGGATCAATTGATTCTTTTGCTTGAATGGTGAACAACATTTAGCTTCTAGGCTCCCTTGAATGGGAGTGATAACTACTTTGTTATCCAGATAGACCTATTATTTTTTCCTGCAACATTGGTAACTAGTCATATTTGCTTGTATGCCTCCTCTAGAGTCTTCAGTGGTAACATCTTAATGACTAGGTTGTTCTCTTGACGGTTATGTGTCTCCTCTTTGTAATTCAAGGCTTTTATTTAAGACTTGGAATCTTCAAGCATCATTTTACTCATAGTTGGCATAATCACCGATTAATCGGCGATTAGCAACTAATTGCTGCTTTTTCCAGCATGGCGAGTAAAACTCAGAAAAATTCACGACTCACAAACTTTAAAAACTCACTGGTTTTTTTGGTGTGACGGCAGATTAAGTGCCGAGTTTTTCTTAAAAACTCGGCAAGCATTTACCAACAACTCAGTCGCATGACAGACGGGCATTAAAGGCCAAAAAAGTTTTTTTTTTGTTCACCAGTTTCATTTTCAGCATTTGGAGGCCAAAAAAGGTTAAACTCTGCTTGTTTCTTTTGTGTTCTCTTTGTTCTCTTTAATTAACTCATTACATGCATCTTCTCATTTAATTTTGCAAAAAAATATATTTTTAAAATTTAAGCGGTTTTTTAGGTTCCTGAGTTTTTCCCGAGGTTTTTAAAAAAACTGGCTGATTTTTTCCCGAATAAACTTTTGGGGGCTTGGCGAGTTGTCGCCGAGTCCGAGTTTTCCAACTATGATTTTACTAATATATAGTAGGGACTGGGACAATATATTTGCAAAATGATCTTAACAAATTTGTTGCTAATGAATAATTTTAATCCAATTGCAAAAAAATGGATTTTGCTGTCTACTAGCTGTTTTTACATGTCTATAACACCTGTAAATAGATATATATTAGGGCAAGAAATAGATGACAAGCAAAGAAGTGGAAGGCAGAGAGAAGAGACATGTTTTCTTAATGATGGTAGAAATTCCATCTTTGTGTCTTACTTTATGTTCACTCCTCTCTTACTACAGGTTGCAGGTGGAACAGGGGTAACTCCCATGTTACAGATTATTGATGCTATTCTTAAAAATCCAGAAGACAAGACAAAGGTTGTATTATCCACTTAGTGCACTCCATTTTATTGAAATGTCTAGTCTATATCTATATTGAAATTTTCAGCTTGGTTTGAATTTCACGTCATTAATTCTTAAGGGTAACATGGGTAAAACATGTTTTTGAATTTATGGCATGGGCCTGAGTTGAGGCTAAAATCATTAACTCTCAAAGATAGCATGGTTACAATATGGTTTTGTATCTTTCTTTAGCTTTTCACACATATATATCACATCAACACTTGCAAGCAATATTTTGGATGCTGAAGTTAGATTACAAGTTTGATGGTATGGTGGTATTCTCTGACTCTGTGCTTAACATATACTGGTTTTATGCTTAATTGTGTTTTCTTGTTGCCAATTGTAGTTGGCAAAAATGTGAGGTCCAAATGTTATTGTGATGTGGTGATTTCTGTAGGCAGTGTTGTGGTGCTGTAGTTTTACTGGAGTTTAAAGTATAGAACATAGGGCAGTAATGTTAAGTCAATAGTTACAGGAAAAGATTTATTTCAATCAAGTTCAAGAACTGTGGAAATTGTAATGACATGAACATTGGAGTTTAATTTTTATTGGGATATTAATGATAATTATGTATGATGTAGTGTTGAATATTGAGTACACCTTTACTGCTGTAAAATGCCAGCACATTATGGTCAAAATGCTGGTCACTTAAACTCTTCCCTAATCTGTAGCATATCTCTGGAATGTTGGGGTGAACAAAACATATGAATTTTTGACAACATTCTAGGTATTACACCCACACTTCATTAGTCACTAGAAAGAGTGAGTTTAATAATTCGTTTTAAGTTTATAATGTTATGCCTAGGTTGATCTTAAGCTCTTCCCTTTGTACCAGACCTCTGGAATGTTGGGGTGAACAAAATTTATAAATCATTTGACAACATTCTAGTTAAGCACACACACTTATCATCAGTCACTAGAAAAAGTTGAGTATTTTCTTTTAAGTTTATAGTGTTATGTCTAAATTGGCTTGTTTATGGTATCTAACGTTCATGGGCAATTCTTTGGTTTCCTGTTAGTCACGGTGGATAAAAGTTAGGGTGGTTGAGAGATTAGTTGAAGGTCCAGCCGACACAGCTAAGTTTGACATTGATAGTTGTAGTAAAAAACAGAAGTTGATTTCAGGGATTCTTATATCTACAACGTCCTTGATATTCTTGTTATTTTATTGGCATAAATTTCACAATATATGAATACAAATGAATTATTATAACTATTTCTATGATCTGTTCCCTTATATTTATTCATTTTGTATTTCCTTATAGGCTTATAGTACAACTGTTTTCTTTATTATTGCATACAAATATATGGTGGTGTTTCCTGCATAACCACAGCCAGGTAAGCTAACATTGTAGAAGATTTGTTTTAGTAGAGATGAAATGAAGGACGACTAACATCTTGTTTTCTTTATTATTGCATGTTACTTCTCCTTCTTATGGGACATTGGCATAAGAGAGTATATAAACAAAGAAGCCAATAAAATTCAAGTAATATTGAATCAGGTTGAAGATTATTGGCATTTGTACAGAGTAGTGAGATAACTATTTGTTAATTCTCACTGCTGAATCTGTATAGGTTCTCAGCCCGAAATTGTGTCATTCTAAACTTCTTCTTTTTTCTGAAAGGAGATGGAGCCATGAAAGAAAAGTAGCAAAAATTCTTTATTGTCGATAAATTTCTTGGTCAGCATCGTAAATGACAACTTTTTGCATGTTTGGGGACTGAACCAAAGTAGGATGGTTGCAGCAAGGATGCAAAATACTAATGTACCCTTAAGGTAATAAGAGTTTTATTTGGGTTTAGCCTTATCTAGTCATGGCTAGGATGCCTAATATGTGTTTTGTTGGTGCACAAAGTTGTAAGCTTCCAAATTGCCAAAGCCAGTCCTTTTGATTGCAAGGACTGTCAAACATAAGAGAGGAGTCCTTTGACTTATGATTAGATAGGGTGATATACATGGAAATACGTTTCTTGTCTCTAGGGGACTTGTTTTTGCCCCAAAAATGTTTTGGGGACAATGGGACGAAAAAGAAACACTCCCTAGCTCCCGATTTCAAAAAAAAAAAGGAAACCATAGGAAATGTACCCTGACATGTGGGGTGGTGATTTGAATCCAAAACGCCTAGGGTATGCCTCAAATGTCCATGATCTGTCCTTGAAACAAAAAAGCGTCCCCAAAATATTCAGATGGTTTTGACTTTAAATATTAAATAGAAACACTTTAAAAAAAATTCAAAGTTTGAATTCATGCCCTCAGTTAATAAAATTCGTGATTAAATAATTGGCAATCAAACTTGTTAGACACTAGTCAGACACCAAAACAGACCAAACACTAGGCAAGGTGGAAGCTGGTTGTATGGTAGAAATGTTTATACAGTGGAGGTAGAAGAGGGTAATGATGCAGGGGCTGTACAGTATACAATGGTGATAGACGTGTGGCAATGTAAGAGCCATACAGGAAGCTTGTATGGTGGGGCAAAGGAGTCCATATGGTATAGACTAGAAGGCTGTACAGTACTAATAGAAGGTCGTACGGTATAGAATGGAGGGTCTCACGATGGTGATGTGCTTGGCTTGGGTGTGTACGGTTGAGCTAGTGTGCAGATGAATGGTAGAGGAGGCTGTAAAGAAAGTACGCCAATATTGCCAAAGTTAGATTTAATGCAAAAATACACAAAAATCGTTGCCAAGGATTGAATTGCCCAAACACAAACAGAGATGATCAATTTAAACAGTTATTCCTCCAATTTGCAAATATGATGGTGCTCCGATTCGCTAGATCTAAGCAAAGTATTACAGAGACGTAATAGGGTGAGGGTTGAATCCCACCGAAACTGGAAATAGCAAAGTAGGGAAGATCTTCCACTTCTGAAATGGCGAACAACAGAGAATCCCAACTGGAATTCACAGTACAAAGAAAATAATCCAATTCACATACCAACTACTACCTACATGCCGTGCTTAAGTACCCTTCAGAGGAACTTCCCAAGGGTTTACAAATATAGCCGTTGGCCACACCTATGGAAACAATAAAACAAAATGGGTCTGAGATATACTAAATCAATTGGCCCATAAACAAAGGTTTGATTAATTAATTATTTTATGACGGGAACATTACACAGAGAGAGAGAGAGAGAGAGAGAGAGAGAGAGTTGTTTAGGTTATTAAATTTAAAATTTAAAATTGATATTTTTAAACAGAAATATAGGTAAAAATAAAATACTTAAACTAAAATCTAAATAGGTACTAAAACTTAGATACATGTTTGAGACATTTTGATTTGGATATTTATATTGATAGACCATGGTTTTGATGTTTGAGACTATAGATATAATGTTATTATACTGATTTACACTGCTGCTATCATCATTTATGTTGTTATACTATTGTTGTAACTCGTGAATCAGTGGTTTATTTGCATATTGTCTTGTTTATAATCAATTGTTGTCATCTCTCTCTCTTTCTAATTATAATACCTTCATATATTTAAAAAAGATACACACATTTTAAAAATTTGGATACTGATGTCCCCTGTTATCCCCTATTTTCGACTCCTTAGGAAACATCCTGAAAACATGTCCACTGTCATCCCCCTGTCTCCCTCCCTGAAATGTCATGGAACATAGGTGATACCAGACCAGTCCTCTAAGGTGGGTATTGCCTTCTTCCACCTAAGTTTCTGTATTAAAGATTGAATATCAATGAAAATCAGGTTTTAAATAAACATCAGAGTGTATAGAGCACTCCTATTTGTTTTTCACTGAGTGTCTTATGTGCTAGTTGGATAATACTAAGGGTTTCCACCTTGATGGAGTAGATGAACATTCATGTTAAGAGTTTGAATAAATGGTGTTGACAACCACTAATGATCTTACACATATCTTGACATGGAAATGAGGTAAGAAGACAACAATATGTGAAAGGAAGCTTGTTTTTTATTTTAAATTTTTTATTGTGTTGGTGAGGTGGGAGATGGAGCATTAAGAAGATGGATGCTTTTATGTAGCAGGATAGCGAAATTATTAAGCTTTATAATACAAAGATACCACCAAATGAAACAACTCAATGATACATTAGTGGACACAATGAAAGGATTATACCTCCAAATTCTACACATGAGCTAGGTTTTAAGCATGTAAACAAATAGGTAGATGAAATTATGTAGAAAACTTGCATAAGGAAACCTACACATTCCTTGTGTTGTTTGGATGAGAATCTTTCCAAAGGATTTGGAAGGGATTTTATTGATCTCTGAATGACAAACTAGTTAAAATAGCAATCATATCAATAAATGTAATTAAGAAAAACAATAAGTTCCTTAGGAACGTGTATGGTACTCATGGAGACATTTGAAGAGATGAACCTGCACACCTTTTGGATTTACACTATGTTGGGTGGATATTTTGCAATCGACAATTTGGGGT
Organism: Cupressus sempervirens; assembly: GCA_028749045.1. Taxonomy (NCBI): domain Eukaryota; kingdom Viridiplantae; phylum Streptophyta; class Pinopsida; order Cupressales; family Cupressaceae; genus Cupressus; species Cupressus sempervirens. Next base: position 297,340,774 of record CM053791.1, on the reverse strand, counting down.
AAAAATCTAGTCGCAAAATAGGATGACCAGCCACAGTGTGAGACAGAGTCTCTCCTACCTTAAAGGGAAGGCTTCCCCTCCTGACCATTCCTTGGATCAACTCAGGGTAAGCAAGAGGCCAAGAGATTTTATAAAATGGGTGTTACCAATATCCTTTCTTCTTATCTTTCAAGAAAGAATCCACTTATTCATGGAGCAGGTAATGGGTAGGGTGAATCCCTAACTACACTTCTATCAAGAGCTGGAAAATAGTAATACTGATAAACCTTCACTAACTCAAGGGCTAGCTGAAAATGTACCGGTTTAGCTCTAAGTCCGGTCGTAGTTTTACACGGAAAAACTTTATAATTATGGCACAAAGACACTTAAAAGTAAGAATAACTTAACTATTTTGCGAATTAAGAAAGAAGTATAAGCTACAGAGAAAGCTTCTAGTTATACACTTCCACAATTGCTCTTGCTCAAAGCTCTAGCTCCAATGGTTTCTTAACTCTTTTCTATTCAATTCATGAGATACAATTACCAATAACACAAGATAACATGAATCAAAGATAACTTGGATGAATTATAGACAGCTTACAACTCACACAAATAACAATCTCACTTAATCAAAGTTAAGCCTCAAATGCTCTTTTGTTTTCACTTTCTCTCAAAAATAGTGCTTATACAATCAAAGTTTTGCTGGCACAATTTCTCCAGAGCTGTCTTGCACAAAGATAATGATGATTTTACAATGAAGGGGCACTCCTTTATATAGGCACAAGAGTTGAGAAAAAGGTGGAGGAAAAAGTGGGAGCAACTCAACCAACTTTGACTTAGTCTAACTATAGAAGAAAATTAGGGGTTGCATGCAACTCACATTACATCTTTACATGTACATGCAACTCACATTACATGAAATTACACTTTTCGTTATGTAATACATCTTTTACAACCACTAACATGAAATAAAAACAAAAACAACAATCTTAAAGATTGTTTCTCAGTGCCTTGAATTTGTCAATGATGTCATGCACTATGGAAAGATCAACAATTTTCATAGTCCTTGATATGGCTTCGACTCTCATTGTATTTTCATATTCTGATTGCACAACATTGGAATTTTCTGCTGTAGTAGTTAACAAGTGTTTTGTCAAGGATTTATACAAGAGAAACTTGTTCATCGTGTGTGAACCAAAATCTTTAAAATCTACATCAGCATTGATCTTGATTGTATACTCTGAATTTACTCTCTCTGCTGGGATAAGATTACCAGATTCATCAGTAAGATGGCATCCCATCTATTCCAAATCACAAGTAACACTTGTTTCAACTGCTTGACAATCTCCAAAGGCCACCTGCAATTTTGTGATCAACTTTTTCAATTTTCCTCTTTGTAACCAATGAGTCCTTGAAATCTGAAGAACATTTCAAATCACGGAAGAATGTTACATGAGACCAAGGCAGATCGAATTTTATCATTTCATCTCAATCATCAAGGATTTCCTTCAAGTTATCCGCTTCTTGAGTCAAAGAAGAAATTAAGTTTCGCTCCATTTCATTCATCTCTTTGACACGCTTAAGAATAGCAAATGTCTCTATGATAGGTCAAACTCCTTCATAACTGATTTCCTGTATCCAAGACTTAGTGGCCTCAATCAGCTTTCTCTCCTTAGATGTTTGAGAGGTTAGAACAACACTTTGAGAAGATTCTTTCTGGATGACCTCATTTAGATGAGAGACCTCCTGTTTCAGTTGATTTTTCTTTTCCCAAAGCTCATGATTGCTCTTTGATACATTAGGCCAATGCATCTTGAGCATCTTGCATACAACTCAAATGTGATTGCTTTCCAATTTCAACCTTTGTAAACTTGTAATCAGAATGAGTAAGTTTCTCAACAAGTTTATCCACTAGGGGCTCAACAACTTCAACAAATTCAGTTTTATCAGAGTCAACCAAAACTTGTCTTTCAAAGATTTGGATATGGTCTTCTTGACAGGAAGATTATCCGAAGGAACAACCTCTTTCCTCCTCTTTGTTGGTATTTTGGTCAACCATGTAAACAAATTGAAATTTTCATCTGCAGAAGCAGGTACAGTGGAAACCATTGGCATTGATCATGATTGTATTTTCATAGTGACTGAGCAAGATTCAGTCTGTACAACTGTAGGCATAGGAACATGTTGAGAAGACTTCGTTATGAAAAGCTCAAATGTTGTCAAAGATGTATCAAGTTGCGAAACTTGACCACTAGTAAGAGTTGTAAAATCTTCAAACGCATTTGCTAAATGATCATATTGTTCATGTTTAAGGATGGGAGGAGCAGTAGAGGAAATAGGAAGAGCCATGGTATTAACCTCCGAAACTTTAATGGAAGGAGTGAAAACAGTGAAGAATGAATCCACATCATCATCAACCTCATGCAGAAAAAGTTCTTCATGTATAGAAGATGTACAAGCTTGTGCAGGCTTTAGAGGAGATATGATCATAATTTCCCCTTCATCTGAATCTCCTTTATCAGATTCTGTTTCCAATTCCTCTTCGGATTCTTCCATTGATTCTTGAGTTGGTTCAGGAATTTTAGATGAATTAGCTCCTTTTCCATCCTCAATTTGAATTTGAGGGAACCCTTAGCATCAGCAGATGAGGCACCATCTTTCCTTGCGATTTCTAGTTGTGATTTCCTGCCAGTGCTTACCGTATAGGGTAAACGGTTTATTAATGCATTCAGACAATAGACAAGAACATGTAACACAGAAGTATTCCTTTTATTATTCGCATGTATCCAGAATATACTACAATGTTCGATATGATTGATTACAATGATGATCCCAAAGTCTCTTTTGGATGGTGTACATATACTTTCCCAAAGGGGTGACTTGATCATCACACGCTTGATTGGATACTTTTCTACCCGTCGGCTACAATATAGAATCTACCGACATCATCCCCCCCAAAAAGTAAAGTTGTCTCTGGACAACAATTACAAAATATCCAAGACAGATTAACAAAATAGATCACACTAACTGTAACTAACTATAACAGGATAGATCTTTTTCCGTCACATCATGTTCACATTTCTCCTGTGCCTGCACCAAACTGGTCACCAAAACATGTTGCATCTGTAGCCTCTGCTAACACAATACTGTCACCTTAGCCAATCACCTTGATAGCCATTTGTGCCACCTTCTCTAATTCCAACGCTTGAGTATGCTGAACCAAGTGTCGCTCTATTGCCTCCAACTGGATGATCAGCTCCTCCCGAACTCTCTATGCATCCACCAAGACAACATCACATCAAACACCTACTCTAAGTGCCTCAAAGTGTATCACCCCTCTTGAAAGGCTTCTCCAATGCCCTTCCCCCCTTTGGCATACAAACACTCCATGCTTGCAGTAGCTCTAAGTCTCATCAAGTGGTCACACTTCCCTCGATTGATAACTGAACTACTTGGGGGTCTATAGGGGGCATTGCCCCCAGCGGGGTCGAGGGGTAGCGCCATATTGTCGTACGGTCTACTTCTTGTCACTTTCTTTCTTTGTCCCATTCCGTATAGTGTATCATGTACTGCCTGTGGAATTTCTATTCTTCTGTTTAGCCGTACGGTGGATTAGTTGTTATCTCCTATACAGGGCTGTACAGTCCATGTGCTTTCCTTAAGGCCATACAATGCATTAACTTGTGCTCTCCTTGAGTCCGTACAATCCAATTCACTAGTTAGTTGTTACCCGTATGGTGATACTTATTCCCTTCTCTTGAGTCGTACGGTGTGTCATGTACAATATCTTCTCCTGTTTGGCCCTACAGTGGACCACTCATTATTTCTTGTCGTTTTTTGCCTGGCTCTACGGCATCCTTCCTAGGCCGTACAATGTTTGTTTTTCTTTGTTGCCTTCCTTTCTTGCTTACGCTCTTGATAGGCCGTACGTCCCTATTCTATGGCGATTGTACTCCCTTCTACTCTCCTCCACACATGCTCGTACAGTCAGAATTCCTTTTGACACCTATCTGTACAGTGTCTTTTTTCCCTCATTTGTGTCTGTGCAAACACTTTCTTATACTCCTAGGACCGCACAGTGGTTGCTTTTCCTTCCACTAACCAATTTGTTCTTTTTATGCTACTGCAAGGACCTCCAAGGCCATGTGGTCTTTATTAATGCTCCTGCTTGGTCTTTGTCTTCTATGTACGCATTGACTCTCTCTTAGTGACTTCCATACGGGCCGTACAATATGACATTTGTTGTTCCTTGTGCATCATATGGTCCTTTCTCCCTCCCAGTATGGCCATATGGTGTCTTTCACTTGTTCACCGTTCAATATACTCTTTGTTCTTCGACGAATGTTATCTTTCTCTGTTCAACAATATTTATAGTCTTTTTTTTTTTTCTTTTTTTTCCTTGTGGCCGTACGGTATCTACCGTACAGTGGTGGATTCCTTGGTTTTATAGCTGTACCATATGGAGATAATCCCTTTGACTAATGTTCTCCTATTTATATTTCCTTGTTATGTCTATCAAATAAAAAGATTTCATTTTACACTTAATTTACATATATACATTAATATTCATTTTTTAGACTGTTTCTCAGTTGCTCATCCACAGAGGGTGCATTATTTCTTTCACAATAGACTTTCAGCTTCGACCCATTCATCACATCGGCTACTTCCTTCTCGTCGAGCGCCCATAATTGTATTGCTCTGTTATTGTCCACTTTGCGGATTTTATATGGCTCAACCCACTTTATTTTAAATTTGCCTGGTCTGATCTCGTTACGCCCATTATACTTTAGCACTAGTTGTCCCAATTGAAATCTATTCAACTTCAAGTGCTTGTCGTGCAATGCCATATGCCTATTCTATATAACCTTCATGGCCCATTGTGCCCGCAATCATCGTTCATCAAGTTTATTTAAATTATACCATCCCTCCCTCAAACTATCCATATCTCCAAGCTTGTTTCCGATCGCAATCCTCGAACTTGGTACCATGAATTTCATCAGCTGCCACTCCTTGACATCAATAACTGTATTCTCGATTTCACTCCGTCCTACAAATTTTTTTATTTAGCCCTTTCTCTTTGTTTCCTATGCAGACCGTGCAATGTGTTTTCCTTGTTGTCGGTACCTTTCTACTAAATCCGTGGTGTGGTGTAAATTTTTGTTTCTATGCACTCTGTGCACTGTGCACTGTACGGTGGAATCTTTCCTTTTGCTGGGTTCGTACGGTATGTTCTTTCCTTAAGCTTCAGTCGTAACCGCCTTTCCTTCTTCCACTTCTCTGTATTCCTTTGGATCATTTTCCTCTCCCTTCTCACTTTCGTCAACTCTTAACATATTATAGCTCGGAAAGAAATTGTAATCCTCCATCTACCAGTGGAAAAGGCCGTTCACGGAGTCTAGGTCGTCACCATTCAACCCACCTTCCAACCATAGGACTCCTTCCTCACCCAGTTTCAATTGCTTCTTACCTTCGTTCTCTCCTTCTGAATCAAACGATTTGGCTTCTTCTCCTACCATTTGTGTGTAAATCAATAATAAATCTCCATCCTTTGCTCTCCATTGATAGTGTATTCTTCCAGTCATTTTTAACCTTTGCTTGTACAAGCCACCCTCGTCTAAGAATGGCGTCATATCCCCTTCTTTTTAGCGGGATGACTACAAAGATGAGCAGGAACGGTTGTGTTCCAATAGTTACTGGTTGTGCCATTAGGATCCCTAGAGGCTTAATGCCATGTTGGTCTGCAATTAGTAATTGGAACATGGGTGGCCACAACATCAACTATCCCAACTTCTTCTAGGTATCTTCTAGTATGACATTTACGCTTGAAACTCCATCCACAATTGTGTCTGAGAGTATTGTTCTCAATATACCCATTTCTACTTGCCAGATGCCTTCTTGATGTGAGGGCTAGCAGCATTGGGTCTGTTGCGCTTGTTTCGCTTCCCTTCTCCTTCTTAGTTTCTTCTAGTAGTTTAGTAGCGGAAGCCATGTTTGTGAGTGTCGTTCGTAGTTGGGGCATTGTGACGATCAAATCATTTAATTTTACTAGCACTTTAGTTTGTAATATCTGCCTTATGATGTTTTGTTCTGCGTAGTTCCTCATTGAGGTACCTGCAGTGTCCCCCTTGTCCTTTTGTGATTTCTCTATCTACATCCCCTTCTCAATTTCTACCTGTGCTTCTTCCAGTCTTTTCTTTTCTTCCGTTAGGTCTGCGTACAACTTTGTTTGTTTACGTGTAATTGCCAGGACTTCCTCTTCGTCCGTTCTTGATTCAATGCTGATCAAATTCACTTTTGCTTTCAATTTCGGGCACTTGGCATCTTCATGATCTCTAGGACCACACCATCTGCATAACAACTGCAGTGTGTTCGTCGTTGTATAGTTTTGTGCAAACTAGCCCCACAAGTTGCATGCTCGACATTGAACCATCAATCGGTCGTTCGTAACATACTGAATCAAACTGCGACCCCTGTTATTATTGTTGTTGTTGGTGTTGTTTTGTCCCCTTCTGTTGTTTCTGTACCCACCCGAGGTGGCACTATCATTGTTTGTGTTTCAGTTCCCTCCTGACGTGGATGCTTCTTGTGTCAAGAGCACTTGTTGATGCCCTCTTGTTTTCATATTGAATGGGCATTCATTTGTGGAATGTCCCGAAATTTGGCAGATATCACAGAACTGATTCTTCGAACAAGATCCCTTAGTTTGACCTTCTGTCTTGCATTTTGTGCACCATAGCTCGTTTTCTTTGGTCTAGCTATTCCCTTTCTGCATATTCTTAAAATTCTTTCATCATCCTGATCATATCCTTCTAGAGAGCTCAAACCTTATTTCTACCCTTTTCATCACCACTGCTATCTTCAGAAGAGGATTTGTCCGAGTTGGATGATTTGCTTTTCTCCTTTTTTGTCTTTTGTTCACTCTCTAAGTCCATCACTCAATTGTATGCTTCAGTGTACGACGATGGCGATACAATCTTCATTTTCCTTTTTAACTCTGGCGTAGTCCTTCTATGAACCATCTCTTTTTCAGCCCGTCTGCTGGCTTACTTTCCATTTTATTTACTAATTCTTTTAGTTTTCTAGCATATACACAGACTGTTTCATTTCTTCCTTGTTTTGTGGTGTAGATTTCTGCTACTATCTCGTTGTCGTCTCGTAGCAGTTGAAATTCTGTAATAAATTCCTTCTTTATGTTTTCCCATGTGGTTAGCTTTGCTAGATCGGTGTCCGAAAACCAATCGATTACTACACCTCGTAAGGTGGTTGGAAATTGCCTTGCCCATTTGTCATGGTCACTTTCTCCATTCGCTATCCAAATCGTTTCACAAGTTTTACAGTGTCTGATTGGGTCAGCCGTGCCATCCCTGTTGAACTTTGGTAACTTTTCCTTTGGACCAGCCATCAGTACCTTTTCTTTCTTTTTTTGTGTGCTGTTGTTAGTACTCGCATTATTCTGTACTTCCATACTGCTCTGAACACATGCATTACGGACACCTATGTTCTCGAGTGGTGTAAAGGCTTCCTCAAGTACTTAGTTGTTTCAACCAAACTGTATTTGCTCGTCAGATGTATCAGGGACGAAGAGTTCTCCCCACGCTCATGTTCCTTTGACACTCCCAACCGTACTAGTCCTTTCCCTTCCGTTCGGATTCACCCTTGGCATATACCAGTTTTCCATTATTCCTTTGTTCCTTCGATCACCCTTCACCTTTCTTGGGCTTCTTCTATCAGCCTCTCCCTTGATCGACTTGGTGGCTGCACTCCATTCGTCAGTACTCCCATGGTACCGTGGTCACCCCCTGTGACACCACTGTCGTACCCTTCGGCGAGTTGTTGGAGTCTATGCCTCTGGTCGTCTTGTTTTGTGCGGTTTAATATTTCCCATGCCACACATATGTTGTCATCTTCTGGATTCTTATTTCTATCTTTATTCAATGTGTTTGACATTCATAGCACTCTGTCCTTATAGACAACAAGCCAAACGTTTACCGTACAGGGTAAGCGGTTTATTAATGCATTCAGACAATAGACAAGAACATGTAACACAAAAGTATTCCTTTTATTGTTCACATGTATTCAGAAGATACTGCAATATTCCATATGGTTGATTACAATGCTGATTACAGTGAGTATCCCAAAGTCCCTTCTAGACAGTGTACATATACTTTCCCGAAGGGGTGACTCAATTGTCACGTGCCCGTTCAGATACTATTCTACCCATTGGCTACAATATAGAATTTACCGACAACAGGCAAAAATTATTTAACAATGTCAACTTATCTTGCAGCTACAGCAACATTCAGAGACTAACAACCAATTAAACAAAAAATTGGGAGGTATTGAATCTAGTTAGGAATATTCATCCTAGGAAAAATGCCTGATCAGGAAAAGGTTATTAAGCATCTTGCTCAAATACAGCATCAAATAGCTCAGGTTTGGCAGCTAGATAAAAGAGAAGAAGTAATCAGCATGTTAGATGAATATAACACTCTCCCTCCACAAGTTCAAAAATATTTAACCTTCATTGATTACATGTATTTTCATCCAAATTCTCAACCAAGAATGATATGGATAAAAAGACATATTATGAATTGGCCCAGGATCTCCTTGCAAAAGATAGGTCCAGAAATTTGTACGAGGACAATATTTAGCTTGGGCTTGAAAAAGAAGAGCACTCAACTACCACTAATTCACAGCCTTCTCATGATCATATCGAACATGTTAAACATGGTACAGGTTTGTTGATTGGTAATATGGAGGTAGAGGTCTCTTGTAGGGCTGCCTACACTAGTATTCGTGATGAACATGATGATAACACATTGGAGAAGAATATTCAATCAGCCAATGATGAGGACTCAACATCTTTTATGAGTGTTGATGCCGATTTTAATTCATTAATGGTCTATACATATGGTGTGGGTTTTCCTTGTGATGAATTTATTTGCAAATACACTGTTGTCACTAATTCTTTTTTACCCCTAGGTATGAAGGATGACATTTATGATGTGGATATGTATAAAGAAACACTTTTTCCCACCTCATGTGCATTTGACTTATTTCATACACCTACTAGTTCACCTTATTTGGAGAATCAATAGAAGGTAAATGAAGATAAAATTATTGCAGCTTTAACACACTTTGATGACATAGATGGGATGTTTGAAAAGCGCTTTTGGAAGGAACAAATGGAGGGGAAACAAAGGGGACTTAATAGATGAATTTCCACAACTATTTATGATCCAGAAAGGGCTGAAAACTCTGAAATCAGATTACCTGCACCTTCTTTCAGACCGTGATCATCTCTTTTGACCTTACAAAGATTTACTCAAAAGCACTAAGGAAGAAGGAAGCAGAAGTAGATGTATGTACACATGAGCTCATGAATGCCAAGGACAATCTGGAGGCTACTTTAGTGGCATTTCATGAAGCAGAAAATCAGATTGTTGAGTTAAATCCAAAATTAGACTTGGCATGCTCTAATTCAGCCAAACATTCAAATATGACCATTGAGTAGGTTGTTAGCGATGATAGTATGAGGATTGATCAGCATGAACAAGTTTCATCCAGACTTAGGGGGCACATACTTCCATATGATGAGTCATTGACTGAGATTGACCATATAGTGAGGAGTGCTCATTGCTTTTTGTTTGATCCATACATGTAGGATTTGATGAGGCGCAAGTGTGAATTCGCTCCGAGTTGGTATCATCCTTTGTTGGATGGTGGTTTGCCATCTCCACAACATGGGATTAGAGGCTGCAAGCATCTGAATTAGGTGATGATGAGTGATCACTTCCAAGGGCACCAATCAATTTTCCATTATAGCAATATATATCTGAAGGGGTTGGTTACTTCTATGTCACAGAAGTCTCATGTAGATACAGGTTTACAGGGTGGGTGGATATGGTGTCAGTTGCTACTAGTTGGGTTACTTGCAGAGTTAGCACATCCGTAGGAGTCTTGCAAAGGTTGGATGTGATTGTGAGGTTGCGGATTCCTCCAGTGGTTTGTATCTCCCTATGGTTGACGATTGTGAGAGCAGTTTGTTTTGGGACCCGAGTATTAATAGAGTTGATAGTATAGCTTGGGTGGGTTCCAATGATAGGCTTCACCACTTCTAGCATGGTGAAGGTGAGGTTAGAGTTGAGCGTCAGGAGTCTAATGATCTTCTTGGTCCTATTTTGACATTTATGGATTCCTCGTGGGTATGAGATTTCGATATTGGGTATGGCTATGGTGCCAGTTGCTACCTATTGGGTTACTTGCAAAGTCAGTACATCTAGAGGTTGGATGTAGTTGTGAGGTTCAAAATTCCTCCGATGGTTTGTATCTCCTTATGGATGATGGATGTGAAAGCACTTTGTTTTGGAAACCGAGTATTAACTAAGTTGGCAATATAGCTTGAGCGGGTTCTAGTGATAGGCTTCACTACTTTTGACATGGTGAAGGTGAGGTTGGAGTTGAGCGGCAAGAGTATAATGACCTTCTTGGCCCTGTTTTGATGTTTATGGATTACTTGTGGGTTTGAGATTTCGATAGTGGGTATGGCATATATATTTCACAATTGATGGGGGTATAACAAGTTGGCTTTCTAAGTTTCTCTCTACTGAGATGCTCATTTTTGTGACATGAATTGTTAGATGGCCCCACGATTTCCAGCATGGTGGCATGGTGATTGTGATAGTCGGGCAAGAATTATTATCTCCATTAGTGTAGGTATTATAGGAGCTAGATTTTGATATTAGGGATATTACACAAGTCTGCACTTGGGATCCAGGTAGAGCATTCACATGGATGATTATGCGTTAGGGAGTTGAGAGCTACTTGTTATTTTCCATTCTAGTTGAAAATTGGTATATTGTTTAGCTCCCACTATCTCGTGATATTAGAGGTGTGTAGTTTTAGCTACAGTGAGGTACTCAATTGGGTAATGAGCATTTCCTTTTATGATAGCAGTGCATGGCAAGTTGTCCCAAATGAGTATACACATGAGATGTTTTAAATGTCGGATATTTGGTGGATTGGTGTTTGGATTCATGACTCTAGGGTTAAAGCATAGCAGTTGGAAAGAGTATCATCTTCGAGGTGGATTTGGGATCCAGGCAATTGGTTCCAACGTATAGATGCAAATTACTTGGCGGCAAGCAATCTTTCGGAAGGGAGAAAAATCATGTCCTTGTTTCTAGCTAGTGGGTCTTGTTGTGGCATTAACCTGTTTTGCCTTGGCCCAATGGGCAAAACCAAGTTTTCAATGTGATCAAAGCAATTTTTGGCCTAGGTAATTTCAATTACGAACTAATTAGAATTGCTTTAGTGGGGATTCTAGACAATTACTACTTTTAGTAAGTCACTAGACTCAACATTCTCGCATTGCAAGGTAGGATTAGTTGTGTCTTGCTAAGACCTTTCTGACAAGCTATTACAAATGCACATTTGAGTCTGTATGATTAGAGATTCTAATGCCTGAAGATGTAACAAATTTATTATAAAGTGACTTTACAACTCAAATCATATTGTAGTGTCACTTTATTATCTATGGGTACTTTATTTCCTTAAGTGGGGGGAAGTATTATTAAAAAAAAGAGGAAATAAAGCAATAGAATTGGGAATGCAAAGAGTCACTTGTGTGAAAGTGAAAAGGGGAGATGGTGCTCATTTCTAGTAGGCTTGGTTTTGATTCAAACTTCATTTTTCTCTCTTAAAGAGTTATTTTTGAAAGCTTCAACTTTCAATAGGTGAGAGGACGGAAACCCTCAAGCTTGTGCAGTCAATGGAAACCTATTATCAATCGGAGACATCTCACAAGTGTTTCACAGTGTATTCTAGGTTAATTTTTTCTATTATCCAATCTTGCTGTAGTTTTGTGTCTACTATTGGAATTCCGGCTTATTTTACTGAAGAGCTTCAATGAAATATTAATTCTTATATGTCTTTCTACTAGAGATTTAATGCAATAATATTTTGGGACTTACTTAATTTGGTTTCTTACTAGGGCTTTGCTGGTAAAAACTAAAATGCATTCCAATATATATTTGTTTAATTTTTTTTGAGATTCATTCAAGGGTTTTGAGAAAATATCGAGTTAGGGATACTACATATTTGGACTTTTAAACTTCATCCCATGTGCACTTCCCACCTCTAGTTCCATAATAAAACTTTGCACCTCTCGGTTCTCCCTAGATTCCTAATATCACTTCAAAGTTTTCTTTCTAGACTTTGTGCACTCAAATGACCAATGCCAACTCCGCACAAATGTCCCTTAGTGCTTTTCCCACTGATTTCTTACTACATGAAATTCAAGATTAACCTTAAACATCCCTTTCTCCACCTAAACATGTTATCCTAATGTCTAATCCTACAAGGAAATCTCATATTTTCTATCATAAGTCTAACATCTCGACCTAAACAAAACTTTTGCATTTCCTCCTATTTACTTCAACGATCCTCACAAAATACCATAATGATCAGATTGGACCCTACAACTGCTCTAGAAGAAATCTCAATCGCAAAACACTATTATCCATCCAAGGAGGTAGGAGTTAAGGTAGACTTATTGGTGGATGGTAAAGAGTTTCAAGTTGTCATTAATGTAGTGGATGAATTTAGTTTCATATATCCTCACTCATTCCAAATATTTCACCTTGTGGATTTTGTGGAAATTATCTTATCTTGCACGCCAAGGTTGCAATATACTATGTTTCATTAATTGTGTCACGGACCCCCAATGATGTATGCACAAATATATTAAATCTTAATAATTTATATACCTATTTGATCAATCAATATATACTATTATTTACATAAGTAAATATATTTGATTGGTCAATTGATAATTAATCTAGATTCTATATCACACACACACACACACACACACACACACACACACACACACACACACACACACACACATATATATAAAATAATTGATCAATATTATATTTATATAAATTAAATCACTAATCAAATTGTATCAAATATATATTGGAAAGTAACAATAATCATTAAATTATATAAAACTAAATAATCAATAGAACTTATTATATATAAATAGGAAATAATTAATATTAAATAAGTAATAGAAAAATTAAATTATCAACATTAGTTAGATGCCATTGGACTAGAAATGATGTGAAGGAGGGGAACATGTTTGTCTGTACCATATAAATGATTGGTTTAATACAAAATAGAAGGAAAGTAAAAACAAAGAAAATTAATTTCCTTACCTCAATCATTGACAAAGAGAAACAAAGATTAATGAAGGAAAGCTTTGCGATCCATTTTGAAGGATAACAAGCCCATGAATCATTAATCATAAAAGGAACGAGCAAGGATAAAAAGGAAAGTTATTCACCAAACCTTATAAAAGGGATAAAAATAGTATTTATTTTGTTGCAAACGAGCATTAGAATAAATGCCATGATAAGGTGACTAGACCACATTTTCAACCATCTTTGAAAGGAGATAAACTAGGCAACTAGGAGAGTATTAAAGACATCACCAAAGGACATCGAGATAAAAGAAAAGAAATTTCCTACAAATTAGATTGGACAAAGACAAAAGTGGAACCACTGCATTTAGGGCAGAACAAAGTCATTTCAAAAACAAGAAAGAAGGGGTTTGGCACATAAACCTCCACTTAGGGTCGAGAATATATAAATAAACAATGTTAATGTGGAAACTCCTATTTTACAAATATTAAATGACCATATCAATAAACTTTAGTAATTTTGATGAATCCAATGTGCTATATATATATATATATATATATAAAATGTAGGTGATTATGTATATGCTTGTAACTATGGTTGCATTACGCTTGGTTGCAAGTTGGGAATATTTACCTGGTATTAACATTATTTATATATATATATATATATATATATGTATGTATGTATGTATGCATATAGAATAAAGCCTATTACATTTATGAAATATTTATGTAATAGTAATTATATTTTAAACTATATGAATGTAAATATTTCATAATGCGAAGGAATTATAATGTTCATAGTGTATCACCTTATTCACTCACTATAATCCTGGGAGTTGATAGATGGTGTTGTGTAGGAAGTGGCAGAGTAAATCCAGAGAATGTACTAGTATCAAGTGCCCTGCGACAAGTAAATCTGCACTACCTTGGGGTGAATTTTGGAGAGATAAGGAATCAAGGCTTAAACATGATGATTACTAAATGCATTATGAATTATATACTGATTCCATAAGTGAAACAAATTTGATTGCTTAGTAATAAGTGTTAAAATTGAATACTGACAACCTCCAAGAAGGGGTCATTACATGTAGTATCATAGCATAATACTGCCATCCTGTGAGGATCATATATGCAAAACTACTAGAGGAAAGGGAATAAAAACAATATGAATGCCCGATTAGAAAATGAAGTGAGAGCTTTTATATAACAAGCAAATAAGACAAACTGAACACTACTCAAAGCACTCCAAAACATGGAAATCTCAATCAACGGTTTGAAGAATAATCTCTCTAATGAGAGAGACATGAGTTCTAATCACTCAGAGAATCATAATGGGTTTTCATCAACCAAGGTCCCCAAGCCTCTCTTTTCATGAAGAAATGAAATATCAAGAGAGGAAGAGGGAACTAAACAACCTACAAAATAGAGTTAGAGCATATGCCAATCTAAAACCAAAGATCAAAGAACTTATAATGTAGTGTCCCCATTTTTAGCAGGTTCTTGCAGTTGGCAAGGTCAACTCATTATCACGACCCTCATGAGCTGAAAGTGAGATTTGAGGGTGTTAGTTGTGGACTTGCTATTTTTATTAAGTCTATTTTGGGTAGTTACCATATTTGGTAATGTAATTGGTAGTGCTAGCAGTTGGTCATCATCTGCATTGGATGGAGTTATTTAACTAATGGATTAAAATTGTGTGTCAATCCATTGCTAAAGTATAGTGGAATTGGTTTGCATTTTGGAGTATTGTTTGGGTCTTCCATTCTATGATTTTTGTGACTGGGAGTACTTTGAAATTGTTGGAGTTATCCAATATTTTGCATCTGGTATTTGTTGTTGCTTTATTTCTGATTTTAGCATCAGGATATTCCTGTTACAGCGTGAGGCATCTCGGCATCCTAAGCGTCATTTCTCTCTTGTAATCGGGTAACTTTTAGTCTGCATTCAACACCTATTTGTTTTGTTGTTGGGTGTTCACATTCATTGTATTGAGGGCATCTGCTATCACTAGCCAATGCCTTGGTGTTGGGCTGCGATTCATTGCATTGGTGTGGTTTCTTCTACGCTCTATGCCATCTGAGTTTTACCTGAAACGAATGTCCATCATTGGGTAGCCATCTATGTTTGATATTGATTCCGTAATTGGTGATCCTTGCTGCACATTTACTCACATCCAAGCGCGAGGACTGATACTACTAGTGGCATCATTCCTAGCAGCTGCTTTTGAATTGGCGGTTTGGCATCTATTTCGAAAGAAGATATAAGTTTTCTGCAAATCAAGACTGGCCTGACAATTACCAGGTTCTTCCTTAATTTGTAAAATTTATTAATATTGCAGATAATGTTGCAGAATTCGATTTTGATAAATATATTGAAATATTGCAAGTTAGTCATTATCCCAAACTATGGAGTATTGGTGGCAATTTTTTTTCCAATTCCAATAGTCTTTTCACACATTTATTCATTCCAAAACACAAAATACTGAAAATCATAACCCAAAATAAATATCATCATTAAATTCGGCATCAACAATGAGAGCTAGCTTGGACTCATTACAATGGTATTAAAGCGGTTTCTTGCCAGCCTGGATGGAATTATGGCTCAGTGTTATAGTAATCAATGTTTATTCAGACACTTTTTCAGAGTTTGTTCAATGCCATATTCAATGATTGATTATTCAGCATTCTGGCTCAGAGATTTATCTAATACGGGATATAGAGATGTTGACACTAGTTTCGAGGTGAATAGAGAGGCCTAGGAGACATTATGAGATCTTGTGCATGGTCAGCACCATGTTGCCGAGGTGATGCAACAGCTTTCTGACACGCTGCAATGGATTGCACTTTCTAGAGATCAAAGTAGGGAGCAAGGTGCACGAGACGTTTCTATCAATTCTCACAAATACCGAGTGGATGATAGGTTCAGAGATCACAACAAAATTATAGAAGAGGACAAGGTTAGGCCAACTAACAAAGTTGACATGACAATTCATACTGGCACATATGATAGGGCATAGAGGCCCACAATCCTATGACCTGAGGGAGATGCGGTTAGTACTGAGACTAAGGTTGCATACTTTACAAATGATGTAGTAGCACACTTTGCGGAGTGGGATGCTCTACCATAGGAAATCAAGAAGCACTTGAATTTTGATAGATTCCTAACACAAAAGCAAGAGCATTGTAGAGGAAAGCTTGCACTTGAGAGACAAAGGCATTGATAGATTGATTTCTGTGAGGTGGCCAATAAGATGACATTAGGCACTTCAATGACAATAAGAGAGTGACATCTCGAGCTTGGGTCCATAAGCTTGACACTTACTTGGCTTTGTGTCTAATGACTTAGGAGGACACCATCAGATTTGGTGTACTACATCTGGATGGATTAGCCCATGACTAGTGGTATCATGGGTTTGTCTCCTTGGTGCATGATCAGATCACTTCCTATTAGGATTTCGTGGAGTAATTGATAAAGAGGTTCGATAAGAAGGATACGAACATTTATTTTAGAGAGCTAGCTCAGCTGAGGCAGATTAGTGGCTTAGAGGCCTACATCAGTGAGTTGTAGAGGCTCTTAGTGATGGTATATGATATATTTGACCAGAGGCATGTGATGTTGTTTATAGAGGGATTGGTTGAGCCACTCTAAGGGTGGATTAAGTCACTTGACCCATTTACCTTACAAAGGGCTATGTAGAAAGCAAGAGATTTAGAGTCATCTTCTCGAGCCAAGTTTTCTTCAAAGTCTTATGCCCCTCTACTTGTTGATGAGGAGCACAAACTAGTTGCTGAGGATAAGGGGAAATTAATTGGGAAGATTGATGATGCTTCTTGAGAGGATTTGAAGAGATAGCTTTGCTTTTGATGCAAGGGGACTTTCTTTTAAGGTCACACTTGCGCATTGAGGCTGAAGGAGGCAACAAACCATGCCATTGGGTTTATTAAGACAAGCTTAAGGCAAAATCACCACAGTAGCCTGAGGATTTTGATGGGGATGTTCAGAGTAGCAATCGAGTGTATACAGTGATGAGTGTTTAGAATCTCATATTCAACCCACGTGTTCAGGACTTACATTAGGTGCAGAGGTTGTTTGTGCCTAAGTTTGATTTTTGGAAGGATGGTTAGGTTGATATAATGAAGGAGAGTATGTTGAGATCTCCTATGGAGTTGTCTTCTAGTGATACTTCGGCTTTTACATCATCAATACAGGTATTGGATGCTATATTATAGATCATATTGATAAGTAGGAGATAATTTCCAGAGCAAGTCAAACTATGATATTGCTATTAGGATTTAACTGTGTGATTTTGAGTCAAACTCATTGACCCATGTTTCATGAGTAGTGATTCAACATGAATCCATCTCTCCTGAGAATAAATGGAACACTTAGCACTCATTGGATCTAGGTGATGCTCACAGGGGTGAAGCACCGGGACTTCCCAGGAGGTCACCCATCCCAGTACTACTCCAGCTTGAGCGCGCTTAACTATGGAGTTTCCTCCACAATTAATCCCAAAGCTTGCAACCCCATTTGCAAAACCTTCACCAAGTGTTGTGCCTTATGAACCATTCATTAGAAAGCCCCTTAAGCTCATCAGTTGATAAGTAGGAGATAATTTCCATTGCAAGTCAAACTATGATATTGCTATCAGGATTTAACTGTGTGATTTTGAGTCAAACTCATTGACCCATGTTTCATGAGTAGTGATTCAACATGAATCCATCTCTTATGAGAATAAATGGAACACTTAGCACTCATTGGATCTAGGTGATGCTCACAGGGGTGAAGCATCGGGACTTCCCGAGAGGTCACCCATCCCAGTACTGCTCCAGCCTAAGCGCGCTTAACTACGGAATTTCCTCCACAATTAAACCCAAAGCTTGCAACCCCATTTACAAAACCTTCACCAAGTGTTGTGCCTTATGAACCATTCATTAGAAAGTAGGCTCATCAATTGATAGCAATATCATAGATCATATTGTTGGTCTTGATGATGTTGTTGGTATGTAGATGGTTCAATGACGACAAGTTTGTTAAGTGCTTCTTCATATGGAAACCAGGTGAAGGTTGCAGTTCACTATGTTGTCGGATTGCTTGAGGACAAACAATCTTGGCGTTAGAGGATTGTAATGTCCCCATTTTTAGTAAGTTCCTGTAGTTGCCGAGGTCATCTTATCATTACGACCCTTGTGAGCTGACAGTGAGATTTGAGGGTCTCAGTTTTGAACTTGCTATTTTTAGTAAGTCTATTTTGGGCAATTTCCATATTTGGCAGTGCAGTTTGTGGCACTAGCACCTAGTCATCATTTGCATTGGATGGAGTTATTTAATTGATGGGTTCATATTTATTAATTAATGAGGCTTTATTGTTAGAAAGGCATTTTATATTATTTAGCATTCTAAAATGAAATTGTGAAGATGACACTTCTTAAGTGAAAAATGTGAAGAAGCTAAGTGCCAATTTGTATTTAGAATATGAGCACATTTGTGAGAGAAAGGCATCCAATTGTCTATTTGTTTTTATTGTCTTTGGTGAGGGTTTTCTGAGTTTGGTGATTTCAATTGCTTCGCTGAGGTTTAAGGGTTTTGATCTAAGGTATCTGAAGATTGAAATTGTGTATCAATTCACTTTTCAAGTATATTAGAATTGGTTTGCATTTTGGAGTATTGTTTGGGTCTTCCATTTTGTGGTTTCTATGACAGGGAAGATTTTGTACTTGCTGGAGTTATCACAATTTTTGCATCTGGTGTTTGCTGTTGGTTTATTTCTGAGTTTGGCATCAAGATATTCCTGTTACAGTGTGAGAGATTTTAGCATCCTAGGCATCATTGCTTTCTTGTAATTGGGTGACATATAGTCGGCATTCAATGCCTATCTGTTCTGCTGTTGGGCATTCACATTCATTGTATTGGGGGCATTTGCTATCACTGGCCAACACCTTGGTGCTGGGCTACAATTGGCTGCATTGGTGTGGATTCTTCTAAGCTCTGTGGCATCTGAGTTTTATCTAAAACAAATGTATTGGGGGGTCATTTGTGTTTGATATTGATGCCATAACTGGCGGTCCTTGCTGCACATTTACTCACTTCCAGGCAGGAGGACTGGTACTGCTGTTAGCATCATTCGTAGCAGCTGCTTGTGAATTGGTGGTTTGGCATCTATTTCAAAAGAAGATACAAGTCTCATGCACATCGACACCGGTTTGAATATTATCAGGTTCTTCCTTAATTTGTAAAAATATTACTCTTGCAGCTTTTGATTTTGATATATATTGAAATATTGCAAGTTGGTCATTATCACAAAATTTGGAGTATTGGGGGCAATTATTTTTTCCAATCTTGGTATTGTCTTTTCACATATTTATTTATTCCAAAATACACAAAAGAGTGAAAAATACTAACCAAAAGAAATATCATCATTTAATTCGGCATCAGCAGTGAAAGCCAGCTTGGGCACAGTACATATAACATTTAGTGAATTTTGTTAAGGGCAAAAAAAGAAGTGCAAAAAATGATAGGGCCAAACCCAGACAAGGATCTCAAACACAGTAAATAAAGAAAATAATCCAGATTTTGATAGATCAGGACAAATGACGGCATATGATTGGATATAGACATTAAACACTTTACCTCACCCTCAGTCTGATGACAGAGGAAGATGCACTCCAATCTGTTATACTCCACTTAGAAGGCATAGCACGTGAATGGTGGTACCCTGGAATCCACACCCGAGGTCATCAAAATGTCACTTCCTGTGAAGAATTTTCATAGGGGCTTATTAAGAGGTTTGATAGAAAACTTCCAAAAGTTGACACATTAAGCAGCAAGGGACAGTTGAAAGTTATATTAACGAGTTCCAAAGAATCTCAGTACGAGTACCAAGAATAGATGAAGTTCAACTTATTTAATCACGGAAAGGTTGAAGGAACCACTAAGAGGATTGGTAAATGCTTCAAAACCAACATCTCTTGAAGATGCCTTTGAAACAGCTTTAATTTAAAGACCTCATCCACAAATAGGAAAGAAGCAAATGAGCATACAAAAACCTTCCACAGGAGAGATAGCCACCAAAGAGACTTCCTACCACAAACGAGCTTAAGAAAAAGAACTTATGCTTCAATTGCCAACAACCTTGGGAATGAGGACACACTTGTCAAAGAAAAGAATCTCAAGAGAAAACATGGTGCTATAGCTGTAAGGAGAAATGGTATCCAGAACAAAGATGAGGAGAGAGAGAGAGAGAGAGAGAGAGAGAGAGAGAGAACTCCTAACATAAAAAGAATACTCAATGCAAAGATGGAGGAAAATCCAAACAAAGAGCAAGACATGAGGAAGGGGAGATCAAAACTATCCAAGAGACAAACAAAGGATTGGGAAGAAAATGGAGTTTTATGGAGGAACCCTTCTAGAATCTGAAACACTTTTGAAGAATAGTTTATCAACCGCTTTCCGCAAAGCAATATTAATAACATAAAGCTTTTGTAAGTTCCTTGGAATTCCCCTAACAAAATGTTGTATAATGCAAGTGTAAAAATAAATCAATAGAAAGAAGAGATATTGATAATACTTTGTGTTTCTATGCATACACTCTATGTTTACCTTGTATGTATACTTTGTGTCCCCATTTAACACTTTTGAATCGGTATAGTTCTATTATAGATTGATCTATGACAATAAGAACAACTAGAGGGAGATGTATACTTCAATTGTTTCTTTGTATTCACTTTTCTTTCAAATAACACTACACAATTAAAGTTATGCTTGCACAATTTCTCTAGAGCTCTCTTGCATACAAATAAAGATGATTTTACAATGCAGGAGCACTCCTTAATATAGGCAAAGGAGTTGAGAAAATTGGAGGAAAAAGTGGAAGTAACTCAACCAATTTTGACCTAATCTAACTGACAAGAGAAATTCATGGATTACATGTCATTACACAGGTAAATCGTATTACATGTAACTACACATTTTCATGTAATACATCGTCTTCAATCTACAAATATTAAAAAGAGAAGAAAGAAGACAAAAAAGAAGTAAAACAATCCTAAGGATTATTTTAAAGTGCCTTGAATTTGATGATGGCATCACACACTGTAGGAAGATCTGAAATCTCCATTGTCTTTAATATAGCTCCTATTCTCACTGTATCGGCATATGGTGATTTCACAATTTTGAAATTTGCAACGGGAGAATCCTACAAGTGCTTTGCTAGGGATTTGTACAAAGCAAACTTGTTCATTGTATGAGAACCAATATCTTCAGAATATAAATCAACATTGACCCTGATTATATATTTTAAAGTCATCTCTTCAATTGCAACCAAGTTATCATGTTCATCAAGCACTTGACATCCCATTTGTTCCAAGTCGCACATTAATGCTCCATCTTTATAGCCTAGAGTCCATGACATTTGTAGAACATTTCACAAGATGGGACAACATCACATGTAACCATGGCATCCAAATCAGATTTGGCGATCTCATCCCAATTATTCAGAATTTCTTTTAGAGTATTAGCTTCCTGACTTAAAGCTATGATCAAGTCATGTAGCGTTTCTTCAATCTCTCTGATACGTTCAAGAATTCTGACCACATTTGTGATGGCATGAACTCCTTCAGAGACAACTTCTCCAAACCAAATTTTTGTTGCTTCCATGATCCATTCCTCTTGAGGTGTCCGAGATGTAGTGGTTGAATGTTGCAAACATTGTTGCTAAATAAACTCATTCAGGCGAGCTACTTCCTGCTTAAGTTGATTATTTTTCTCCCACAACTTCTGATTGCTCTTTGATACATTAGCAAGTGCATCATGTAATGTTTCCATTATAAAATGAATTATTTTTATCAAACTATCGTAACAGGTTGATTGATTTAATGTATCTCGGACCCATTTTATTTTTTTGTTTCCGTAGTTGTATCGCTGTGGACTATCTTTGTACACCCTTAGAAAGTTGTCCCCAATGGGTATTTAAGCACAGCATGTAGGTTGTCTTAAGGCATGCAATTTGGATTATTTCTTTGTACTGCGAATTCTAGTTGGGATTCTCTATTGTTTGTCGTTTCGGAAGTGAAAGATCTTCCCTATTTGGCATTTCCGATTTCAGTGGGATTCAACCCTCACCCTATTCCGTCGCCTGTAGCACTTTGCTTAGCTCTGGCAAATCAGAGCACTATTATCTTGCGTTGGATGAATAAGGTATTTCAGAAAGTGTTTTGTGTTTTCTCTACTTGCATTTCACTCGATTGTCTGCAAATTCCGTAGTCACCCTCCTCCTGTGCATTAATCGTATGACCCTCTCTATTCACTTATGGCCTCCTTGTATGGCTTCTCACAATCCCTTGTATCCATCGTACAGACCACAACACCCCCTCCAAACAACCATATGGACTGTCCTGCCAATGTACAATCGTCCATCCTTGATTGTACGGCCTTCCTCTCCCACCATACGGCCACTGTGACATCTCCCACCGTACATCTAAACACTGTACGGCCAGCAACCTGCTCGTATACGGCCTCACCCTTGTCAACATACGGCTAACCCGATTACCTCGTACGACCAAGACTTGTTGTGTACAACCATAAAATACAATACCGTACCACACCCTCCAGTGAAATGACATGCATGAAATTAGAAATTAGTGAAAGTTTTGTTTTCCCCAGGGTTGGAACATTACAGTGGTATCAGAGTGCTTCGATCCTGCTAGCTTGTGGACAGTGATGAGATTTTATAGCCGGAAGAGGACACATTTTGTTTATCAAATGGTTGCCGAATCAAAACCGACAACTGTCGAACTCGTGGCACTACTAAGGGAACTTGCCAAAAATCAGGCATAGATCACTGATACTCAGTGACTCATGGAAGAGACCCTTAATAAGTTGGTAGACAATAAAATCTCTGTAGAACAAAATGGTCACAGTGTGGACTCGGTGTCGGGTAAACCAAACCCTCATCCAACACGCTCTCGACCTTTCGTGCTGACTTTTCCTCCACGGACAGAGGCACAACACGGAGGGAAACAACCAACCTTTAAAGAGATGCAAGGACAATTGAGAGAAGATTTGAAGAATGCAAATCTAGAGGAAGATATATCCTACAAAGATTACACAGATCTAAGAATGAGATATTCAGGAGGCGAAAACAGAGGATATTTTAACAATGATCTTAGAAGAAAGTTGAGTAAAGTAAATCTATGTGCATTTGACGGATCCGGTTCCATATTTGCGCAATTGTGGGTAGTGAAAGCCAATACTTACTTCCAACTAAATCCTATGCTAGAAGAAGTGATCAAATTTGTGGCGCTGCACTTGGAGGGAGTTACACATGAATGGTGGCATCACAGTACGATCACATTAGGGCATGATCAAATAAATACTTATGCGGAATTTACGAAGAGATTGATAGAGCGATCTGATGGTAAAGATCAGGAACTCAATTTCAAAGATTTGGCACAACTAAAACAAACTAGATCGGTCGATCAATTCATTGCGGAATTTCAGAAACTCTCTGTTTTGGTCACGAACATTTCTAAAACGGGTAGTGCTCTTCATGCACGAACTAACAGAACCTCTGAAAGGTTGGGTAAACGGGCTGAATCTTGCCACCCTATCAGAGGCAATCAGTAAAGCACAGAGTATGGTATCGTCATCGGCAACATCCTCTCGAAGTTACTCACATTCCAAACCACTAGTGTTTTTGAGTTATAAACCTCCACCCAAGAAACCGTCATTGGATAAAGTTACCAGATAGGAACTCCGAAGGAAGAAATTGTGTTTCAATTGCAAGGGACCTTGGGAACCTGGCCACAGATGCCTCAGAAAGAGGAAGATCCATTACATTGAGGTCGTGTCTGATGATGAGGACGAATAGGGAGAAATGTCGGCTGAAGATAACCAACCTCACAATGACACGAAAATGGTCGGTTTAAACTGTATGGAGAGAATTTTAGCTTTGGTACGACGTGGAGGAACTATTTCTTTAGCCGGTAGCCCAAGGTGCATAGTTTTTCGTGTACGAGGAATCCTTTAAGGACAAAGGGTTATGGTGCTGCTGGATAGCGGAGCCACTGTAAACTTCATTAACTCATCTCTGGTGAAGCGAAGAGGTCTACCTACAGAGAGCATGCAGGCTTTCAGATCAAGGTTGCCAGAGGAACTCTTCTGCTCGGCACACACCTTGTTCCTTAGCTAAGTATCACAATGGCGAATCACACGATGACTAAGGATTTTTTCATAGTGGAGCTTGAGGACATGGAGGTTGTTCTAGGCATACATGGATGGAAACACTTGATGAATACACTTAGAGTTTCAAACGGGTGGGCTTCACATTTGTTGTCAATGGAAAGAAGGTTGTCCTTCGTAGAATGGAAAATGAAGTTCTAAAGGAAGTTTCTACGCATCGGATGGTGGCATTTTTTCAGCGTGATGATGTTGCGTGGGTGGCACACTGTTTTATCTTGGCGAAAGCTATAGGAGGACAACAAACACCTCCACAAGATGATGATATCCAAGATATTTTAAGTAAACATGATAAAGTTTTCATGGACATTCCTCTTGGCATACCGCCTCATCGAGGGTTTGAACATACTTTCGAGTTGGAAGCAGGAGCCAAGCCAGTCATAACCACACTGTACTGCCATCCCAAGAAATCCAAAGATGAGATCAAGAAGACGATTCAGGAATTGCTAGAGAAAGGATGGATCCGTCCCAATTCTAGCTCTATCGCATCATCAGTGGTATTGGTCAAAAAGGAGGACGGGACGATGCGCATGTGTGTGGACTACCGCACGTTGAACAACAAAACAATAAAGAATAGATATTGCATTCCAAGGATAGATGAGTTGCTGGATGAATTGCATGGCACGGTCTATTTTTCAAAAATAGATTTCCTTTTGGGATACCATCAGATCCGCATGAGGGAGGAAGATGTAAAGAAGACGGCTTTTTGTTGTTACTACGGACATTATGAGTTTTTGGTCATGCCATTTGGATTGACAAATGCACCTGTTGCATCCCAATCATGCATGAATCGCATCTTCAACAAACAATTGCGTAAGTACTTTTTGGTATTTTTTGATGATCTTATTTATAGCAGGACATAGGAGGAGCACCTGAAGCATCTGAAGATGTACAAAATCAACAGAAGATGTACGCCGACAAACATAGAATGGAGAGGAGTTTCAAAGTAGGGGATTTGGTCTATCTTCGGTTCCATTCATATCAACAATCCTCCTTGAAGGAAAAGGGAAGATAAAAATTGAAGCCACAATTCTATGGCCCCTATCGTGTAGTTCGTCGTGTTGGGTAAGTTGTGTACCAGCGGGAACTTTTGCAAGGAAGCCGAATTCATAACATCTTCCATGTTTCATGCCTAAAGAAGGCCGTAGAGCAGAATGTCACAGTTGCCACAGATCTTCCACCACTTAATGAAGAAGGAAAGCTCATATTGGAGCCAACCGAGATCATTGAAGTACGTGAGAAGACTCTGCGAAACCGCACGGTGAAGGAATATCTCGTGCATTGGAAACACTTGCCATTGGATGACGCGACGTGGGAGGGTGAGCACATTTTCCAACACCCAGCATTGCATTTGCTTGAGGACAAGCGAAATTTGGGACAGGAGGACTGTAATGTTCCCATTATAAAATGAATTATTTTTATCAAACTATTGTAACAAGCCGATTGATTTAATGTATCTTGGACCCATTTTATTTTTTTGTTTCCGTAATTGTGTCGCCATCGGCTATCTTTGTACACCCTCAAAAAGTTGTCCCCGACGGGTATTTAAGCACATGTAGGTTGTCTTAAGGCATGCAATTTGGATTATTTCTTTGTATTGCGAATTTTAGTTGGGATTCTCTATTGTTCGCCATTTTGGAAGTGAAAGATCTTCCCTATTTGGCATTTGTGGTTTCGGTGGGATTCAACCCTCACCCTACTTTGTCGCCTGTAGCACTTTGCTTAGATCTAGCAAATCAGAGCACTATTATCTTGTGAATTAATGAAGTCATTTTTATCAAATTCTCTTGCGTTGGATGAATAAGGTATTTCACAAAGTGTTCTATGTTTTCTCTCCTTGCATTTCACTCTATTGTCTGTAATTTCCGTATTCACCCTCCTATGCATTAATTGCACGGTCTTCTCTATTCACTTACGACCTCCTTGTACGACTTCTCACAATCCCTTGTATCCACTGTATGAACCACAACACCCCCTCCAAACAACCATATAGATTGTCCTACCAATGTACGACTATCCATCCTTGATCGTACGGCCTTCCTCTCCCACCGTACGACCATCATACTATACGGCCACTATGACATCTCCTCCCACTATACATCCGAACACCATATGTCCAGTAATCTGCTCCTGTATGGCCTCACCCCTTTCAATGTACAGCTAGCCTAGTTACGTTGTATGACCAAGACTATTGCTGTGTACAACAATAAAATACTGTAAGAAATGAAAAGATAGAGCAAGGAATGAAAACAATCCAAAAAAGTTAAGTGTGAAACAATGTTACCATGAGATAAGCAAAATCCAAGAGCATACACCAAGATGGTTCAACAATGGAGACAAGGATTTATAAGGGGAAAGCAAAGAAAACCCCTTGTGAGTATTATGAATGAAGGCAAATGCCTAGAGAAGAGAGAGAGAGAGAGAGTTGGAGCAAAATAGCTCGATACAATAACATCAAAGTGATGTGTTAAGAAGAAAGAGAGAGGAGTATTTCTTTTAAAGAGATGAGAAAGGAGTTGCATGTGTTCGCATGTGTAACTCCCATTTCTATGAATGCCACATTCATAATAGGTGTGTGCAAAGTGTTAGAATCCTCTTAAGGAGGATAAACTAAATTCCTTAATAAAGGAATTATAAAAAATGAGTTGTCCTCACATGTGGAATAAAGGACAAGTAATGACATGTCCTTCACATGTGTACAATAGGACAAACTACATTTAGGGATCCTTGGAATATCCCAAATTAAATACATCCTAGGAAAGATTAATATTTCTAACAAATACAATACAGTACCACACCCTCCAATGAATTGACAGGCACGAAATTAGAAATTGGTGAAAGTTTTGTCTTCCACAAGGTTGGGACATACATATCATGAGCATCTTGTAGACAATTCAACCGAGATTACTTACCAAGTTTGATTTTGGTGAACTTGTAATCCGAACGGTTACGTTTTTCAACTGGTTTGTCCACCAGTGGTTCAACAACTTACACAAACTTAGTTTTATCAAAATCAACTACGATTCTTGAAACAATCTTATCTTTCAAAGATTTAGACTTGGTTTTCTTAATAAGAAGATTATCTGGGGACAACACAACCTTCTCTTCATAGTAATCTTGCCCAACCAGGTAGGCAAACTAAAGCCCTTATCTGCTGAATCAGGAACAATAACAACCATCAACTTTGATCCTTATTGTATTTCTGTAGTAATTGTGTAGGCTTCAGTTTGTATTGTTGTACGAAGTGGTCTTTGTTGAGAAGACTCTGTCATGAATGTTTCAAAACTGGTTATTGAAGTATCAAGTTGGGAAACCTGACCTTCTATGAATATCGGATAAACCTCAAATATATTCCCCAAGTTCTCACATTGTTCAACTATGAGAAGATGAGGTGTTGCTGAGGTCATAGGAAGCGCCAATGTATTCAGCTCTGAAGTAGGGGTGGTAGATGTGAAAACAGTGGAGAATGAATCCACGTCATAATCCACAACACAGAGAAAAGGCATTTCCTAAATGGATGAATCTTGCTGATTTATTGGTTGCGGAGAAGATATGATCATAACCTCTCCCTCCTCTTCATCGGATTCTTCTTCAGATGCAATTTCTTTTTCAACTTCCTCCTCATCAGATTCTGGAGCCTACACACATGTTTGTAAGGGTTCTTGAGATGACTTAGACCCCTTTCCACCTTTTAACTTGAATTTGAGAGATTGCATTGTAACGGAAGAAGATGGACCATCTTTGTTTGAGATTTCTAACTGAGATTTCCATCCAGGCGATCCAAAACATTCACAATCTAACCCAAATTTGGGATTCACTCTTTTTAGACCTTTGACCTTTGGTATTCACCACAATAGATTGAAACCTATCGAAAATGGATATACCTTATTTTTGTTGCCACTGTATAGGAAAAGGACATTGTTTATCAAAACCAACATGATGGTATTTTGGATCAAAAATATCATTTATCTGAAGATTAGATGGAATTTCAAGCATGTTAAGATCAATGATTTGTTGTAGAGTGAGTCTGCAATAATCCATCCTCATAATATGTAGTTTTGTGCACAGACCAATCCATATGTCCTCCATGTGATAAACATGAGTGAACAACCTGTTAATCATTGAATGCATCCCTTGATAATCAAAATCAAACCTATCCTTGAACCTTTTTTATGTGATAAGTTGAAGTTCTGCCTCATAATCTTTGCCGTGTAAATTGAATTGATCATATATTGACCAATTATCAAGGGTTTGGTTGTAGTGATACCAAAACCTAGCTATGCAGAGAATTTTGATAAGAATGCACTTTCATAAGATGTCTGGCCAATTCCATTAATATGATCTCATCTATAGCATATCTTGGTAGAGTATATGGCTCTCCTTTGAAATAACCAACCCTCAAATAAGTGAAAGTTGGAAATAGTAAAACGATGGCACCAAACTGATTAACTCTATTCCAAGCTTTGTCTGATGCTCGCTTGGTTAATAGCTCTTTATCAAATAAACACCAGAAATATCCAAAGAATGCATCTTGATCTCTCCTAAAATGATAGTTGTGTGACAAGGTGATTTGATCATAATAATCCCAAATAGGAACTTGTAACTGGTCTCCTTTAGTAGAAAGTCCCGAGAAAGATCACATGGATGCAGTTATGTAGACTAGGTAGGAATTCATATAGAAAGGTGTTGAGGTTCCTACATTAAGCACCTACTCACAAATAGCAGTTGTAATAAGTTCTCCCTAGAAGATAGGTTCTTCATTATCAAAGATTTGGAAAATAAATTTATACATCCAAGGCTCAAAGTTACTAGAATCTTTGAGGTCGTATATCCTGCTGAGAAGAGTTATCAAGTCCTTGCATTCTAAGTTGAAATTTGACCGATGAATTGTTTTAGTTCATCTTAAAAATTACTTCTTCTGACCTTTAACCACTATGCACTTACTTTTGATAATCCACCCTCTTTGCGTTCCACAATTCTAAAGACATCTTTAGACAAATCGACACACTCTGCATTTTGAGGAACTCTAAAGATTTGTTCAATAACCTCTAGATCAAGGCTAATGATGACCTTTCCATCTGCATTCTTTATTGTCTTGGTTTTTGGACTAAAATCTTGTGCACAACCTAAAATGAATTCAGGTTCCAAGGCAACCATAGGAAAAGTAGATACCAAATGAATATTAATTATCTTGATGTGCCTCATTTCATGTGTTGAAGGAGATTCAACCCTTTGCAAGATATCAGCCATGTCAACATGCCCAATCTCTGTGTTAGAAACATTATCAAGAGGTGACGAAACCTAAGATGCGGTTGCATGAGCTAATTTTTTGTAGAATTGGTACTTCATCTTTCCTTTAGACATTGTAGATAAAGGGCATTTCTTGTGCTGCAACATGAAAATCCCAAAATGTGAACACATCATTAGAAGGTATCGATTCTATTAAAGCATTGATTCTTGACCAAAAACAAATGTTTGGAGTACGGATTGAATACTTTAGAGATCTAATGTGATGATCTTGAAAAGAGATAGCACACATATGCAAGGTTTGAGGAGTTAATGTTGTATACATGGGAATGCGTGTAAATGATTTTTTTTTTGCTTTAAAAGAATGACATCTCTTTACACATAAAGTGGATTACATGTAAATGTGATATCCAATTAGGTTCGAAGAATGAAAATGCAAGTAAATGTGGATGGAGGGTGAGATTACATGTAATCACATGTTGAGAATGAGATCCAGTGTACCATGACACGAAAAGTGGAATTACATCCAATTGCTCTTGAAGAGTATTTGCATATGAAAGGAATGGATGCGATGCGCCTTGGCATGTAATGGCGGATATGCGATGAAATGATGCACTTGCAGGAGATGGTTGAAAATGGAGTGAAGTGAAACATGCTCAAGTTCTTGGGAAAGAACTTGCAACTTCTTAAAAGAAGAAAAACAAGAAAGCAAGAAAACAAAGAACAAAAACAATCACAGAAAAACACGTACCTTTGATTCTAGACTCAAACATGCCAAGAGGCAAGTTAATTTAAAGTGCAAATTCAAATTTGGAATTTGGGAAAAATCCAAAACCATGAAAATGAGAATTTTCATCATATTTAAAGGAAAATACACTATTCATGGCATCTCAATAAACAAGTGTACAACATCAAGCTAAAACATGCAATAGAATAGCAAGATAAGCACAAATTACTGAACAAGAAGGAAAATGTCCACTTACATGAAGATTAATGAGCCAAAAATGGAGAAGAAAGAAGCTCCAACTTTGGAAAATTCTCAAAACAAACTTTGTTCTCTTAAACCTTGTATAATGACCCCCTTGGTATAATTTGAAAATTTGGGACAATTTCCTTTCAAGGCACTTGCTGGAGCCTTCTTTCTTCAAGCCTTCCTTTATTATGTTCTCTGTTATAGTTTATGCAAGCTTTTGTAATTGATAGGTATGTAGGTATTGGTATAATTGTTTTGAGAACAATATATATGTCGGATGTAATATCCCCTCTTCTGGTATAGGGAATGAAAGTTGGAACCTCTATTCAATTCTTAGATGTGCACTAGGAATTCCAATTTTATAGTCACAGTCTCTTTTAATGTTGGGAATTGGTTCCCTCCACATCAACCAATCCTCTCTTAATGGTATAATTCAATGAACTATTACTATCCTATATGTGCCTTTCTTCTGGTTATGTCAGCTCTTCCTTCATATACTCCTACGGTTGATCTCTTGCCCCTCGAGTGATTATTATTTCTTTGTCTGGTGCGCTTCTGACCTTTCACGTTGTTAATAGAGGGAATATGATATGGTGGTTGCTATGGAGTTTGATCGTCCAAGATGGTAGAGATGTCTTGTCTAATTCTATTTCCAACAATCTATACCATCAATCTTAGTTTGTCTTCATTGATTGTTAGCTGCACACTCCCGTCAGTATGGATTCCGCTATTGTTTCAAGTAAGTATGTGTAAGACCTGTCAGTGCTCTGCGAACTTTGTTTAATCTGGCCTTCATTTGTCTCTTACTCTTGTGTCTTATTCACAGGTGTCTTGCTTTATTCTCTGGACAATGTAGATATATTAATTTCTTCCATGCCTCCCCCTCCTTTCA
This sequence comes from Cupressus sempervirens, assembly GCA_028749045.1. NCBI lineage: Eukaryota > Viridiplantae > Streptophyta > Pinopsida > Cupressales > Cupressaceae > Cupressus > Cupressus sempervirens. The sequence continues at coordinate 297,309,238 of CM053791.1, read as the reverse complement.
AATGAGGGTCTTCAATATTTATACATCTGTTAACACTACTCATGGAAAGATGCAACCATTCTCTATTGCGTCGCATCATTTTTTTAGTTAATCAATTGATATTGTTAATAATTTATTTATAATGGCTCCCACACATGTCTTTTCTCCCTTAATAGATACGATAATCATATTTCCTTTATCTTGATCAATATAGCTTTCAATGACTACTAATGTCTTTTAATCTCTAAGTTTTAAATACTTCAACATATTATATCTATAGACTTGTATCGTTATTTGTAAGCTCCTATACACATATAGATTATTATAACGATATCCACTCGACGGTACATTATGTCTACAAAGTTTGGTGTCTGAGGGCCTACATTCCTCTAATATTATTATTCCTTGGATTCATTATCTCCAATGATTTTCTATTATAATGGAGCCTTTGACAAAAATGATATGTCGAGGCCTTATGATTGCTAGTATACCTATTTTGATTCCATCATGCTATTCTCTTATGACGTTACTTTATAGCTTATGATTACCATGTAGTATAGCTCATTTCTCAATTGTTCCACATGAACCATTCCATCATCCCCATACATTATAATTCATAGTCAATATATTTGATAGTCTTATTTGTAAGCCACATTAGAGATTATGTATGGCTTGTTGACCGTATTCACATGCTTTATGTCATATTATAATAATAGTATAATAATATTACTTAACTTTTATTTTATGTCATATTATAAGTGAATAATTGATATGTATTTATATTATTGTTTTATTTTATATTATTATAATTGATAATTTATTATTTGACAAAAATGGGACATTACAGTTCATCTGTCCCAAAAATTGCTTGTCCTCAAGCAATTCAAATCTTTAGTATAAATGATTGTGTTATGCTGATATCCACTTTGATGATCCAAAGTACTAAGAATAATTCAAAGAAAAGACAAACTTATCTTTGATGTATTAGGTACTTTTCGCTCTTCCTTTGGTCCATGACTAGTCTTGATGAGTAACATTTATAAGTTTTGGTAGTCTTTATCTCTTCCCAAATCCTTAAGGAAGACTATATCTCACACTTAGACATCAACAGTTATCCCTTTAGGATTACCCCTCTTATAATATTTAGGTGAGACTTTATCTCATCCCAAAATCTCTATAATATTTTCTTTGTAGTGGGCTGCCCTAAAAGTTCTCCCATAATCACAGTATAGTACGGTGCCCTACTAGCAATTCTCCCTTTACTATCACTATGATATTTTGCCCTCAGCGGTTCTCCCTCAACTAATGCTGCAATAGGGTGCTCTAGAGGTTCTCCCTTAATTACAGAGCAATAGGTTGTCCTTACTGCAGTTCTCCCTAACATACCACTCCAATAGGGTGCCTTTTCTATTCTCCCTTAATTACACTCATAGGAAGGTGTTAACAACAGGGTGTCATTAGCACTTCTCCCTTAATTGCCGCTCTTTCCTTTTATTTAAATTGAATATTAAAGTTTTATTAATAATCATAAAAATATGTACATATATGTATTGTTTGATGTTTACATTTCCTTATTAGGGTATGACAAAAGTTGAACTTCCTCGAAGCTTCAATGGTTCCCTATTCCCAAATCCTATTTAGATATCACTGAGACTCTCTTGATCACCATTCACACTCTTGTTTGAAGTCTCTTCATTATTTATTTCATGCGTTGCTTCAATTTTATGGAGTTGACTTTTCTTGTCACACTTATGTCCAGGTTCCCAAGGGCCTTTGCATCTGAAACATATACCTTTCTTCAATGTATCCTCTTTTTGCTTTTGGGCTTCCTTACTCAAGCATTGGTGTCCTCAGCTCCATTTTGCTTTGTAGAAATAAAATTCTCTCTCTTTGGTCTTTGCGTGAGTCTTCATTTCTATGCTCTATCTTTATCGAGAAATTCTTTTCTTTTGATGAATTTGATTCTACCATTTTTGCTTTTCTAATGGCTTCTCCCAAATTTTGTGGTTCATGCGGTTTAACAGAGTGCTTGGTGGAGTCTTTTAATCCTTCTATAAATATATGAGTGAGTCTCTTTTGGGAAAGGGCTGGAACTTGCGAGCATAGTCTTCCATTGTTCCAATTTGTCTAAGTTGAGTTAGTTATTGAATATACCATTCAATGTCCCTATCATCAAATCTGTTCATGAGCTTTTGGGAGAATTCTTCATAGGATTTTATTTCTTTATGTCCTAAAGAGATAGGCCCATGGGTCCACCAATCATGTGCTGCTCCCTCTAGATGCACTATAGCGAATTGCAAGGCATCTTCTTCCGTCATGGGATTTAGAATGAAAAATGTGTTTAATTTTTCTAACCATTGGCACGGTGTAATCTTTTTGAACCATCAAAATGTGGAAGCTTTATTTTGTTAATTTTATGTTTGAGTTCTTCATTTACTGTCCTTCTAGACATCTCCATTCGTTTATCATCACAAAATTCTCTCAATGATATTAGTTCTCTAATGTTAGGTTACAGAGTAGCATATGGCCTCACAATATCTTCCGTACTAGTTAGGGGTTGCTCGACCCCTTCCTTCTCTCTTAGATTTACTCTTCTACGTAGGAATGTGGGTTGGGGTAGGTTGGATCTTGAAGTTACATTGTTATTTTCAGAATGGACTGAATTAGTTTCTCTCCCTATGCTAGGTTGACTCCTCAAATTATTGATTGAATTTACCATGTTCTGTAATGCTTGTAGGAGGGTCTGAATTGACTTCTCCATTTGATTCAATATGGTTTGATTGGTTTGGTGGGTTTGCTCCATATATGTTCTCACTTCATTTTCTAAGTCGTTCATTGTAGCTTTATTTGTCATTCTATCGTAAGTTTCCATACACCTTCACTCATAGGATGGCAGAATTATGCTCTAATATCATTGTAATGCCCCCCTTGGTATAATTTGAAAATTTGGGACAATTTCCTTTCAAGGCACTTGCTGGAGCTTTCTTTCTTCAAGCCTTTATTATGTTCTCTAATATAGTTTAGCAAACTTCTGTAATTGATAGGTATGTAGATATTGGTATAATTGTTTTGAGAACAATATATATATATATATATATATATATATATATATATATACATATACATATACATATATGTATATGTATATATATATATATATATATATATATATATACATATACATATATGTATATGTATATATATATATATATATATATATATATATATATATATCAGATGCAATATCCCCTCTTTTGGTATAGGGAATGAAAGTTGGAACCTCTGTTTGATTCTTAAATCTGCACTAGGAATTTCGATTTTATAGTCACAGTCTGTTTTAATGTTGGGAATTGGTTCCCTCCACATCAACCAATCCTCTCTTGATGGTATAATTCAATGAACTATTATTGTCCTATATGTGCCTCTCTTCTGGTTATGTTAGTCCTTCCTTCATATACTCCTATGGTTGATCTCTTGCCCCTCGTGTGATTGTTATTTCTTTGTCTAGTGCACTTCCGACCTTTCATGTTGTTAATAGAGGGAATATGATACGATGGTTGCACTAGAGTTTGATCATCCAAGCTGGCGGAGATGTCTTGTCTTATTCTATTTCCAATGATCTATACCATCGGTCTTAGTTTGTCTTCACTGATTGTTAGCTACACACTCCCGTCCGTATGGATTCCACTATTGTTTCGGGTAAGTATGCGTAAGACCTATCAATGCTCTATGAACTTCATTTAATCTAGCCTTCGTTTGTCTCTTACTCTCGCGTCTTATTTGTAGGTGTCTTGTGTTATTCTCTGGACAATGCAGATATATTACTTTCTTCCATGCCTACCCCCCTTTCAGATGAGGGTCCTCAATATTTATACATCTGTTATCACTGCTCATGGAAAGACAACCATTCTCTATTGCGTCACATCAATTTTTTAGTTAATCAATTGATATTTTAATAATTTATTTATGATGACCGCCACACGTCTTTTCTCCCTTAATAGATACGATAATCATATTTCCTTTATCTGGATCAATATAGCTTTCAATGACTACTGATGTCTTTTTATCACTAAGTTTTAAATACTTCAACACATTATATCTGTAGACTTGTATCATTATTTGTAAGCTACTAAACACAGACAGATTATTATAGTGATATCCACTCGATGGTATATTATGTCTACAAAGTTTGGTGTTTGAGGGCCTGCATTCTTCTAATATTATTATTCCTTGGATTCATTATCTCCGATGATTTTCTATTAGAACAGAGCCTTTGACAAAAATGATATATCGAGGACTTATGATTGCTAGTATACCCATTCTAATTCCATCATGCTATTCTTTTGCGACATTACTTTATAGCTTATGATAACCCTATAGTATAGCTCATTTCTCAATTGTTCCATGTGAACCATTCCATCATCTCCATACATTATAATTCATAGTCAATATATTTGATAGTCTTATTTGTAAGCCACATTAGAGATTATGTATGGCTTGTCAACTCTATTCATATGCTTTATGTCATATTATAATAATATCATATTATAGTGAATCATTGATATGTGTTTATATTATTGTTTTATTTTAGATTATTATAATTGATAAATATTTGACAAAAATGGGACATTAACCTTGCAATGATTAATTCGAAAAGAGCATTTAATGAGGCATTTTTGGATAGCAATGCCAAAACTTGCCCCACAATCCCTTAAAACACCAACATTTTGCAAAACACAAGTGCTCGGGACGTTTTCATAAAAAATGTGTTTCAAATCCACCCAAAATGAAACATTTTTTGCAAGTAGAGGGCAAAAATGTGTTTTCCAATAGCAAGATTATGCATATAAATGCCAAAATGCCTCTCCTTTGGCCCAAATCATGATCTAAAAACCTCCAAATCTGGACGTTTTTTTATCAAAACATGGATCCAAAATGCTATGAGAAACAATGTTTTTGCAAGGAGCTTCAACAATTTAAGGATGGAAAGGCATGGAAATGCCAAAACGCCCATTATGGAAGTGATTTCATGCCATGGGAGGAACAAATATGAACAATCTTGGCAAAAACGTGTTCTTCAAGGGCATAAGCATGGATGTTTTTTGCTCTTGGAAGCAAAACGTGGACTCAAGATACAAATGCATGAGTTAAGAGTCTAAACAAACTCTTGGAGAGGCAAAGCATGTTTTAAAAATGTCTTTTGGCTTTCTCATGCAAAATGCACTCACTAGAGGTGTTTGCATGTTTTTAAAACATGCTTTTGGCTTAAAATGCACTATTAGAGTGCTATTACATATTTTAAAACATCTAATATAACTTGCCCATGTAAAACGCATTCTCTTAGTGCCATTGCATGTTTTAAAATATGCAATATGTCTTTAAAATGCAAAATGCACTCTTGGAGGAGCATGCAAATGCATGTCTTTTAGTGTAAAACACACTCTCTAGAAGTCTTTACACATTTTTAAAACTTGCAAATGCATAAGCTCACTCTAGGAGGTCCATTTCTTATTTCAAGTTAAAAGCATTTGCATGTCTTTAGTTCAAAACGTATTCTCTAGGAGCCTTTGCATATTTTACATGCAAATGGGTTAAAAGACATGTTTGCACAACTTAAATAACCTATTAGGCACATGTTTGATAAATTTTTGAAGAAATATCACTTAACTAGGACATAAATAATATTTACACTACATAGTTTAATATATAATGTGCAAATATCATTTAAAAAGTCATATTTACTAAGATGTTTTGAATTAAAACTCAAAAATTAAATTAAACTATATAGTTAATATAGTCACTTAAGTGATAAATTTAAGCGATAAAGTAACTTAAAAACATAACATAAAGTGAATTTATGTTATATTTTTCCAAAAGTGAATGCAACTTCAAAATATAACATGATATTTTAAATCGTGCAGTTGCACTTGTAGAGTCCACCCTTTTGGCACTAAAATGATCATATCTTTTGATTGCCAACTCTAATTAAGCCCTAAGATAGATCGAATCAAAGGGAAAACCGAAAGCAATGACTTGAACAAAACAAAAGACCATAAGCTAGGAAACACACACTCAAAAATCAAGAAAAAGACAATGAAGGCTTCAAAAAAATCAAGCATAGGCTCAACAAACAGAAAAACTAAAAAGACTTGACGAAAGCCTTCAGTAAAAGAGTTCATTACACAAATTGGACTTGATTTCTTGATCAATATTATTCAATTAAATAAAAAACTAACTCAAAGAAATGCAAAACTAAGTGGAAAAAGTTTTGCACTGTTACCTACATTTTGTGGTGACAAAATGTAGGACAACAGTATATACATTTAATGGATGTCTATGGCAATTTGGTCATTAACTCTTTATCTATTATTTGGGCTCATGACATATGGCTCGTAAACCTCCACATAGAAGCTGAGAAAATATTAATAAACAATGTTAATTTTGGAAAGTCCCATTTTATAAGTATTAAATGACTATCAACAAACTTTAGTAGTTTTCGTAAATCTTGTAGGTGATTATGTACATGTTTTTAATTATGAGTTTCATTATGCATGGTCACAAATTGGGAATATATACATGGTATTAACATTATATATATATATAAAGAGAGAGAGGGGAAAAAATGGCGAGCGGGAGCAGGGGCGAGAGTGGTGCAGGAGTGGGAGGCGGGAAAACTGGTTTCAAAATTTTGCAGGGGAATGGATCAGATTCGACTGGATCAAGAGTTCGATCAAAGTCAGAAAGGGACAAAATCACAAAGTTGAACGATCCCAATGATGGTGGGACTACAGAGGATCCGGGGAGGGGTCCCAGGCAGACTTTTCCCCAAAAGAAATGGGCCAGTCTGTTTGGTATCAAACCAATTGGCAAATCTGCTTTAACTCTGGTCAAGAATATTTCAAATAAGGATAAAGGTATGTTTACACTTGAAATCCCGGATCAAATCATTGACAAAAATATCTCTAGGATGGATTCGACCTTGGTAGGAAAGTTTTTAGGGGCTAGGCCCAACATTGAGGTGGTCAGGACCTTTGTTAGAAGGAAGTGGGCTCTTAAGGCCAAGTGGATATTGCAGCAATGGCTAAAGGATGCCTTTCATTTAGTTTCTCCTATGATGAAGATAAACGTGAGATCCTTTGCAACGGTCCCTGTCTTTTAGGTAAACACACTCTGGTCTTGCAAAAATGGGCCCCAAATTTATATTCTGTTTGGATTCAATTGACAGGGTTGCTGTTGGAGTTTTGGGTGGAGGATGTGTTTCAAGGTATTGCTGGTACCTTTGGTGAACTCCTCTCTATGGATCCAGTCACTGTTTCGAGGAGAAGGATGACCTATGCTAGAATCTGTGTGGGTGTCTTTCAAGGTTCGGATATGCCAGAATCTATCTCGCTTAAATCTAAACTTGGTATATGGAAGCAGCATATTGAGTGTGAAACCATCCCCTTTGCTTGTTTCCACTACAAAAACTCTGGACGTTGGGCTAAAAAATGTCCATCTTTGAATAAGGTACCCATAAAGTTAAAAAAAATCTGGATTAGAAAAGAAGTTCAGAATGGCGGTGAGATTTGTAGTGGGGAGGTTAGGAACTCCTTGGTGGTCAGTGGTCTGGCTAAGGAACCACTAATGACTGTTGAGGTTGCTTCTCAACCAAAGAAGAATACTGAAGGAAATGATCAGGATATCCCATTGGATCTCAATAGCGTGGACATTGGTGAGGTTAGGAACTCCTTGGTGGTTAGTGCTTTGGCTAAGGAACCACTGATGGTTGTTGAGGATGCTTCTCAACCAAAGAGGAATACTGAAGGAAATGATCAGGATATCCCATTGGATCTCAATAGTGTGGACATTGGTATGGCTAAAGGAGCTGCGATGAGTCCCATTTAGGGGGATGGAGATGATGGTGGAGAGATTAAGCATGATTACACTCATGAAGTTTCTGAAGCAGTTGAAGAATTTGCTTCTCTCCCCATAAGTAAGGTAGATCATGGTTTGACTGAACCTTTGGCAGATTCTATAGTTGTAAAAAGGGGGGAAGCTGAGGAAATATGTAATGTGCTTCAGGGGGCAGAGGTGAACACTGGTGTAGAATGGAGTTATGTTGGGGGTATTAGAACCTCTAAATCTAAGAAGAAAAATGAGGGTTTATCCTCCAAAAAGAATAAAGAGAATGCTGTGGTTAAAACCAGGAGCAATAAGAAAGATTATATCCCTAGTACACCTTTGGGAAAAGGCAATAAAAAAGGGGAAATGAAGAACAACAAGGGTAGGGAATGCTGTCAATATGCAACACCTTCGGGTAAAGGCTTTAAGGTTGGAGATGTTGGTGTATCTCCTTCTTTAGTTGGTAGACCATCTAACATGCACAGAAGAATGGTCGAGACTAACAGAAGTATTGCAGATGCTAGTCAAAGGACTATCTTAGAAACAAAAATTTTCCATAAGAAATGAAGTTCATCTCATGGAATATAAGAGGATTAAATAATCCTCATAAACAAGATATTATTAAAAACATGATTAGGGATAATAAGTTGGATATTGTTCTGATTCAAGAAACTAAAATGTTGAAGGATAAAGTTGAAGGTTTCTTGGTTTTCAGGGGAGGCAAAATTATTGGGAGTGATTCAGATGGGGCCTCAGGTGGTATGGCAGTTTACTAGAATGATAAATGCATTGCTAGGGAACTTATTTCTCAAAATAGAAATATGATAAACATCAAATTTATCAATTCTAAGGATGGCTCTACTTGGGTGCTTAGTAATGTCTATGCTCCCAATTCTAAATGGTGTAGGAAGGTTCTTTGGGAAAATATTACTAATCAAAGAAAAAATTTGTGGAAGAGAATTGGATCATTATGGGGGATTTTAATGCCCTGCTGAAAGAATCTGAAAAGATGGGAGGATGTGGAACTAACTTGGATAATAGATTGGATTTAATGGACTTCATTAATTATCATCTTCTACATGATATGGATCTGCATGGGATTAATTATACTTGGACCAACAAAAGAACTGGTAAGGATCTCATTCAGGTCGGATTGGATAGAGCTCTCATTAGTAGTGACTAGTTTTTAAAATATAAATGTTCTCTTACTACTCAAGTTCGCATTGGTTTGGATCACTATCTCATTTTTCATGGGGCAGATCTATTAACCTTTGAGAAGAATTATCAATTTAGATTTGAAAAAATGTGGACCCTGATGGAGCTCTAAATTTTGGCAAATTTTTGAGTCCAAGAGACCATTGCAAAGGAAGAGTTTTCAGAACTTACCCATTACTTATATTCAAACAATATGCTTCAAAATATTAAAAGAAATGAGCATGTGGAGATTTGATAAGTGAAACAAGAACAACAAGTATGATGTGTTCACATTAAGACTGGCAATGTATGAAGAAAATGAAGACTGGAAAGAATGTGCAAGAGTTCAGGCACATATCAATTTGGCAAGAGCCCAGAATAATAAATTGTAGGCCTGGATGTAGATAGAGACCCTGAGGAACAACGTCAGAAGTTTATCCAACTATGGACTCTTAATGAAGCATATATCAAAGCCTTGGAAAAGAAATAAAAAGAGCACTTTTTAAGGACTTATCCATCTATATTAAACACATTCCAGTAATAAACAAATATATCAAACATTCTTGAAGACGCCTACAAACACTATGCTTTGGTTTGTATTGGACGGAGTGATAATTGGTTACATGTTACAGAGGATGAAAGTATATTGTAAAAAACTCATTAAAACAAGCCATGAAAGACAAAGAAATTCACCAGATATGTCTGAGATTATGACAAAGTTCCTTGAGAGGCATGAAATCAATAATGGTAGATATAAAATCTGTTAAGTTACAAATTGCAGAGGCATCAAACTAAGATACTCCTAATACGTAAGCATTTCAGGTTGAAACAATCCCAAGCGTGGTAGTGTTGTCACTTCCCTAAGCAGTGAAGTTATGAAGGGACCTGAACCATCGTTCTATAAGACACTTGCAATGCCATTATACTCCTTATAGGCATGTGCATAGAAATTGAAAGGCAACACATGAGCAATGGTATTTCCAACACCGGCATACAAACCATGCTTAACAAAAAATGGAATCAAAGTGATTATGGACAAAACAGGTATGGAAAAAAAGAAAAGACTACCTCTAATTGCTTGGGAGTAAAGTTTGCATGCCTTATAATAAAGGTGGCCTTGGTCTGAGAAGAGTTACTAGTATTAATGATGCTTTGCTTACCAAATTGTTATAAAAGTGACACAAAGAAGGAGAATAGCGTGAAATTTGGAATGATAAGTATAATAGGGAGAACCAAGATCTTAATCACTTTCTTAATAATGAGTCAGTGCAAGGAGGTTCTATGATTTGGAAAAATGCCCAAAAACATAAACATATTATTAAGAAAGGGGTTAGATGGAAGGTGGGAAATGGGAGGACTATTCTTTAAGGGATGATATTTGGAATCTTGATCATCCTCTTAGTGCTGATCAAAGGTGGAATACTTATATGGAGCAATGTAAGCATTTCTTTGGGACTTTTGTTGAGGATTATTGGGAGGGGAATAAGTGGTTGGACCTCAAAAGGGTGAATAGAAACATGAATGATCTCAATAAGATTCTGAATGCGGTCTTCTTAAGCCATGAGGAGGATGCACTGATCTGGAAATTTAGTCGTAATGGGCTCTTCTCTGTGTCTTCGATGTATGCTAATGATTTTGAAGGGCATCCAGAGCCTTGTTGAGCTAGAGCATGGTTTAAAGGTATGACTCCCAAAATTAACATATGTTTTTGGATACTTTTGCAGGAAAAAGTTTTGACTTCGAATAACTTATTGAAGAGAGGGTTCAACATTGTTAATAGATGTTACCTTTGTAAGAATGATGTTGAGTCAGTCAACCATATGACCATGCACTGCTCTTATACTAAAATGGTGCGGGATAGGGTTTGTGCTCTACTGAATATTGCTTGGGTTTTCCCTGATACCATTCAACACATTTTCAATGATTGGAAGCCACCTCATAATGCCTTAGTTTTGCGATTGTGGGATTTTATTCTCTCGTTCCTTTGCTGAGGTGTTTGGAAGGAACAAAATGATAGGGTATTTGGGGGAATTGAATCAAATCCCAATCAGGTTTTCTATAAGATTAAGAATTTGGTGATTGAGAATATTAGATCCAATGGAAAAGGTCAACAATCTCAAAATGAATGGGAAGATTTGCTGATCCAGAATTGGAATCTTAAGGATATCAGCTTGACACAAATTGGTCCTAACCTTAGGGATCTAGCTAGATGGGATTGTCCCCTGATGGATTGGTATAAGATAAATTTTGATGGGGCCTCGAAGGGCAACCCAGGAATTGTGGGTTGCAAAGTCATTATTAGGAATGAGAATAGAGATAGAATGGGGGGTATGGCCATCCTTATTGGTATTCAAACTAATCATGTGGCTGAGGCTAATGCAGCCCTTTATGGTCTTATCTATGCAAAGAGTTTGAATTTGAATAATATATGGCTTGAGGGCAATTCCCTTAATATTATCAATTGCCTAAATGGAGTTACCAAGTCTTCCTGGACTATTAATAATATTATTTGTCAAGCCAAAGATCTTATCAATTCCTTTGAAAACTGTATTATTACTCAATTTTAGAGAAACCAATCAAGATGTTGTCTAGGCTGCCAATGTGGCTTGTAAGAGTGAAGAAAAGGTAATATGGAACAATAATGATATAATACCCATAGAGGGGTGCTTACTGATCGAACATGACAAAGTTCGAAGTAAGCAAAAGTAGTTCATTAATGATTAACATGTCAGAAAAATTTAATTATTTTATTGACAGATTTGGGTTGCGGTGGGCTTTTATGAGAAGGACATAGTTCTTCCACTTAATTCCACACGAATTGTGGGTCTTATTTGCCACCGTGTGTTTTGGCTATGATATCGATTTCCGCATTCAGTTGCAAAGGGTTTTTTGGAGGAGACAGGATATTCATCTTTGAAACAGGAAGATGGGAGGAAAATGAAAAAGAATTGAACCAAATAGCTATAAAGAACGGAGGAATAAGAAGGAAAATTTGGGAAATTCTTGAGCAAGGAAACTTTATTGGTTATATGGAGAAGTTAAAAGAAAACAACCCTACAATTACTCGATAGTTCATTAAGACTTGGAGAGATGGGACAATTTTAGTGGGAAATCAAAGAATGGAGGTGACTAAAGAAATCATAGCCAAAGCTACGAGTTTGGAGATGGAGTGCATCAATTATTATTGAGATAGAAAGCTGTTTGATAGGGCAGTCAACGAGTTTGCAGATTCAGCCAAAGAATGTAACAGACTAGTTAAAATAAGTAATTCCTACTTTAACCCAACTTCTATTTCGCGCCCATGGCGATTTGTGGTGTTTGTGATTATTGAATATATCACTTTGGATGGTCGGCTCACAAAAATTTATGGCCACCATTTCATGTTGGTCAATCATTTTAGGCATGGGATTAGGATAAATCTACCTTTTTATCTTAGATAATCTCTAGGTAACTCTATTATGGTCTTCCAAAATGACCCGGATGATGAGCATGTCTGCCATGAGGGGTTAGTGGTTCTCATTATGAACCTTCTGAAGTCTAAAAAGGTGGATAGGCCCAAGCAGAGTAAGAAAGTGATTAATTATGAGACGGAGGGTAGTGATTTGGAGGAGGACCTAGATAAGGACGCTGAGGATGAAGGGGATGAGGTGGATGTTAAGCAGAGTATGAAAGGGGATTTTGGCAGCAGTTCCAAGAAGAAAAAGAAAGGAAAGGGGAGTGAGTCAGATCAGGACAATGACTACAAGGAGGAAATGAGAAAGGGTTCTTACAAGAAAGGAATTGTAGGGAAGGGCTCGTGTAATAAGGGTTTGAATGTGGATAGGGTCTCGGTTCCCTCTGATGATGAACTGTTAATTCAAGGGATGAAAAGAAAAAGAAAACTAGTGTCGGCTCAAAATGAGGGTGAGGACAATGTCCCAAAAGAGGTGGATTTAGGCATCAACAGACTAGGAACAGGAACACTATAATAGGGAGGAGGTTGAGAAGGGATTTCTAAAGGGAATCATGGGTAACCCTGTTTCAATTTTGAAGGAGATTGGGACCCTTAAACATCAAATGTAGGTGATCTCAAAGGATTTTGAGCAGCTCGATAAGATGGCAAGGGGGGAGCACACATTGGGCCAGCATATTGATAGGCTTTCAGAAGTCATTGGTAATGCAAAGGAGGTTAAAAACTTAATGAAAAGGGTGCCTCCAGTTGAAACCAAAAACAGGAATTTGGAATAGGTTAATAAAGATATCCAAAAAAGGATGGAGAGCCTGGAAGCTAGAGTGAGCAATATGGGAAAAACGATCAAGAATTTGGGTGACAAAAACTGTAACATTCTAAAAACTATGGCTGATAATTTCAATATGTTGTTGAATAAGATAGATCAGGCTAGAGGACTTGACTCCTTTGTTCTGAATGAGGATCAGAGGCCAAGCAAGCGCACCAGGGCCAACTCCAAGAAGAATGCAGGTCGGGGAGCAAAAAAGATGGAGGAAATGAAAGCCACTGCAGAAAATATGAACATTTTAGCAGATCAAGCAGCAGTTTTGTTGAAAACTCTGTAGTTGTCCGAGTGTTGTCCTTTTGCTTTCTTTTTGCAATCTTTTTATGCATAGTTGTACTTGGCCTCATGTTTCTATGTTAGTTTTTCTGTTCACTGAGGCCTTTTGTTTTCTAGACTCTTTAGTTAGTTACTCTCTAATACTTTGTTAAAGGTTTCGGGTCCTTTAAAACTTGTTTTTACGTAATCAAAACATTATATATATAGACATGTATAAATATATGTATGCATATAGATTACAACCTATTACATTTAGGAAATACAAATGTGATAGAAATTATATAGTAAATTATATGAATGTATATATTTTATAATGCAAGGGAATTATAATGTTTATAGTCTATCACCTTATTCTCTCACTATAATCTTGGGAGTTGATAGAAGGTGTTGTGTAGGAAGAGCCAGAGTAAATCTAGAGAATGTACTTGTGTGAAGAGCCCTACGACAAGTAAATCCTTGCTCCCCTTGGGGTAATTTTAGGAGAGAAAGAAGGAATCAAGGGTTAAACATGATACTTACTAAACGCTTATAAATTACGTAACTATTCCATAAGTCGAACAAAGTTGATTGTATAGTAATGAGTGCTAAATGTTGCTTATTGACAGCCTCCAAGTAGGGGTTATTGTAGATTTCTCACAAGTGACTAAACTAAAGATGTATATAAGGACTTGGAGTGAGATGCAATTAGATGGAAGATTGATATTACATGCTTTATGGTCATATGCACCTCCCTAAGACTTGACTTGTGTGCCACTAAATCTAAAATGCCATTAGTGATTTAGAGTATATGTAATTAGATGGAACATGGCTTTTACACACTTCTAGTACATATTTAACTCCCTAAGACTTGACTTTTCTACCAAAACATAGCATTGCTAATGTACAAGTATTGGCAGTGGTCACTCATTGGTATTGAATGATACATATTTTGCAGATTTTCATTATTATAAAGAGAGATTGAATAGAATGCAAAGGAAAAACAAAAGAGAAGAGATTACTAATAAACTAGGGTTTCTCTCTAGCAATAAGCTAGGGCATTTCTTGCATTGTAATTTTTTGGGTTTTCTATGAAACCATAATATTAGTGTGTTATCCTGCTTTTTGTCACCACAAAATGTTGGTAACAACACAAAACTTTTTCAAACTAGTTTTGGGTTTCTCTAAGCTTGAATTTGATATTTAATTGTTTAATGTTGATTGATCAATCAATTTCAATTCATATATCAAATTGTTAAACTGAAGACCTTCGTCAAGTATTTTTCGTTTTGCTTTTTGTCGAGCCTTCACTTGATTTTTGAAGCCTTCATTGTTTGTTCTTTGGTTTTGAGTTTGCGTTTGTTGGTTTTTTGTCCTTTGGTTTTGCTCATGTCATGCCTTTCGGTTTTCCCTTCGATTCGATCTAACCTAGAGATCAATTCGAGTTGTCAGTCAAGAGATGCCTATTTTAGTGCCTCAAAAGTGGACCTTTTTGGTGCAACACAAATTAAAAATATGTTGTTATATTTTCAATTTGACTTTCACTTTTTGATAAATATAACTTATATTCACTTTTTGTTATGTATTAAGTTACTTTAACTTCAAATTTTTAACTTAAACTGATTATAGTGCACTTTATGTTATAATTTTAAGTTGAATTACTTTTTAATTTTTCATTTAAAGTAAATATATAACTATATAGGTCTAGTTTAATTTTTGGTTTTTAAATCAAATGTTTATTTAAATGTTACTTTGTAAATGATGTTTATATGTTATATTTTAAAATATGATACATAAATATTGTTTATGGCTCATTTTGTAACATTTTTATAATTTTAAGTAAATTAAATGACCTAAAATCTTCAAAAGTGGACATTTTACATGTCACTGCATATAAAGTTCACTTTGGTGGACCTTTTTGATGTCATTACATCAAAAGTCTACCATAAGTGAACCTTTTTGATGCTATTGCATCAAAAGTGAAGTTTTCATGCTTGAACATCTAAAAGTGAGATGCATTTTAAAACATGCTTCCTCCCCCAAAAGGTCCAGTTTTGCTTATGAGCGTATTTTAAAACATGTAATGGCACCCAAAAGGTGTGATTTTGATGAGATGCACATATTAAATATTAAGTGACCCAAAAAGTTCCATTTTTTTATAAAAAAACATGTTTTAATATATGCAATGACACTCAAAAAGTCCATTTTTTAAGAACATGTTTTTGCCCTTCAAGAACCTGATTTTGATCATAAGTTGAGATTTTTTCAATGGATTTAGATGAGATTTCTTCTATTGGAGGCATTTTTGGTTGACAATGATTTATCTTGCATATAAAATGTATTCAACAAGCTGAAAAATGTATTTGGAAGCTCTCATCTAGGGCACGTTTTTTGGAAATAACTCCAAATAGATCCATTTTTGACCCACATTTTTGCTCAAGAAGGAATCGATTTGGTATATTTTGGAGATTGCATTGCATTTTGGTACATGTTTTGGTGTATAATGATCAAAACATTTTGATCATGTGACTTGGAGAAAAAACATTTTTATTAAAAACATCCCATATACATGTAATCCAAAAATTTAGGATTTAGAGCAATGATAAGGCACATTTTGGCATCTTCCACCTAAAACGCTTTGTTTGCTGCCTTCTCCCTTTCGAATCTGCAAGAGTTTGAAAGATTCAAGTGTTTTTGAAGAATTTTTCAAACATTGGAGCATCTTTTTCCTTCATTTTTGACACATCGCAAGCACAAGATATGTCCTCGCCATCAAAATCCAAAGGCAAAATAAAATATCAATATGATAAAGAATTGACTCATGCAGCTCCTTTGTCAGTCATATCTATTCTGGATAACATGATGGACAAAAAGATTGGTCATGTGGATGTGGCTGATTTTCTACAAAGGGTTGAAGCTCCAACTAGTCATGAAATGAAGTGTATTAAGAGAAGCAACATTCACCTGGTGCCTATATTTCCCATGGCAGCTATAGAACCTGATTTTATTCTCGGATGTGCACAGTGGTTTACTCCCAAGATGAAGACTATCAAAGATGCTAACGGCAAGGTTATCATTAGCCTTGACCTTGATGTCATTGAGCAAATCTTTAAGGTTCCACATAAAGCAGAATGTGCTGATTTGACCAAAGAATCATCTTTGGAATGCTAGAATGGGCAAAAGGGCAATTATTAGAAGTATGGCAACCTTTAGTAGTTAGACAATAAAAGAAGCAATTTCTCCAAATGGCTAAAGACTATTCATCGGTCTAATTTCAAACAAGAATATAAGGATGTCATCATCCTTCTTAGCAAGATTTGTGGCCTTAAAGATTCTACTGATTTCGAGCCATGGATGTATAAGTTCATGTTTCAAATTATGGAGAATAAAGAACACATCTTTTTGGGAGAACTCATCAGTACTGCACTTTGTCAGTAGATATGCAATGTGGGAACATCAGTGCCGTTCTACATGAATTCTTATCTTGTTTACATTGCTACTGCCATAGGATCTTTCTCTGGTCTTTCTACCAAGGGAGATTGACTTCAGGTTCCTATTTGCGATTACTATTGTAACAAATGGATTCTCATAATAAAACAAAGACGATCTATAAAGAGTTCTTCCCAACAAATTATTGAGCAAATAACTTAATTCCTTTTCATAGGAAATTAACTGTTTTAACTACTAACGATTTACTAAAATAACCATGTTCAACTGGAATTAATTGTATTAATGATCATCTGTAATAACTAGAATAACGATTACATGAAATAATTGTATCAACGATCAACTGAAATAACTAGAATATCGATTAACTGAAATAACTAGAATAACAATTAACTGAGATAATTGTATCAATGATCAATTGAAATAACTAAAATAATGATCAACTAAAATAACTGTATCAATGATCAACTAAAATAACTAGAATAACAATCAACAGAAATAATTGCAATAATGATCAACTATAACTATCTTTTCCTACATACAAGTAAAGTAAATGCTTAACATGAAAAAAAGAAAAGAAAACATACAAGTAATATCCGGTGAGTTTTTAGTTGGTTGTGCAAGCCTTGGCTTTCGGTAAGAGGAGAAGCATTGACTTAGGCTTAACTTCCCAACCTCGGACCATACTTATCCCCACACAATCTATTGAATTAGAAAGGCCCTCCCTACCACTGACATCAAGTGTTCTTAGATGGCAAACATGTCTTTAAACGACCTTGGCTAAGTACAAAGACGATCTATAAAGAGTTCTTCCGAACAAATTATTGAGCAAATTCATAGGACATTAACTGTTTTAACTACCAACGATTTACTGAAATAACCATGTTCAACTGGAATTAATTGTATTAATGATCATCTGTAATAACTAGAATAACGATTACGTGAAATAATTGTATCAATGATCAACTGAAATAACTAGAATATCGATTAACTGAAATAATTGTATCAATGATCAACTGAAATAACTAGAATAACAATTAACTGAGATAATTGTATCAATGATCAATTGAAATAACTAAAATAATGATCAACTAAAATAACTGTATCAATGATCAACTGAAATAACTAGAATAACGATCAACGGAAATAATTGCAATCATGATCAACTATAACTATCTTTTCCTACATACAAGTAAAGTAAATGCTTAACATGAAAAGAAGAAAAGAAAACATACAAGTAATATCCGGTGAGTTTTTAGTTGGTTGTGCAAGCCTTAGCTTTCGGTAAGAGGAGAAGCATTAACTTAGGCTTAACCTCCCAACCTCAAACCATACTTATCCCCACACAATCAATTGAATTAGAAAGACCCTCCTTACCACTGACATCAAGTGATCTTAGATGGAAAACATGTTTTTAAACGACCTTGGCTAAGTTTTTTTTTATGAGTTCAATGACCCGATCACCACCACTAGGTCTCGACTTGACAACAGGGGAACAACAATATCAAGAAGCATGAGCTATTAAATAAAATTATTTAGATTTATTGTATCATATCTGATTTCACTTCCATGTCATTGCAGATTTCATCTCACCTCTTCACCTTTTCCATGGCTATACAGCCAGTGAGTCTTAGGTGCTCGAAATCTCAAAGCAATCGGCTCTGTCTGTTGATTCATGAAAATTATATACTTCCAGCTCCTCACAATCTGTGATTTGAGAGATTATATTCTTTAAGACTTGAAGAAATAATTATCATTCGATTCTGATTTCCAATGGCAAATGTAATTCATGATTCCATGTCATGGATACTTTATTATGATTTATGGTAAACAAATCTCTAATGTTATTTAAGTGTGATGAATATAATCTGCAACTTACTATTATGGAAATCGAAATGCAATAACAATTGTTAATGGAACTATAACAATATTTTAATTGATTAACCACATGACTTGGTATAATCTAGAAATGTCTGGAGTCTTGTTGGACGCTTATGTATCAGCTCTTCTTCGAATTGGTTTCTAGGCGTAACCACAATGTGTAAATACAATCACGACTTCAGCAAGGAAGGAATATCATAAGGCAGACTATAACAAGAATGGCACTGTTATAAAAATGCAGAAGTATCGATTGATAGAAGAAGTAAGTCGGGAATGAGAGGAAAGTCGGGTGCTTGAAACAAAATAATGAAGTCGAGTGCCTGGGAAAATATAAGTCAGATGCTTGAAAAAATATAAGTTGGATGCTTGGGAAAATCTCTGTCTTCCGCCTCTCTCACGACTTCTTAAATAAAAGGGAAAATGTGTCTCCTTGGCTTCTAAGAAGTCGTAACATAAAACGAATATCTTGACTCTTAAACACCAAAATAAAAATGTCAAGTGTTACAATTGGTTTCAAGTAAGAAAAATGAAATAAAAGATGGAAAAAGATTTGAGGGTTATAAACTGAAATTGATTATGGTTTATATCTATTTACATGCACATAGATATAATTATGGGGTGACATCATACTATTATAAAAGAAATAATAATATTATGGTGCCATTTTATTCTTATATTTATGTGTATGTACATAGGTATTAATTATAATTATGTGATGGAAAAGGTCAATCAAAATCCTTTAAGGTACGTGTTATAGTTTAATTAAATTTTTTTTATGTTTTAAAATGTTTTCTTAATAGCTCATGCAGGTCCTTCAATTGTATCCTGAAGTTCAAGTGGCTAGGTCGTTACCAAGGCAATTTAAGGTCATACATATCATCCTGATAATTGAACTAAGCTAGTATCTCATTCCATTGATCTCGTTTAGCAATGTTTCCCCCCTTCATCTTCTTTTACAATCATCTGTGCAACATTTTCATGATAATAACAAGTTTCATAATAATTTTCATATTAATATATAAAAGAATTTAACCATAATTCCAAATTCAAGCAACTGCTTAACATCACATGACAATTAATGGATAACAACCATCTTCATTAAACAATTAAAACAATGGGTATAAATAACTACCTACTTCACATGATTATAAAAGAAAAATCTGTTCAGTCTAACGGCTATGAGCAAATTTAAAATTAGATCAAAATTTAGGA
Organism: Cupressus sempervirens; assembly: GCA_028749045.1. NCBI lineage: Eukaryota > Viridiplantae > Streptophyta > Pinopsida > Cupressales > Cupressaceae > Cupressus > Cupressus sempervirens. The sequence goes on along the minus strand of CM053791.1, from coordinate 297,289,118 downwards.
TGTAACATACCCTCCCCCTTAAATTTTTTCATCATCCTCAATGAATATCACAACAAAACTTAAACAATATCTATTTAGATTATTTCAAGAAAGTAAAGGTTCAGGATCTTGCCCTGGAGAAAAAATGAGGATATTTTTGAAAGATTTCATGATAATCTTCCCAAGTGGCATTATCTTCTGCATATTAATCTCATTGGACCTTGCATTGAGTCACCTCTTGATTTCATAAGTGTAGCTTATGCACCTTGAGTATTTTGAGTGGTTCTATTTCCACCACCCCTGGTTCTCACACGTGTAATAGGTTCCAATCAATTATATGATCATGATGAGTAATGTATTTCTTAAGGTATGACACATGGTTGAGCAAAATAACAACAAAGAGGAGGAAAGTGGTTGTTCCTCTACACAATCTTTTTGTTAAGAAGACCAAATCCAAATCTTTGAAAGACAGGATTGTCTCCAAAATTTTGGTTGATTCTGATAAAACCAAATTTGTTGAAGTTGTTGAGCCCTTGGTGGATAAACCTATTGAGGAACTTACTCATTCTGATTACAAGATTACAAAGGTAGAAATTGGAAAGCAATCATGTTTGAGCTGTTTGCAAGATGCTCAAGATGCATTGGCTAATGTATCAAAAAGCAATCATGAGCTTTAGGAAAAGAAAAATCAACTGAAACAGGTCTCTCGTTTGAATGAGATCATCCAGAAACAATCTTCTCAGAGTGTTGTTGTTATCTCTCAACATCTAAGAAGAGAAAGCTGATCGAGGCCGCTAAGTCTTGGATACAGGAAATCATTTCTGAAGGAGTTCAAGCTATCACAGAGACATTTGCAGTTCTTAGGCTTGTCAAAGAGATGAATAAAATGGAGCAAAACTTAATTTCTCCTTTGACTCAAGAAGCAGATAACTTGAAGGAAATCCTCAATGATTGGGATGAAATACTAAAATTCGATTTGGAAGCCTTGGGCTCATGTGACATTCTTCCATCATGTGTTCTTCAGATTTCAATGACTCATTGGTTACAAAGAGGAAACATTGAGGAAGTTGATCACAAAATTGCAAGTGGCCTTTGGAGATTGTCAAGTAGTTGAAACAAGTGTTACTTGTGATTTGGAACAGATGGGATGCCATGTTACTGATGAATCTGGTAATCTTATTGCAGCAGAGAGTAAATTTAGAATATACAATCAAGATCAATGTTAATGTAGATTCTGAAAATTTTGGTTCGCACACAATGAACAAGTTTGTCTTGTACAAATCCTTGACAAAACACTTGTTAACTACTACAACAGAAAATTCCAAAGTTGTGCAATCAACGTATGAAAATGCAGTGAGAGTAGAAGCCATATCAAAGACTATGGAAATTGTTGATCTTCCCACAATGCGTGACATCATTGACAAATTCAAGGCACTGAGAAACAATCTTTAAGATTGTTGTTTTTGTTTATATTTCATGTTAGTATTTGTAAAAGATGTATTACATAAGGATAAGTATAATTACATGTAATGCGAGTTGCATGTGTAGTTGCATGCAACCCTTTATTTTCTTTTGTAGTTAAACTAAGTCAAAGTTGGTTGAGTTGCTCCCACTTTTTCCTCTACCTTTTTCTCAACTCATGTGCATATATAAAGGAGTGCCCCTTCATTGTAAAATCATCATTATCTTTATGCAAGACAACTTTGGAGAAATTGTGCCAACAAAACTTTGTTTGTGCAAGCACAATTGTTGAGAGAAAGTGAATACAAAGGAGCATTTGAGACTTAACTTTGATTAAGTGAGATTGTTATTTGTGTGAGTTGTAAGCTTTGTCTATAATTCATCCAAGTTATCTTTGATTCATGTTATATTCTGTTATTGGTAATTGTATCTCATGAATTGAATAGAAAATAGTTAAGAAACAATTGGAGCTAGAGCTTTGACCAAGAGCAATTGTGGAAGTGTATAGCTAAAAGCTTTATTTGTAGCTTATACTTCTTTCTTAATTCACAAAATAGTTAAGTTATTTTTACTTTTAAGAGTCTTTGTGTCCTAATTGTAAAGCTTTTCCATATAGAAGTACGATCAGACTTAGAGCCAAACTGGTACATTTTCAGCTAGCCTTTGAGTTAGTGAAGGTTTATTGGTATCATTGTTTCCAGCTCTTGATAAAAGTGTAATTAGAGATTCACCCTGCCCATTACTCACTCCATGAGTAAGAGGATTCTTTCTTGAAAGATAAGAAGAAAGGATATTTGTAACACCCATTTTAAAAAATCTCTTAGCTTCTTGCTTACCTTGAGTTGATCCAAGGAATGGTGAGGAGAAGGAGCCTTCCTTTTAAGGTAGGAGAGACTTTGTCTCACAAACTATGGTTGTTCATCCTATTTTGTGACTGGATTTTTACCTAAAACTGTCGATTGCAAAATATTCACCCAATAATTTTTTGGCAACTCCTTTGGGGACTACAAATGCATTCAGAAGCCTCTTGCTTTTGTTTGAAATTTAGTTCCTCATTCTGATTGGCATTTCTAGTTATTACACTAGCAAGTTTTGAGCACGTGTACTCCCGGAGAAAGAAGGGTGATAGTTCTTCAAGTTCTACCGGATCATTTTGGGTGCAACGGGCTCATTTTGATTTACTTACCAGCATTCCCTCTCGCTCCCGTACTACAAGTTATCCTCCTTAAAAAGAAGTCTCCTATTCCTAGTGAAGATTCCTAGTTTTTCCTCAAACCCCTTGTGTCTGCTGCGCAATTACACCTAGCTGCTACTAACCCTTCAGTCACCAATATGGCTACTGGTCCATGGGGAGCAACTTTTGGTCTGTTAAATCTTGCAGCACCATTTCATGCATTACCTCAAGGTTCTCGTAAGAATATTCCCAAATTCTATGGAGACAGTAAGCAGCACCCCGATGAACACATTTAAGCCTTCTACATTGTTGTGGGAGTCTTTGGTGTTGAACATGAAGATATATCTCTAAGGCTCTTTATTGAGACTTTACAAGGTATAGTAGCTGATTGGTTATATAATCTAGAAACTGATTCCATCACTAATTGGGCATCTCTACATGCTAAGTTCCTTGAAAGGTTCAAACTTGCAAAAGATGAGCATGCTCTCCTAGCACAGCTCATGCAAATGAAGGAGGCAAATGATGGAATGCGGGAGTTTCCTACTAAGTTCAATAAATTAGCTAATAGAATTTCTACTGCTTCTCAGCCCACTGCTACGAATTTGAAGTGTTTCTTCATCAACACTCAACTTCCTAAAGTCAGCTTTTTATTGAGAAGGGCTGCCCCTGCAACATGGCGCTCACACAATCTTTGGCAACTGAGATTGGAGATGATATGAAACTTGCAGGAAAGATTTGCAAAGATGCTAGCTAATTCAAGAACAATTCCTTCCCAGAATCCTCTTCATCGGGTACATCTGACTCACTGGTTCAGAAGCTGGCAAATAAACTTCTTGCTCTTAAGAAGCATATATCTCAAGGTTCATATGCAGCACCATATAAGGATATTCCAAGGCGACCTTATCCTAATGCTGCAAACAATTATGCAGCTAAGAATCAGAATAAGCTTCCTCCTCCGGAGAGGCTTGCACTCGAAGCACCTCCAAGCAACACAGCTACTGGTTACTTCGAAGCTGATCCACTGAATGATAATCAAGATGAATATCCTTCCGAGGATAATGCTGCTCTGTATCATGATGATCCTCATGTAGCTGACGACTCTACTATTGGTTATGTGCAATACAATGATGAAAATCATGAAATTGATTTTGGACAAGCTTATGCAGTGATGACATGTTCACAAGCTAAGTTGGCTCAACAATAAGAGGAGGCTGAAAAGAAGTTGGATGTTCCTCAAATGCCTGTCACCATTGCAAAGAGGGGGACACCACTGCCCAGTCTAGCTAGTGATCTAGCTAAAAATCAAGTAAGTGTTGATCAAACTACTGCATCTAATGTTTCAAAGCCTAGTATGCCTAAATCTCCGGTTGAAAATTTTAATTCTTCCTTAGCAAATTCTTTCCAAGCTTTTGATATTATAGATCATGCTAAGAAGACCAAAATTCAAATGTCTGAGGTAGAATACCTACAAGCTTATCTAGATCAGCTGGATAGACTTGCTAAATTTGTCAAAGAATCCTAGCCTTCCCAAACCCATTTGGTTGCTTCTGAAGTCAAGAATATGCCAAATAACTTAGTAACAATTCCATCCTCAATTCCAGGGAAGATTTAGCCTTTCTATCTTTCTCTTTTGATCAATGGTTTTAAGTTAAGCAACTGTGTTATAAATTCAGGTGCCTCCAATAATGTCATGCCTGCTAAGGTTACAGATGCCCTAGGTTTGATCTAAACTAAGTCTTTTGGTAGCTACTATTCTATGGAGAACAAACAAGTGCCTCTAAAAGGGCAAATCAAAGATGCTTAGTTTGCCTTTGCGTCTTTCCTGGACAAAAAGACCAAAATGGTCTTAGTTGTTAATGTACCAGCCTCCTATGGTATGTTACTTGGTTTTAATTTCTATAAGGATGTAGGAGGAGAGCTCAACATGGATATGACTAAGGCTAGAATACCTGTTAAAGGTGTTATGCAAAAATTATATCCTGAAAGAGAAACAAAATATGTGGTAGTCAAGTCCAATGATCCACATGCTCAAATTCCTTTTGAATTAGCAGAGATGGGAAATTACTATGCATATGCTGATGAAGTGTTTGAATTTGCCAAAGATTGGACTGATTTTGAAAGTTTTTCACTACTATCAATCACAGAGATTTGCTGATGCCATAGAGGAAGATGTCATTCCCAATGAAAAAGCTATTCTTAAAGATGATCCAATGGATTGTTTTAAAGATGAAGAGATGCATTCTGAAGGTGATTCTATTGATTCTCTTGAAGGAAGAATCATTCTGAATGATTCTAGTGCAAGCACAAGTAGCTCTACTACTGTTTGGGTTATGGAATTTGATGGTTGTTGTGCTTCTATGGGATCCGGTGCTGGACTTATTTTAATTTCTCCTAATGGTGATTTTTTCCCTTGTTCATACAAGTTGCAGTTTCCTAACACCAATAACACGGCTGAATATGAAGCCTTGATATTGGGATTGAACATGGTGTAGGCTAGAGGAATCCAAAACTTGCATGTTAAAGGAGATGCCGAATTGGTAGTATGTCAAGGGTCAATATCAAGCCATAAATGACCAACTTAGACATTACTGTGATTTAGCCTAGAATTACATCAAGTTATTTGATGCCTTCAATATTTCAGTGATCCCTAGAGAATTGAATGTCAAAGCTGATGCACTTGCTGTTTCAGCCATCCTTCTACTTCTACATCAAGATTTTGAAGACAACATACATGAAATACAATTGGTCTATTGACCAAGTATTCCAGATAATTGTGAACATTGGCAAGTGTTCAACGATGATTAAATCTTTCCGTCCTAAAGAAATACAACATGATATTCCTCTGAAGTTTGGTGCAACTTCTTTCTGCTAAAATCAAAGGCAATATAATCCTAAGATTTCAGGTACTATTCTGGCTGAAATTCAAAAGATGCTTGAAGCAGGTACCATTTTTTCTATTCATCATTCATCTTGGGTAGCCACTATTGTTCTTGTCAAAAAGAAGAATGGCGAGATTTGCATGTGTGAATTTTCATAATCTCAATCAAGCATCTAATTGTCCATTGCCAATCATGGACCAAGTGTTGCAAGTTGTTACTGGTTCTGAGATGTTATCTATGTTAGATGGCTTTTATAGATATAATCAAATTAAGTTTCGTGAAGATGATCAATATAAGACAACATTTACTACCCTATGGGGAACTTTTGCATATAGGCGGATGACTTCTGGTCTTATCAATGCTAGAGCGACTTTTCAACGAGCGATGGATCTTGCTTTTGACGGTTTGATCAATGACAATATTGCCGTATACTTAGATCACTTGACTGTTTATTCCAAGAAATGTCAAGATCATTTTCTTCATCTACTACAAATTTTAGAAAGGTGTAGACAACATGGTGTGTCTTTGAATACCAAGAAGTCAATTTTTGGTTTGATGGAGGGAAAACTCCTAGGACACATTGTGTCAAAATAAGGTATTAAGATTGATCCTGAAATGGTACTGGCAATTCAAAGCTTATCTCTGCCATCAAGTAAGACAACAATTCATTCTTTCTTCGGAAAGGTTAATTTTTTCAGAAGATTTGTACCAGATTTTGCTGATCAGACTCGTCATATTGTTGAGAAAATGAAAGGCAAGACTACTTTCCATTGGAACCAGGATGGAAGGAAAGCATTTGCAGAAATCAAAGACGCTATAGCACATGCCTCTGTATTGGTATGTCCCGATTATACTAAAAGCTTCATTATGTATAGTTATGCTTCAGAGAATACTCTTTCTACTATTCTGATGCAGAAAAATAATGAAGGTGTTGAATCGCCTATTTCATTTATGAGTTGTCCTCTGAAGGCTCATGAATTGAAGTACAGTCAAATGGAGAAACATGCTTATGTTGTCATCAAGGCAGTGAAGCACTTCAGATTCTACATTTTGAATTCTCATATCATTGCTCTAGTTCGGGATACTACAGTGAAGACTATCTTGACTCGGCAAGATTTTGGTACAAAGAGGGGGAACTGGATCGCCAAGATTTAGGAGTATGATATGGAGATACGCCCTACCAAGTTAGTTAATGGTAAGGGACTTTGTTAGCCTATGGCTGAAAATGAACCATTGCAAGTAGAAGATAAGAACTCTTCCTCAATTCCTACTGTATTGTTCGTTAGCACAACAGATGATTGGTTTTCTGACATGGCTTATTATTTAAGTTATGGTGAATGCCCTCCACACTTGACATACAAAGAACGAAGGACTCTCAAGTTGAAAGCTTCTAGTTTTGTTCTTTGGGAAAACGGTCTCTACAAGCGAGCACTGGATGGAACATTTTTAAGATGTGTTGATAAAAGTCAACAAATTCAACTTTTGGATTCTTTTCATAATTAGGTTTGTGGTGGACATTTCTCAACACCTATCATTGCACACAAGATTTTGAGAGCACAATATTACTGGCCCACACTTTTTTAGGATGCTTATTAGGGGGTAAAGAAATGCGAGCTATGCCAGTAGTTTGTTGGTAAGCAAAAATTTGCTGCCCTTCCATTGAAGCCAATTGTAATTGATGAGCCTTTTCAACAATAGGAAATCGATTTCATTGGTACAATTAATCCACCTTCGAGCAAGGGTCATACTCATATATTAGCTGCAACAAATTACTTCACCAAATGGGTTGAAGCAATTCCAATGAAAGGATCTACATCAAAGATTATTTGTGACTTTCTAAAGTAGAACATCATTTCACGTTTTGGTGTTGCAAATAAGATTGTCGCAGATAATGCAGTTGCTTTCTCTTCTAAGGAGGTTATTGAATTTTGTTTCAATCATGAAGTTACCTTGGCACATGCATCTGATTATTACCCTCAAGGTAATGGTCAAGCGAAATCAAGAAACAAAAATTTGGTGAACATCATGAAGAAGTTGATTGCTTCAAATCAGCTAACTTGGCACAAGGCTTTGTTTGATGCTTTGTGGGCAGATCAGATTACTCCAAAGCGGGCAATTTGAATGTCACATTTCCAATTGTTATATGGGATCAATGTTGAGATTCCAATAACTTTAGAGCTTCCCGCTCTCAAGTTGGTACGTGCTATTGAAGATCAAACTTATTCAGATGCACTGGATAAGAGAATTATGTTTCTTCAACAATTGGAGGAACGAAGAAAAGAAGTGGTTGACACGCTTGCTGCTCATCACCAACAAGTAAAAGTTCTTTTTGATAAGAAGGCCAAGTATCGAGAATTTCAAATTGGTGATCTTGTCCTACTCTGGGACAAGAGGCGAGAACGAAAAGAAATGCATGGCAAATTTGATTCTCTTTGGTGAGGTACTTTCACAATTCATCAAATTGCAGGCGAAAACAATTTCTGGTTTGCATATCGTGATGGAACACCAATGAAAGTGCCCTACAGTGGACAACATCTGAAACATTACTTCTAGTAATTATCAGATAAGTGCCCCTTGTACATAGTTTTGGTTTTTGAGTCGTAGTTTAGTTTTTGTTTTTTGTTGTCGCCTGACTCTATTGCCCAATGGAGTGAGTAAAGGCACTTAGAGAACTGGATTCTATGTCACGCTTTGTTTCCAAAAACAAATGAGTAACATTTCCCACACAGAATCAGTTGTTGTCCTATATTTTGTCACCACAAAATGTTGGTAACAACACAAAACTTTTTCAAGCTAGTTTTGTGTTTCTTTAAGCTTGAATTTGATATTTAATTTTTTAATGTTGATTGATCAATCAATTTCAATTCATATATCAAATTTTTTTACTGAAGGCCTTCATCAAATTTTTTTCGTTTTGCTTTCTGTTGAGCCTTTGCTTGATTTTTGTAGTTTTCATCATTCGTTCTTTGCTTTTGAGTTTGCGTTTGTTGATTTTTTGTCCTTTGGTTTTGCTCATGTCATGCCATTCGATTTCCCCTTTTATTCAGTCTAACCTACAAGTCAATCGGAGTTGTCAGTCAAGCGCTATGCCCATTTTAGTGCCTCAAAAGTGGACCTTTTTGGTGCAAGAAGACAAATTAAAAATATGATGTTATATTTTCAATTTGACTTTCACGTTTTGATAAATATAAATTATATTTATTTTTTGTTATGTTATAAAGTTACTTTAACTTTAAATTTTTAACTTAAAGTGACTATAGTGCACTTTATGTTATAATTTTAAGTGGAGTTACTTTTTTATTTTTACACTTAAAGTAACTATATAGTTCCAGTTTAATTTTTGGTTTTTAAATCAGATGTTTATTTAAATGTTACTTTTTAAATGATGTTTATATGTTATATTTTAAAATATGATAGATAAATGTTGTTAATACCCCATTTTGTAACATTTTTATAGTTTTAAGTGAATTAAATGACTTAAAGTCTTCAAAAGTGGACATTTTACATGTCACTTCATATAAAGTTCACTTTGGTGGACCTTTTTAATGTCATTACATCAAAAGTCTACCATAAGTGGACCTTTTTGATGCTATTGCATCAAAAGTGAAGTTTTCATGCTTTAACATCTAAAAAATGATATGCATTTTAAAACATGCTTCCTCCCCCAAAAGGTTCGATTTTGTCTATGACCATATTTTATAACATGTAATGGCTCCCAAAAAGTGTGATTTTGATGAGATACGCATTTTTAAATATGTTGGTGAACCAAAAAGGTTCTTTTTTTTTAATCAAAAAACATATTTTCATATATGCAATTACACTCAAAAAGTCTGTTTTTGAAGAACATGTTTTTGCCCTCCAAGAACCCAATTTTGATCATAAGTTGAGATTTTCTCAATGGATTTGCTTGAGATTTCTTCTATTGGAGGCGTTTTTGGTTGGCAATGATTTATGTTGCATTTAAAATGGACTCAACAAACTGAAAAACATATTTGGAAGCTCTCATCTAGGGCATGTTTTTGGAAATAACTCCAAATAGATCCATTTTTTATCCACATTTTTGCTCAAGAAGGAATCGATTTGGTATATTTTGGAGATTGCATTGCATTTTGGTACATGTTTTGGTGTTTAATGATCAAAACGTTTTGATCATGTGCCTTGGAGAAAAATATTTTTATTAAAAACATCCCATATGCATGTAATCCAAAAACGTTGGGATTTAGAGCAATGATAGGGTATGTTTTGGCATTTTCCACCTAAAATGCCTTGTTTGTTGCCTTCTCCGATTCGAATTTGCAAAAGTTTGAAAGATTCAAGTGCGTTTGAAGAATTTTTCAAACATTGGAGCATCTTTTTCCTTCATTTTTGGCACATCACAAACACAAAACATGTTTTCACCATCAAAGTCCAAAGGCAAAATGAAATATCAAGATGAGAAAGAATGTCAGTCATATCTATTATGGATAATGTGATGGACACAAAGATTGGTAATGTGGATGTGGCTGATTTTCTACAAAGAGTTGAAGCTCCAACTAGTCATGAAATGAAGTGTATTAAGAGAAGCAACATTCGCCTGGTGTCTACGTTTCCCATGGCAGCTATAGAACCTGATTTCATTCTTAGATGTGCATGGTAGTTTACTCCCAAGATGAAGACTATCAAAGATGTTGATGGCAAGGTTATCATTAGCCTTGATCCTGAGGTCATTGAGCAAATCTTTAAGGTTCCACATAAAGCAAAATGTGTTGATTTGACTAAAGAATCATTTTTGGCATGCTGAAATGGGCAAAAGGACAATTATCAGAAGTATGTCAATCTTTACTGGTTACACAATAAAAGAAGCAATTTCTCCAGATGGCCAAAGACTGTTCTTCGGTCTAATTTCAAACAAGAATATAAGGATTTCAACATCCTTCTCAACTGGATTTGTGGCCTTAAAGATTCTAGTAATTTCGAGCCATGAATGTATAAGTTCATGTTTCAAATTATGGAGAATAAAAAACACATCTTTTGGGGAGAACTCATTAGTACTGCACTTCGCCAGCAGATATGCAATGTGGGAACATCAGTGCCCTTCTTTATGAATTCTTATCTTGTTTACATTGTTGCTGCCATGGGATCTTTCTCTAGTCTTTCTACCAAGGGAGATCATCTTCAGGTTCTTATTTGGAATTACTATGACCAAATCACTTTGGCAAATAGTAAATTCCATTACAGAAGAATCCAAAATGCCTTCTTTGGGCATTTCCAGTGCTTGTTCAATAAATAGTTATCTGTCAAAAGAGTATCTATTGTAACATGGGAGAAGGTGAACCAGTACGGTTGTATTTTTATTCAGTTTCCCACTTTCACAAACTTGAGAGTTCGATATTTCAAAGGTGAGTCATATACCTTACCTAGGTATGCTACAGATTGAATCATCTTGATGGAGCTAGCTAAACAGCTCATGGACATGCAAAGTGATCAACATGTTTTGCATAGGCCTGGTTTTGGCATTACCTCAGCTAAACCTTTGGCTATTGACAATTATTCAATCATTTATGTGCCTAAAGCAAAGAACATGGAAGCAGAGTTGCAGTTGATCACCTTGTAGAAGTTCAAGGCTAGATTCAATTTTAACTAACGAGAGATGAACTCTCAAATGAAAAGAGTCTACATTCATGTTCATCACATCGATGACATCTGGATAGATATGAGGACAGAACTTGACATTATGAAGATGGAATACTACAGATTAACCCTGCAGCAAATAACTGATTTTAACATGTTGGAAGTCCCTTCAAATTTCCAAGTTGAAAATGATGGCAACATCCTGGATCCGGAGTTTCATCAAGCCAACTTTGATAAGAAGTACCCTTCTATTCAATAGCAACAAAAGGAAGGTACGTCTATCATGGATAGATTTGAATCCGTCTTGGTAAACACTAACAAATGGTTGAAAAGTAAAGGCCTTAAAAGAGTAAATCCTAAGATGGGTTTGGATTGTGAGAGTTTTGGTCCTCTTGGCTATTGTCGGTAAGTTCTATATTGTAGCCGACAGGTAGAATAGTATCCGAAGGGGCACGTGACGATTGAGTCACCCCTTCGGGAAAGTATATGTACACCGTCCGGAAAGGACTTTGGGATCATCATTGTAATCAACCATATTGAACATTGTAGTATCTTCTATATACATGCGAATGATAAATAAAAGGAATACTTCTGTCTTACATGTTCTTGTCTATTGTTTGAATGCATTAATAAACCGTTTACCCTGTACGGTAAACATTTGGCACTGTTGCCTATAAGGACTAGGTGCTATGAATGTCGAACACATTGAATAAAGATAGAAATAAGAATCCAGAAGATGATAGCATAAGTGTGGCACAGGAAATATTAAACTGCACACAGCAAAGCAACCGAAGGCACACACTCCAACAACTCATCGAAGGGTACAGCAATGGTGTCACAGGAGACAGGAGGTGACCATGGTACCAAGGGAGCACTGACGAACGGAGTGCAATCACCAAGTTGATCAAGGGAGAGGTCGATAGAAGAAGCTCAAGAAAGGCGAAGGGTGATCAAAGGAACAAAGGAAGAATTGGCAAATCGGTATACGCCAAGGGGGATTCCGGACGAAAAAGCATGGACTAGCGCGGCTCGGAGTGTCAAAGGAACACGAGCATGGGGAGAACTCTTCGTCCTTGACACACCTAACGAGCAAATACAGTTTGGTCAAAACAACCAAGTCCTTATGGAAGCCTTCACGCCACTTGAGAACATAGGTGTCCATAATGCAAGTGTTTAGAGCGGTAAGGGAGTATAGGACAACGCGGATATAGACAGCAGCAAAAAGCAAAAGAAAGAAAAGGCACTGATGGCCGGTCCAAAGGAAAAGTTACCAAAGTTCAATGGGGATGGCATGGTTGACCCAATCAGACACTGCAAAACTTGCGAAATGATTTAGACAGCGAATGGGAAAAACGACTAGGACAAATGGGCAAAGCAATTTCCAGCCACCTTACGAGGTGTAGCAATTGATTGGTTTTCTAACATTGATCCACCAAAGCTAACCACATGGGGAAACATAAAGAAGGAATTTATTACAAAGTTTCAACTGCTACGAGACAACAATGAGATAGTAACAGAAATCTACAACACAAAACAAGGAAGAAATGAAACAGTCCATGTATATGCTAGAAAACTAAAAGAAATAGTAAATAAAATGGAAAGTAAGCCAGCAGATGAGCTGAAAAAGAAATGGTTCATAGAAGGACTACGCTCAGAGTTATAAAGGAAAATGAAGATTGTACTGCCATCATCGTACTGAAGCATACGATTGATCGATGGACTTAGAGAGTGAACAGAAAACAAAAAAGAAGAAGAAAAGCAAATCATCCAACTCGGATGAATCCTCTTTTGAGTATAACAGTAGTGATGAAAAGGGCAGTAAGAAGGTCCAAGCTCTCCAAAAGTATATGATCTAAATGATGAAAGAGTTTAAGATTATGCAGAAAAAGAATAGCCAGACCAAAGAAAACAAGCTATGGTGCACAGAATGCAACACAGAAGGTCACAGTAAGGGATCCTGTCCGAAGAATCAGTTCTGTGATATCTACCAAATTGCGGGACATTCCACAAAGGAATACCCATTCAATATGAAAACAAGAGGGCATCAACAAGTGCTCCTGACACAAGAAGCATCCACATCTGGAGGGAACAGAAACACAAACAATGACAGTGCCACCTCGGATGGGTACAAAAACAACAGAAGGGGACAAGACAACAATACCAACAACAACAATAATAACAATAATAATGGGAGCTGCAGTCGGATTCAGTATGATGCGAATGGTCGACCGATGGTTCAATGTCGAGCATGCAACTTGTGGGGCCACTTTGCATGAAACTGTACAATGACGAACACACTGCAGTTATTATGTAGATGGTGTGGTCCTAGAGACCATGAAGATGCCAAGTGCCTAAAATTGAAATCAGGATTGAACTTGATCAGCATCGAATCGGAAACGAACTAAGAGGAAGTCCTAGCAATAACATGTAAACAGGAAAAGCTATACTTAGACCCTACAGAAGAAAAGAAGAGACTAGAAGAAGCACGAGCAGAAATTGAGAAGGTAATGCAGATAAAGAAACCACAAACGGAGAAGGGGGACATTGTGGGTACCTCAATGAGGAACTATGTAGAACAGAACATCATAAAGCCAATATTATAAACTAGAGTGCCAGTAAAATTAAATAATCTGATCCTCACAATGCCCCAACTACGAACGACACTCTCAAACATGGCTCTGGCTACTAAACTAAGAGAAAAACCTAGGAAGGAGAAGGAAAGTAGAACAAGCGCAGCAGACCCAATGTTGCTACCCTCATATCAGTAAGGCATCCATCGGTCATAGAAATGGTTATATTGGGAACAATCCTCTCAGATACAATTGCGGATGGAGGTTTGGGGGTAAATGTCCTACCAAAAGATTCTTGGAAGAAGTTGGGATAGCCGACATTGTGGCCACCCACGTTCCAAATGCTCACTACAGACCAACAAGGCATTAAGCCTCTAGGGATCCTGATGGCACAACCAATAACTATTGGAACACAATCATTCCTGCTTGACTTTGTAGTTATTCCATTAAAAAGAAGGGGATATGATGCCATTCTTGGACGAGGGTGGCTCGTACAAGAAAAGGTTAAACACGACTAGAAGAAGAATACACTATCAATGGAGAGCAAAGGACGAAGATTTATTATTGATTTACACACGCAAATGGTGGGAGAAGAAGCCAAATCATCTGATTCAGAAGGAGAGAATGAAAGTAAGAAGTAAATGGAATCAAATGAAAAAGGAGTGTTGAGATTAGGAGAGTTGAATGATGACGACCTAGACTCAGTGAACAGCCTATTCCACTAGCAAATGGAGGATTATGAGCTCTTTCCACGCTGTAATAAGTTAAGGGTCGACGAAGGTGAGAAAGGAGAGGAAAATGAATGTCCAAAGGAATACAGAAAAGCGAAAGAAGGAAAGGTAGTTAGGATGGAAGTTGAAGGGAAGAACATACCATGTGAACTCAAAAAAAGGAAAGATTTCAGTGTACGGTACATGGTCAAGGAACTGCACAGAAAGAAAATGCTACGTTGCACTACAAATTTAGTAGAAAGGGACCGGCGGCAAGGAAAACACATCATACGGTCGGCACAAGAAATAAAGAGGAAGGGCTTAATAAAAACTTCAGCAGCACAAAGTGAAAGTTCTAAAATCAAGAATACAGTTATTGATGGCAAGGAGTGACAGCCGATGAAATTCATGGTACCAAGTTTGAGGATTGTGATCGGAAACAAGCTTGGAGATATGGAAAGTCTGAGGGAGGAATGGTATAATTTAAATAAACTTGATGAGCAATGATTGCGGGCAGAATGGGCTACGAAGGTTATACAGAATAGGCATAAGGCATGGCACGACAAGCACTTGAAGTTGAATAGACAACTAGTGTTGAAGTATAATGGGCGTAACAAGATCAGACCAAACAGATTTAAAATAAAGTGGGTCGAGCCATATAAAATCCGTGAAGTGGACAATAACAAAGCAATCAAACTATGGACGCTACACGGAAAGGAAGTGGCCAATGCAGTGAATGGGTCGAAGTTAAAAATCTACCAGGAAAGAAATAATGCACCTCTTCCGCAAACGAAGAACTGAAGGACAGTATAAAAATAATAATATTAGTGTATATATGTAAATAGGTGTAAATAAGAATTAAAAATTTCATAGTTGGTAGAAGTAGGAACGCACATAAAGCAATGAAAAAAACATGGTATGGTCATTATTAGTCACCGTATGGGAAAAGAGACAAAAGTAGCATTGTAGCCGTATGGTGAACACAAAGAAAAGAAATAGCGTTGTACGACCAGTAGATAAAGGCTAACCATACAGTAAACAATTTCTAAAAACAATCCATTGCCAAACTGTACCATACAACATTCATGTAAGGAGGAAAAAATGTATGGGTTTATGACTCGATAGGCAATTCATACCGTATGGCCATACAGAAGGAGGGAATTGAAATGCAAAACACCGTACGGTGTACGACCCATACACAGAATAAAAGGAATGAAACATCACTAAAACCGTACGACCAGCCAGAGAGTACAAACAGAACTAAGACAACAAAGAGCTGGAAGATGATAGTACGGCCGCACAGGCAATATAAAAGATAGAAAGTGGAACCAAAAGCCATACACCGTACGGACTCCTAGAAGTAGTCATTTCGTACGATATAAGAAGACACAGAAGTGGAAGCTGACATGCCATATGGACTTTGAGAAAAGGGGATTGAAGTAGGATATATATGTCCGTATGGCCTAGGTGCAAGGGAAATCACCGTATAGTAGGAAGAAAAGTGAACCGTACGGCCTCACTTCCATATGGCCTTGAGGAGAACAAATCATTGATCGTACGGCCACAAGCAGAAGGAAACTTAGCATATAGCTGCACCATTGCAAAACTTGACTGTATGGCCATATAGAAGAGGGAGAGACACCATACGGTAGTAAAGGAAGGGTGAGATTTAGACATCGTACAACTATAAGAGGAAGAATAACCCTATATGGACAAAGAAGACGTTGTACAGCAGTAGAGTATGGGTATGATGCCAACCATACAACATAGACATAGTCAGCTATACAACACAGAAGTCTGAGATCATCGTACAGACTCACTTGAAGGGAAGCAAATTGCAGTACACCGGTAAACACAAAAGAAAGGTGATAGGAGGTTTAAAAAAAAAAAAAGACGACAAATCAAAATAGTTGAGAATGGAAAACGCATGGTATCGGAGGGACAAACATAAACAAGTAATGAAGAAAACATGAGCAGTTGGCAAAAAGAGTGTGGGATTGGAAGAAAATCACAAAAATGGTGTGTTCCATGGACTTTTGTGTGGGTTTGAGAGTGTTAATTTGGTCTTGGTGGCAAGGGGTATCGCGACAGGGAGCACACTTGGGGCTCTGGAGGATAGAGAGGTTCTCTTGGTGGATGCATAGAGAGCTCGAGAGGAGTTGATCATCCAGTTGGAGGTAGTAGAGCGACACTGGGCTCAGTGTACCCAAGCGTTGGAAGTAGAGAAGGCAGCATAGGTGGCTATCAAGGTCAGATTGGCTAAGGTGACAATATTGTGTTAGTAGAGGCTACAGATGCAACGTGTTTTGGAGACCAGTTTGGTGCAGGCATGGGAGAAATGTGATTGTGATGTGACGGAAAAATATCTATCCTATTAGAGTTAGTCACAATTAGTGTATTCTATATTATTAATCTGTCTCGGATATTTTGTAACTGTCGTCCGGAGACGACTTTACTTTTTGGGGGGGATGATGTCAGTAAATTCTATAGCCAACAAGTAGAATAGTATCCGAACAGGCACGTGACGATTGAGTCACCCCTTTGGGAAAGTATATGTTCACTATCCGGAAGGGATTTTGGGATAATAATTGTAATCAACATTGTAATCAATCATATGGAATATTGTAATATCTTCTATATACATGCAAATAATAAAAGGAATACTTTTGTGTTACATGTTCTTGTCTATTGTCTGAATGCATTAATAAACCATTTACCCTGTACAGTAAACATTGCCAACACTTGGTGCCGCTGATACTCCCAAAAATGTCAAACCTCTTGGATGAATTGCAGTCTCAATGATTCAAAATTTGCATCCCAAGCATGTACAGTAGCAAAGGATTCTTTTCAGCCACCAAATTTTCAGTTTGATCTCAAAGGTATTTTTCAAGCAATTGGTATGAATTTGAGTTATATCTCCTTGAGTCTGTAATATCCCTGTTGCTCTGATGCTTGAAATTTTTCAAACAATGGACAAGGTATTGTATGTCATCTCAGAGGAATTTTGACAAACAGATTTGTTAGTATACAATTTTCAGATTCAAATTTATCTTCATAGATCTTTCCTATTACTCTTCTCTGTATCAGCAATGCTTTCCAATTAGTCTTAGGGTTCAAATGTCCAACTGCCAAGGGCCACAAGCGATCACATTTGTTCTTGTGGAATATGTTGACCGATTTAGACTGGACTTAAAGGTAATCAGAATGCACAGGACACCACTAGAATGCACAGTTTTTAGTAACTCTTCAAACAACTGTCCAGTAAATATTAATTTTATGTTCTTGTTCCTTTTCAATGCATAACGTATTATATAGGAAGAGTTTCCAACATTTTTGAACATGAGTCTGCAGAAACAAACAACCTAGACTACTTCACTGGTTCTTAGCAAGGAACTAACCTTTTAAAACTCCAACTAGTACCTTCAATAGTGACTTTCCCTTCAGTTCTATGCACATTCACCATAATAATGCTTTTCCAGGTAACTTTGAAAGTCTTGAGAAATCTTTCCAACATTCTGCAACTCCTAACGATGATCACCAACAATGTCACCAAGGTTTAATTATCTTCAACATGCTTCATGCCAAACAAAGGACTAATGTTTGAATGCAACCAATAGAGGAGAAATATTAACCTCTCATACTAATATCCTCGTAAATCAAATTAATCTTCCCAAATGTTCGTCATGTATGGAAACTATTATTGGCTTCAAGTATACTGCTGCTTACTTAATACTCAACAAGGAGAATTATTAAATCTAAAATGTCGATAACTCAAATAACATTAATGTAATACCTTTATGAATTAAACAACCGTAGGGCCCCACTATGAAATATTAAGGCTTTCCCCTTTAATCCATGGAACATATATCTGAAGTTCACAACAACAACAAAAAATCTTATATTGGCAAATATAAATGCCCCAATGAAAACTTTATCGAGCCCGATAATAATAACAATGTGTGCACCATATAACCATGAACATAACTTGTCTGCCCAAACACAAATGTTTACCTTGTAGTGTCCCCAATTTTGTCAGCATCAGAGTTTCAGGGATTAGCCTATTATTGTGATCCTTGTAGGCTAATTATTGTGGATAGAGGGTCTTCTGTGGCAGTGGCTTGGCTTGGGAGGGTCTTATCTTCTCCACATCTCAGTAAGTTACAAGTTGGTCTTCGTTTGGCTTAGATCAAACTTCATTTTAGTTTTGTGTACTTACTATTTGTGGTAAGTTGGTGTTGATCGAGATGGACCCTTTCTATCTTTGGAAAGTGCATTTGATCACATGGAGAAATAATAGGTATGATGAGTATTTTGGGAGTTATTATATTTTTAGTGGCCAAATTATTATTAATTATTAAATGTTTATTATAAAAAGTTATAATTTAACTTTGTAACTTCACTTAAGTTGAGAGTTGAGTTATCATTGGAAAGTGTCATTTATTAATTAATTAAGCCAAGTCAAGTGAGAGAATCTAATGGAAGCTTCTAATTAATGTTTTGTGGTGAAGCTTCTTGAGTGAAGTTACATTTTGGCAACAAAAGGGAATATGGAGTTTATAAATGTTACAAATGTAAATGGCGGAATACTTGAATGAATTAATCAGAGATCAAACTGATCTATATATACAAAGAGGGGAGTCGGATAGAATAGAAACATTCTATTCTAGACTACACCTAAATATTAGAAACATTCTAATATTTACAGAGATATAATAAGATATAATAGTGAGCATTAAAAAGAAACATGAAGGTTATTTTAATACCCCCCCTTAATGCTCAATCTATTTACTACACCAATAGATCCCCTGAATTTAACAAACTTGTCAGGACCAAGGGGTTTAGTGAAAATATCTGCTAATTGCTCTGAGGTAGGAACATAGCGTAACTGAATAGATCCATCTTCTACTAATTGTCGGATGTAATGGCAATGAAGCTCTATGTGCTTGGTTCGTTCATGAAACACTGGGTTCTTGGCAAGTTTGAGTACGCCCTGATTGTCTGAAAACAAAGAAGTCGAACCTGCTTGAGGAATATGCATATCTGCAAGCATCTGCCGGAGCCAAATTGCTTCACAAGCTGCCTTGACAACTCCTCTATATTTTGCTTCTGTAGAGGAGAGTGCATGTGCTTGTTGCTTCTTACTGGTCCAAGTAACTGTTGCAGATCCGATACTAAACACATAGCCAGAAGTAGATTTCCTATCATCAACTGAGCCGGCCCAATCGGAATCAGTGAATCCACTGAGTTGAGGAGTAGTACTCCTTGTGTAAAGAAGACCATAATCTAAAGTACCATGTACATAGCGTAACACACGTTTCGCTGCAATCCAATGATCAGTCTTGGGGTTTGTCATGAACCGTGAGATGTAGCTGACTGCAAAACTGAGATCAGGTCTAGTAGTAGTAAGGTAGATGAGACTACCTACTAGCTGCCTGAAGAGTGTTTCATCTACAGGAGGAGAAATAGATTGTGCGAACAATTTCAGACCAGTCTCCATTGGAGTGGAGGCAGATTTGCAATCCTGCATTCGAAACCTATCAAGCAAACTTCTGGCATACTTGGACTGAGACAAAAAAATACTATTGTCAGTCTGCCAAACCTCAATACCTAAACAATAATGAAGCAATCCGAGATCTGTCATATCAAAAGTTCTGCATAGATCCTGTTTGATTTCTGAAATCAAATGTTCTGAATTTCCAGTAATGATCAAATCATCCACATAGACAACAAGAAAAAGAATATCATTACCAGAGTGTTTAATATATAGATTACTGTCTGACAGACTACGCTGAAATCCTTGAGCAACCAAGTAATGATCAATCTTTATGTACCAAGCCCTAGGGGCCTGTTTAAGACCATAGAGGGCCTTCTGGAGTCTACATACTTTGTGTTCTGAACCGGCAACCTTAAAACCTGGGGGCTGCGTCATGTAGACTTCTTCCTATAATTCACCATTGAGAAAGGCGCTCTTCACATCCATCTAATGAACTTTCCAACCATACTGAGTTGCAATTGCAAGAAGAATGTGAATAGTGCTCATCTTGGCTGTCGGTGCAAATGTCTCCTCATAATCAATGCCTTCGCGTTGGGTGAATCATCGAGCAACAAGTCTAGCTTTGTATTTGTCCAAGCTACCATCTACATGGTACTTGACCTTATAGACCCATTTACAGCT
The DNA here is from genome assembly GCA_028749045.1 of Cupressus sempervirens. Classification (NCBI taxonomy): domain Eukaryota; kingdom Viridiplantae; phylum Streptophyta; class Pinopsida; order Cupressales; family Cupressaceae; genus Cupressus; species Cupressus sempervirens. Next base: position 297,268,560 of record CM053791.1, on the reverse strand, counting down.
AATGGGTTTCTTCCTAGGAGGGAGATCTGAAAGAAGCCAAGTGTGGTTCTTTTGAAGACTCTAAAGCTCAAAATCCATTGCTTGTTCCCATTCTGGAATTCCTTTGGCCTCTGCATATATCTGGGGCTCAGGGATACTGTGGATGTTGGCCATAAGAGCTATATTAACTGTGTTGTGTTGAAGGCTCTTGTTTCTGGAGGTTCTACCCTCAATGAGTTCATTAGGACGAAGATCACTAATCGTTTGAGCCCACCATTTTGGCCGAAGAGTCGAGGAGCCAATATCAGATGCTGACGGAATAGCTGGATGAGAAGCAGGAGCAGGAGTTGTATTATCTGGAAGTGACTGAGGTGGTGTATCAATAGCATCAGATGACTCATATAAAATAGAAGAACCCAAGTCAAAGATTGCTGAAGAATGAATCTCGGAATGTGGTGGGGAGTCAGAGAGCGGAAATGGTCCAAATTCCTCATCAAACACAACATCACGACTGAAGATTAAACGATTAGTATTTACATCAATCAGTCTGTAGGCCTTATGTGTGTGACTATATCCTGTAAACATAAGTTTCTGGCTTTTGGAATCCAACTTAGTGCGTTTGGCATCAGGAATCCATACATATGCCAGAGAGCCAAAAACTTTCAAATGGTTGATCCTAGGTTTGCGACCAGACCAGGCTTCCTCAGGAGTCTTATGATTAACTGCAAGGGTGGGTGACCGGTTAAGAAGGTAGACAGCTGTGGATACTGCTTCTGCCCAATATTTTCTGGGAACATTTCTATGTTCTAGCATAGTCCTAGCCATTTCTGTGATGGTACGGTTTCGACACTCTACAACACCATTTTGCTGAGGGGTGTGAGGTGTGGTGAACTGACGTCTAATGCCATGAGTAGTACAGAAGGCAAAGAAAGCAGAAGAACAGAATTCCCCCCCATTATCGATCCTAAGAGTACGGATGGAGGAACCAGACTCTTTTTCTACTAGAGCTTTAAACTGCTGAAATACAAGAAAGGCATCTGATTTTTGCTTAAGAAAATATACCCACATTTTGCGACTGAAATCATCCACAAAGAGTAAAAAATACCTGTTCCCAGTAATAGAAGGAGTATTCATAGGACCACATACATCAGCATGGACTAGCTGAAGTACTCTGTATGCCCGCCATGATTCACCATTCTTAAATGGTGTCCTATGTTGCTTCCCTGCTTGGCAAGCTCCGCAAACGCGATGGTTTTGGGTCTGAATATTAGGTAGGCCATGGACTAAATTATCTCGAGCAAATTGTGCTAGATATTGAATGTTCAGATGACCGTATCGCTGATGCCAGAGACTGCTGAGAGCGGATGATTCGGCGATGAAGGCATGCTCAAGGGAATCACCTGAATCTACAAGCCTATAAATACCATGATCCTCAAGACCGAAAGCAAGGGTAGTGCGGGAAACACGATCAATAATTGAACACTTATTTCCACTGAAAACGACATCCAACTGAGGAGAGTGCTTCATAATCTGACTAACAGACAGAAGATTATGTTTCATGCCAGGAACATAACATACATTGAGAAACATGAGTTTTCTTCCTCCAGACTGAATCTGAACATTGCCCTTGCCGACAATATTGTATTCTTCACCGCCTCCAAAGATTACTGAGTCAGAATAGGGAGTGAATTCAACAAACCAATCACGCCTATGAGTGAAATGTCGGGAGGCACCAGAATCGATGTATCAAGCAGAAGATTTCACATGATTTGCAGGTATGCTGGCCATAAAGGCATGGTAGATAGATTCTTTCTGCTCTGAGTGTTGGGCAGCATTGGCGTGCTGTTTAATTGAGTCCAACTTTTGATGCTGCTGATACAGATGCTTATAATATGTGAATATTTCAAATGGCACAAACTTCGAGGTGAGAAAATGAAAGACCCAGAAAAATTGGAGAAGTAACCAGAAAAGAGCTCGAAAAACCCAAAAATAAAATGTTGTCGAAATCCGGATCCGCTGGCTCAAAAATTGAGGCACAAAAAACGAGGCACCCACAAAAATCTGATGAAGACCCATTTGAGATTTCAAAAAACCCACCAAGAATATGTGCTCAGAAAATTTTTCCGAAGTCAAAAACTAGGGTTTCGAGCAGAATAACAGTCGGCGGCCAAAAAGGTCAAAAAGGTAGAAAAAAGATGTTTGCAGGTGAAAAAAAACAACAAAACCCAGCAGCTGAAACGCAAGCAGAATATCCAACAGGGATAGACAGACCTGTTTTTGAAAAAAAGACCAAAAAATCCCACTTTTTGAGATCTGGATGTGAACAGATTTGAAAAAACGACCTCCAGATTTGAAAAAACGACCTTCAGATTTGTCACTTACAGACTAAGCTACGGGTTTCCAAGAACGCCAGTAGCTGAAGACACAATTTTTCAATCGATTTGCACAGAGGGTTTAAACCCTAGCTCTGATACCATGTTACAAATGTAAATGGCGGAATACTTGAATGAATTAATCAGAGATCAAACTGATCTATATATACAAAGAGGGGAGTCGAATAGAATAGAAACATTCTATTCTAGACTACACCTAACTATTAGAAACATTCTAATATTTACAGAGATATAATAAGATATAATAGTGAGCATTAAAAAGAAACATGAAGGTTATTTTAATAATAAATACAAGCTCATTTCATTGGCAAAAGCATGCTTGATTATTTTATTTGCTTTTGATGCCTTTGTGGCTTTTTCTGAGGTTTTGATTTTTATGGCCCTTGCTGAAGTATTAGGGTTTGGAGATTTTGAGAATTGCATTTGCAATCTAGCTGCTGAGGTATAGCTAAGATTGCCTAACTTCTCTACTATTTATCACTATAGCTGAGAAGTGATAAATGTCAAAGGTTCAATATTAGAAGTTGCATTCAGTTTAATGCTGATGTATGTTGAATTGATTCATATATTAACTTTGATTTAGGGTGTCTTCTTTCTCTATGCTAAGAAGGCAATATTTGTGGGGAAAAATAGTGTGGATTTGCATTGTTGGCATTAACATTTTCCAGCAAATTGGCATTTCTTTGGTGTTTGATTATCTGCATTCAGGGGCTGCACATCATGTGGTTTTGCCAGGAAATTGTGTGATCGGAAACTACCACCGTGGGTCTATTATATCTCTGTTTCTTTTGGCACCATTGCTGGCACCTTCAGGCTGCAACATTATTTATATTCTGGACATCTAGGAAATCCCTGGACAACATGGGAATAAAGTGCATGTTCTGCAAATTCTGGGAGTGTGAATTCAGCACCTGTAGACACCATTTTTGGTCACATTTGTCAACTCCTGCAATACATTTGGGCAGCATTTCAGTTTGGCAATATTGGATGCTAACCTGGGTAGTTTATTGAAGTCCTTGACATACAGTTATCTGCAACTTTCCTTGGGCTGTGATTTGAAAATAGACACCATTGTTTACAAGTCCATTATTACATATTCGGGTCACTCCAATTTCCTTGTACATGTGGTAGTGAAACTTGAATAAGAATTTGCTAATTTTTCATTCCTTTCTCTTTAGCTTGTTGTTCAAATTTAGCATAGCTCTCATTAACATTTATACATGTTTTTTGAAAAATCAATAAGTAGAAGCAAAAGGGAAGATAGATACATTTTGCAAATTATCTACATAGGTTGGATTGGTTATAACTCATTTCTGGGCTATTAAGATTGATGGACAAGTGTTTGACAAAATGTCAAACAACTAAATAGAAAAGAAATTGGTGTTTGTCAAGGTTATAACCAACAAGGTTATTACATACCTCCAAATATTTTAGCTTGTCTCCAATTTATTAAACTTCTCATTAGAAATATTTGAGTCGGAACATATATCAATTATATTTGATCGTTTTAATAGTTTGCTCAAATACAAAGGTCACCCAATTAAACTATTATGTTCAATAATAGTCACGATTTTTACTAATTCATGTTCACTCATATTACGGCAAGAATATTTTTTATTAAAGGCAATCTTCCCCAATAATGCATGCACTTATTATCTCAAGTCTTATAGAGCACAATTGTCAATAATATTTAATCAAGCGCTAAATATTACCATAGTTGATTTTGAACTAGATGAATAAAATAAAAAAATTATCTTTCCTTATAATGTCAATTTTTCTGCACAATCACTGATTCAAGGTAGGTAGGTAGGGCCCCTACGGGCAGTGATTGATACTGATTTAGGGCCCTATAGAGCAGTGATTGAATTGATATCATTGTTCTCGAAACCATTGTTCTCCAGAAGAAACCATTAGACCCCTACATACCCATATACGGGGCATCTCGGACGTGGGATCTTGGAATCAAGGAAGTTAGTGAGAACCCTATTGTCACTCCCCTACCTACTATCATTCTCCATTATTTGGCTCTCCTGGCCATCCATGCAATGAGAATGCATAAATGCCCTATTGGCTGCCTATACCTTTCCTCCTCCCACCTAGCCACCCCATCCCCTACTCTAGATAGTTTCCCTACTGGCCAACCACAATGGAACCTTTAATAAAACTTCAATTTCCGTATATATTTGAAATATAGAGTATATGATACATCGGACTCACTAATGACACTCGAGGAAAGACTGCTCTGTTTTTTTTAAAAACAAATTCGTCAACGACTAATAACAAATAACAAATTCACCAGCGATTGATAAGAAATTTTTCCCTCATTTCTAATAAATATATTTTTAATGAAATTTTGACTATACCCAACAGGATGGCAAGGTCGATGCTTTGATACCATTGTAATATCCCTAACCAGATTTTTTTCAAATCCCTTGAATGAATCTCATAATTTTTTAAACAAATATATGTATTGCAATGCATTTCAGATTTTACCAGAAAACCCCAATAAACAACCAGATTAAAGAAGTCCCAAAATATTATTGCATTAAATCTCCAACATAAATACATATAAGAATTGATATTTCATTGAAGCACTTCAATAAAATAAGCCGGAAATCCAATTATAGACACAAAAACAACAAGAAGATTGGATAATATAAAAGATGAACCTAGAATACACTGTGAAACACGTGTGGTGTCTCCAACTGACAATGGGTTTTTATCCACTGTTTGAGCTTAGGGTTTCTGTCCTCTCACTTGCTGAAAGCTGAAGCTTTCGAAAATAACTCTCCAAGAGAGAAAAATGAAGTCTGAATCATAAACCAAGCCTACTGGAAAGGAGCTTCATCTCCCCTTTTAAGAACAAATAGGTGACTCTTCTCATTCCCATTGTGTTTCTTTATTTCCTCTTTTTTTTAAATAATACGTTTCTCCCACTTAAGGAAATAAAGTGCCCATAGATAATAAAGTGATACTACAAGATCACTTAAGTTATAAAGTCACTTTATAATAAATCTTTTGAATCTTCAGGCATTCAAATCTCTAACCATATGCACTCAAATATGCATGTGTGATAGCTCGCCAAAAAGATCTCGACAAGACACTCCTAGTCCAATCCTGCAATACCAGAATACTAAGTTTGCTTACTAATTAACTGTTTAGAAACCCCACTGAAGCAATCTTGATTAGTCCGCAATTGAAATCACCTAGGCCAAAAACTGCTCTGATAACATTGAAAACCTGGTTTTCCCATAGGACCAAGGCAAAACAGGCTAATGCTACAACAAAACCCACTATCTAGAAAAGGGGACATGATAAAGTATCTACAAATTAAATTAAAATAAATTAATTAAGTGCAGAAAAATAATGTGTAAATAATAGAAGAAAAAGAATAAGTATTCCTCCATCTTTAAAGTCTACTAGGGAGAATGAATAGGTATTTATGGGAAAGGAAGTAAGTTAGGATAAATGACACTAAGCCTGGATGTTCACCGAAATCTTGTTAACAAGGAGGGCAGAATGAAGGAAGAAAGAATTGGATGAACTTTGTAAATACTTTAGTTAGGATTGGACATTATGACTACACATAAGATAAGCAGGAAATGATTGGAGTCCACAATCCGACAAAAGCAAAAAATGTAATCAAAACCTCCTAAGCTTAGAATTATCTTGAATTTTTGAGACTTCCAACAATTGATTGACATAGAGGGGGTGGTGAAGAACAATGCTTATGCAAAATTCACTAAGGGATACCCATCCTAAGCTTTCTCGAATCAGGTAATAAATGATGGGCAAAATGGAATAAAATGCTTATGGGGGCTTGGACATAAGTAAACTTTGGCATTGCTAGATTGCACTTTGAAAGTGGCTTTGTTTGGACATGTGCCTCTTGAGGAACAATGAGAATCTATAAATCTTTGGGATGTAGATCAAAAGAGGTCACTGGGGCATTGCAAGGCATGCAGAACATAATAATATAATATACATGATAGAAGACAAACAAAGAAGAAAACAAGGACATCAATATTAAACATATAAGAGGGTTACTCATTAAATAAGCAATTATGAGAAGATCTATTAATTACAAAAGCAATAGAGAACTACAAATAGATTAGAAAGTTGCTAAAGTAATTAAACAAATTAAATAACGTAAGATTACTAAAAACCGATTGACTGGCTTAAAAGAAAGCTACACGACCATTATACCAAATATTACAATATTATTTTAGTACCCTCCCTTTATGATCATTCTATTAACTACCCTATAGAAGACTTGAATAATTTGTAGGTCATTTGACCATGAATACATACATGGCAAATTCCTTAAAAGGTTCTACAACAGGAGCGTATTGCTGAGACCCTCCTTGGATGGACTTTTGACCTGCCAACCATTTTCTATAGAACTTCCTAATATGGTCAAGAACAGTAACAAGTCGAATACCTTCAAACTTGATGTTGGATAATGAAGCCATCCCTCCCTTTATCTAGAGACCAAGAGCAGATTCTTTCAAACAAACTTCGATTTTTGTTGAGAAAAAATGGCCAAAAATATCTGAAATCATGATTTTGCCAAAATTTGTCAAAAGAAGCTGCTGCAAAACAGCTCCATGATTTGAAACAAAAATCAAAAAATCATCAAACCCTGGATGTAATGATGACATCATATGTGTGATTTTGTGAAAAATTATCAAAAACCCATGTTTTGTAAAGAAAAAGTAAAAAGCCCATTATTTTTTCAAAAACTATAAGAAAGAAGCAAAAGATAATGACAATTTACCTTGTGAAAAAAATCATGCAAAACCCCTCTAAGATCAGATTACCAGCAACCCTTGGGCACAAGAATAGATAACCGTTGCAGATCTGAAAAGCTTCATGTTTTTTTGGGGGGGCGTGGAATGATAAAGAGATCTGCAGAAACCACAATTTTGTAAAAAAATGCTAAAAAATGAAAACCTTTGATTTTTTTTTAAAAATTGAGCAAAAAGTCATCTCAAAATTTCCTTACAAAATGTTAAGGAAAAACCTCAAATTTCTTTCTAATAAAAATCCACCAAAATACCCCACAATATATGTTTTAAAACAAAAGAATAAAAAACTTATAGAAATTTCCTCACAATTTCTAGGTAATTATACCATGAATTTTATTGGGAAAAATTGCCAAAAACCTACCTCTGCATTGATGACATAAGCAATTACAAGATCTCTTAATAACAAAAGCAATTGAGAAGTAAATACAAAATAGAAAGTTACTAAACTAGGTAAACAAATTTAAGAATAAAAAAAGTCACTAAATACTAAAACCTAACTAATTTACTTAAAAGAAAGTTACTTGCATGAGCATCATGTTAAATATTATTATATTATTTTAATATATAGGCCCACATTAGATTGCATGCCTTCGAGAGATATTGTTGGAGATGTTGACCTTGAATTGGCAGCTCCACAAACTCCCCATATAGATGCTTGAATTATAAAGTGCCTTTACAATATTTGTCTGCAATTCGATTAATCTGATCCATAATGCTTTGAATTGTCCATGTTTGCCACTATCTTGATACCTATAATTTTCTAAGGACTCGTTTCCTATAACGACAATGTCACCCACTTGGAAGAATTTTTGAACTGTTTTCTTATCAAACAAATGTTTCATCTTTTCCTGCAGAAATGGACTTCTTTCATGCGCAACCCTTTCTATTATTTCAAGTTTGGTCAATTTATGCAGTCTAAAGGAGATGGCATCATGTTCCTCTCCTTTAATGTGTTGCAATAGTCTATACACAAGAGCTCAAGAGTGATTGACATTTTGGCATTAGTACCAAATATTAATACAAAGGGGCTCCTGCCAATAGCCTTGTTATATATTATCTTGCCTACCTAACCAACATGCTTAAGCTTATCATCCAATCTTTTACTATTTTTTCTTATTGATTGTCATGGTGCTCTTGTAACTAGATTTAGCTTGGCCATTCCCTTGGGGATGATAAATAGAACAATATGTTAAGGTTATCCCATGTTTAGATGTTAAGTCGCGACTTAAGACACATTGCATTATCAACAAATATTTTTGTAGGTACACCAAACCTTGTGATTATGTTATTTAAGAAGTCAATAACCCCTTTAGGTGTAGCATCGTGGTTAGTGTTAGAAGACTCTGAGTTGCTTTAGATTAGGTAAGTTGTTTTGTTGACTCAGACTCAAACTTGAGACCCAAATTTGACAAAGTTCAACAAATTGAATAAAACCATGAAATATAGAGATTTTTTAGGATTTAAAAATTGTTTTATGCATTCTTTGATATGTAAAGTTTAAAGAAACAATAATAAATAAACCAATCAAATAGTAGCCACTTTACATACATACGTATACATTAATCACATATGCGTAAAAGTAGATAAAAAATAGTGTTATGTAGTCCTCACCTTATAGTAGAGGGTTTCAGTTTGCTGTAATTATTGTAGACGCTTCAGTGCTGTTTGAGAGTCTAAACAATCTACTAAAGTAGTTTCCAAGATGGGGACGACAAAGGACAAGGGACAAGTTTTTAGATCAATCATTGCTTTTGCCATGTTTGGGGACTGCAAGGGGATAAGGATGACTATATAAATATAGGGAAATTTGCATATTCATTACTTTCATATGAAAACATGGATAAAGCATGCCTTTTAAACATCATAGAACCTTAACATACAACATTTCAGTAGGCAGACTAATATTCAATATTCATTAATAATTCGGAATTCATTATTAAAATATAATATTAAAATAATAACATACAACATCAAAATACACCCAAGAACATAATTTGGAAAAGAGTCCTTGATCACAAGTTTCAAATTCTTGATAACAACACACTTACCATTATGCCTTGCAGCCTGTAAGTTCTCAAGAGTGTTTCAGCTCAGCCACATGCATATTGGTAAGATAATTGAGAAATATTTTGATAGGTAAAAGAAACAACATCCTCCCTGCTTTGAGGACTCCTTTCCTATAACGACAATGTCACCCACTTGGAAGAACTTTTGAACTGTTTTCTTATCAAACAAATGTTTCATCTTTTCCTGCAGAAGTGGACTTCTTTCATGTGCAACACTTTCTATTATTTCAAGTTTGGTCAATTTATGCAGTCTAAAGGAGATGGCATCATGTTCCTCTCCTTTAATGTGTTGCAAATTGCAATAGTCTGTACACAAGAGCTCAAGACTGATTGACGTTTTGGCATTAGTACCAAATATTAATACAAAGGGGCTCCTGCCAATAGCCTTGTTATATAGTATCTTGCCTACCTAACAACATACTTAAGCTTATCATGCAATCTTTTACTATTTATTCTTATTGATTGTCATGGTGCTCTTGTAACTAGATTTAGCTTGGCCATTCCCTTGGGGATGATAAATAGAACAATGTGTTAAGGTTATCCCATGTTTAGATGTTAAGTCGTGACTTAAGACACATTGCATTATCAACAAATATTTTTGTAGGTACACCAAACCTTGTGATTATGTTATTTAAGAAGTCAATAACCCCTTTAGGTGTAGCATCGTGGTTAGTGTTAGAACTTAGAAGACTCCGAGTTGCTTTAGATTAGGTAAGTTGTTTTGTTGACTCAGACTCAAACTTGAGACCCAAATTTGACAAAGTTCAACAAATTGAATAAAACCATGAAATATAGAGATTTTTTAGGATTTAAAAATTGTTTTATACATTCTTTGATATGTAAAGTTTAAAGAAACAATAATAAATAAACCAATCAAATAGAAGCCACTTTACATACATACACATACATTAATCACATATGCATAAAAGTAGATAAAAACTAGTGTTACATAGTCCTCACCTTATAGTAGAGGGTTTCAGTTTGCTGTAATTATTGTAGACACTTCAGTGCTGTTCGAGAGTCTAAACAATCTACTAAAGTAGTTTCCAAGATGGGGACGACAAAGGACAAGGGACAAGTTTTTAGGTCAATCATTGCTTTCGCCATGTTCGGGGACTGCAAGGGGACAAGGACGACTATATAAATATAGGGAAGTTTGCATATTCATTACTTTCATATGAAAACATGGATAAAGCATGCCTTTTAAACATCATAGAACCTTAACATACAACATTTCAGTAGGCAGACTAATATTCAATATGCATTCATAATTCAGAATTTGTTATTAAAATATAATATTAAAATAATAACATACAACATCAAAATACACCCAAGAACATAATTTGGAAAAGAGTCCTTGATCACAAGTTTCAAATTCTTGATAACAACACACTTACCATCATGCCTTGCAGCCAGTAAGTTCTCAAGAGTGTTTTAGCTCAGCCACGTGCGTATTGGTAAGATAATTGAGAAATATTTTGATAGGTAAAAGAAACAACATCCTCCTTGCTTTGAGAGCTCGTAAACAATCAACTGTAGAGATGAAGTTAAGGAATAGTGTGGAGTTGAGTTGTATCCAACCCATGCTTAGTCCAGGCTGATATCTTCAATGCTGAGATGATCCTTGATGCAAGAGGGTCAAGGGAGATAAAGGGTAGACCACAAACTTTGAGATCAAGTTCTTGTGATCTTCTAGTAACTCTTCAGTAAGCTTGCACTAAACTATTTCTTTGATGCTAGCGAGAGGATTGGTGGTTAAGTTCTTGCGATCTTCTAGTAATTCTTCAGTATGCTTGGACTAAACTATTTCTTTGATGCTAGCTAGAGGACTGGTGGTCATATTGTTGTATACAAAAGCCCATGATTTTAAGTTGTTTCTCAATTTCAAACTTGAAAGAATCCTGCTTGTTGCCAAGTTCTATTTGTTTTTCTTTCAATGCAAGGATGTTGGATTCCTTATCTGTCCCTTGTGCCAGATTGATGTTAACAAGCTTTCTGAGGTCTACATTCTTAGTGACAGTTAAAGAGAGTGATCCACTAGCCCAATCAAAGACTGTTTAAGTGAAATATTTTCAACTTCTAGCTGTCCAACCTACTCAAGTAGTTCAACAAAGGCAACCTCAAACAACTTCCTCTGGTAAGCTTGCAAAGGAGTTAGAGATGACGGAGGGGTGGGGTTGCGGGGGGGGGAGAGGGGCTATCTTTGTTCGATTCCATTGTCGGTCGATGAAGAGAAGCAAAAGCACAGTCAAAAGAGAGATAGGGAGCTGTTAGAAATAGACACAAAAGATGTAACAAGGTGCAACAATGATGAAGAAAAGAGTGGAGTAGCAAGAGAAAATTGCGAGAGTCCTTGAAACATAGCCAAAAAGACTTGTGAAAGGCCCAAAAATGGGGTTGAAAGAAATTCATGCCGTTGGAAGCATGATTGAGTCAAGCAAAAACACTAGCAAAAAGTGTCTCAAGGACCAACAAAGTCGAAGGGCGCAAAGAAAATGAAAGACAAAAATTGAAATACAAAGAATGGAGAATGAATGGCGAAAGGGATGGTTGTGGAAACCAACAAAAACTTGGCAAAACTGTGCACATGAGTCGTACAATGGAAGGGTGGTAATGGAGCTTTGTGCAGGTCGCATGGGAAGACAATAGTTGTGTGCTCCTAAAACACCGTCACAAAATGGTGTGTTTGAAGACAATGACTATTTTTATTTTCAATTTTGTAATTGCATTGATTTTCATTTGAATCATTAATGTAAACATATATGTATGATATAGCGTATGAATTGAAATTTTGAACTATCAGTTGGCATTTTAATGTTTATCTTTGGCATTTGGCACTGATCAACAATGAAGTATCATACAATCAAATGATTTAGTCTTACAATTTTGTTTATTTCTTTAATTTTTTTGTATATATAAAAATATACACAAAGATGTGTACCCAAACCCCAAAGTTTATTTTTCCTCTATCTAGGTCTTGGTTCTCGTACCCATGCCCATACCCATAGTAGTACCGATAACTTAGAAAAAACTTAAAACATGCATGACGGATTGAAAAAACAAATGTAAGATGAACTTACCTCAAATGTAATGGACTTGATGCTCTAGTGCCTTTTATTCCATTACTGTTCTCTTTTCATTGTTTCTCTTCAACACAAGTTTGCAATGTTAGTTTCCGTTCTGGTAGTTTTGAGAGGTGAATTAGGTATATATGTTGTTTAAAGGGATTTGGGAGTCCTTATGGGCACGACCATCCCTCTTTTAAATTAAAAAATATATTTAAAACAAAGTGGGATTGTATTGGAAGTTGCTGAATCATGGGACTTTTCCAGGTGATTTCGGTTACAAAATGTACCGGAATCGGATTTTGAAACCAATATCTTGTGGGTTCAAATCTGGAGTTTGTGTTTTAAAATGTTTAGTGATTCTAGTTTCATCTTTTAGATAATTTTTAAGACCTTTCCTGCTGATTAGCAAGCTCTGAACTTATCTATCTTAATATTTGTGTACCATATGTATTGGTATATGACATTCTATGCTTAATTCTATTTTTTAGCTGCACACACATATACATACATACATATATGAACATATATTTGTGTATGCATTTGTGTTTATATCAGAGTAACAAGACTCGCCACTAGTTGGGTGAGTCGTCTTAGTCAGCGAGTTGCGTTACCTCAGTTGAGTCAAACTGACCCGTGACCCTTTCTCTGTGGGTCAACTAGGTTGACTCGCCTGACTTGCCTAACTTGCCTAGCTAACTCGACTGACTCATCTGATTTTTAATTTTAATTTTCTTAATACATCTAAAATTTACCTTTGCACTTATGTAATCGATGTATGTTATGTATGTGATCAAATTACCTTCTATTCATGATGTTTTTGCGTCTTTAACTTTATTCAATAATGGGTGCATGGAATTTCTTTAAAGTCTAAAAAAATCTCTAAATTTCAAGGGTTTTGTCACTTTGCCAAGTCATTGTCGAGTTACAGGCGAGTCTGAGCCGAGTCACAAGTCGAGTTACCCTTGCTGAGTCTGGGCCAGGTACGAGTCTCGTTACTTTGGTTTGTATGTATGTATATATGAACGTATTGATAACATACCCAACACTCCAAAAAAATTATGTCATACCGGCGTTTCCTACCCACATACCCATACCCATTCCCCTTCTCATTTCCATTCCCAATTTGTCAACTTAGACTGTAGGGGATGGCTAGCCATTCCCAAGATGGTTGAGGAATGTTTGTAAAACATTAGGCTGTCTCAGGGATCGTTAGTTGTAGGATTTGAGCAAAAGCGCATAACAAATCCACGAAGCCCAAGAAAACCTGCATGCAGAAAACCTGTCACGGAGAAGAAAAAGACAAGAAGAGGCAAGGGTTTGATCTGAAAAACTCAAACGAAGAAGAAAAATATTATTCAACGGATTCAATAATTTACAAAGAGATCAATCCTTATAAAGGAGATTGAAACCCGAAAAGGGTAACCTAAAGCCTAAAAAAGCTAGGGTTGCACATTATAATTAATAAAATATTAATTATATGTACCTACAAGATAGCCTAAGCAAACTAGAGTAATAGGCAACTTAATAATTAAATCAAAGTGATTTAATTAATAAGTGAAAACAACTAATTACTCTAACATTAGTTGTCCCTTCCACAAAACAGGACGATTTTGAAATGTCCTTTTTTTTTCATTTCTAGAGGGGTGGTTGGGTAGACTTCCTAAGCATCCTTCTATGTCTGAAATTTATCCTAAAGGGTACAAGGATAAAAGGAAAGGGGACACATGTTGGGAGCACTACCGAAGAGTCATTTTTATGCATGACAAACACTATGTTCCCTTTATCTTTCTTGACTACAAAATCAATTTTATTGTTGTCTTGCTTCTTCAAGTCTAAGTTTTGTATCTATGATGTTTTTCTTGGTGGTTTCCCTCATCTCAAAAGAAGCTCACATTTGTTTCTTATCCTTTTCTCGTTGATATTTACTAAATTGTATGATCAATATTTGCTATAATATCTTTCACTAGAATGTCTTTGGGTGAGGCAAAATGGTGACTTTTATTTACTAATTTAGTCGTAAGTTCATTGAGCATCTCAACGCAAGATTATTGACATTGTTATATGATCCTCTCAATTAATTTGATTTTGTAGCCAAAAGATATTGAGATCCATATCATTCAAATACATGATGCTAAAGTTTCTTCCTTTGGTATGAAGGCAAATCCCTTAGATTAAGGTTAGAGGATGGGATGTTAATAGGACTATAATTACTAATATAATCATTATCCTTTCTTTCTTCATTAACGCAATATTATAATTAATTATATTATTACTTCTATAAATAGTAAATATTGTTACTTAAATGATTATCACCACCTCCAAACTATCCTTTCTCAATGTTGTCAACACATTCTTTCTGAAGGGTTTTCCTTTTAGCAAGGCTTGAGTTTTCACTAATGCCAAGCTCATAAAATGTTTTGGGCACTCTTGAAGTTTCTCTCTTATGGATTTAAAATCTTCTATTCCCATGTTGTCAATTGTTAATATGAACCAGAAGCCCATTTTTATTATAGTTATAGGAAACTTGTGATTATCTAGTTTATCGTCGTTTACAGATTCAACAATCGAAGCATTCTTCAACCCAATATTGGTGCCATATGCATTCTATCATAATTTGTAAAATTAGTTTTTATGTACTACTTAACTGCATTGAATGCATCATGTGCTTGTACATCTGAGCTGGTGTGAATTTGTAGCCAATAATTCACCCACAACTTCAAAGCTAATTCTATATTCAACTCATATGGTTCCAGTAGAGTTTACCCTATTTGCGACTGCAGTACTTTCATCTTTGATTTTAACAGCTTAATGAAAGATTCTTCAATTATGTCTACTGCAAAGATGGTGGATTAGCTTGGCAAATATAGTAGTTAAGTTGTTGGTCCAACACTTCTTTATATAAAATTTTCAATATTTAGGAGGTGAGTCTCGTCAGCTATGAGGCTTGTGTGCACTCTCTTACAAGGAATAATTCACATAAATTTAGGTTTGAGTTAAGTATCTTTGCAGTTGGTAAATATCATTTTTCTTTAGCTGTATTTTAATATAGTAGAAATGTTTCATAATGGTTGAATTGTTTCTTATTTGTATGTATCATATAGGATGAAGTTAATGAAGTAAAATAATTCAGTAATGTTTAAATTTTTTATTTTAATGTATGCCCCAAGTACCGACAAGTCACCTCTTGTGCAAGAAGTGGGGTTTGACGTATCTATTAATACTTCTGTTGCATTTCCAATATAACTTGTAATGGGAATATTATTATTTTCAATGATTAGATCAATAATAACAAGTTACATATAATTTGAGAGATCTGATAGACATTTCAAAATAGGAAGTCAAATATCTCAAATGGAATGTGCAAAGGAAATTAAAGGAAGGCTTAAAATAGGAAGTCAAATATCTCAAATGGAATGTGCAAAGGAAATTAAGAGAAGGCTTGGGTTTAGAAGCCCATCAATTTGAACAAGATTTACAATTATTTAACAGCAATGATTGCTATCAAATACATTACAAAGATGGTTTCTTGTTTGAAATTATTGCTTGATAAATATTCGTGTCACAATTCCCTGTTTTTGCTTAAAGAAAAATGCATGATATAATATTTTATGGTTGCAGGTGTCACTTTTGTATGCCAATGTATCTCCAGATGATATATTGCTTAGGGAGAAGCTAGATGCTCTCTCTGCTAGCCACCCAAACTTCAAGGTAATATGCATTCTGTAAAAATATTGATATGACTGAGTGAGGAGTCCTTGAGAAAGGGATGTTGTATAAGCATCTTGGAGCAAGTTTTAACGTTATTTTGGTTGGAAATGCAGGTTTATTATATAGTAGAAAAACCGACGAGTCATTGGAGAGGTGGAGTTGGTTATATATCAAGTGATATGATTGTAAAAGGCTTGCCTTGTCCTTCAGAAGACACCCTCATACTTGTATGTTAATCTCCTCAAACCTTATGTTCAGTACAAAAAAAGCTATACTAGTTTGTAAAATAAATTAAGAGTGCTTTTTAACCAAAAAATAATAATTAAGAAACTTTAATAAATATAAATATAAATTCTATAATTCTAATAGGACCACTACCCAGTTATTTCAAGTGCATCTACATTATTTAAAAATGAAAAGGGCCAATATTATAATTGATCAAGATATTTACATGCACCTCTGGCCATGGCATTAGATCATGGACAAGAGCATTTTGCAAAAATGAAAGAATTCTAGTTGTGTCAGAAAACTTGACATAATAGAGCCAGAATTTATGACCTCAATATATGTAAGAATTATACTTACACTTGAAATATCTTTGAAGCTCAACATACCATGCTGGTTTTGTTCATTTAATGGCTGATCGCCAATCTCATTATATAAAAAGTTTATCAAAATTGTGGAATCTAGAATAGTTTATCTGCAATACTATATGTCTCTTTTTGCTAAATTCTTCTCCCATGTTTGTGGAAAGATTTCAGGCTTTAGCCATCTCGTCTTCTTGATGCCCTGGCTGCCATGCTGGAGCCCAAGGCATCAGTTGGGGCCTGTAAACTTGTCATGATCCCTCCTAAGAGAATCCTATAATTAGATAAAATATAATAATAATTCATATACTATTGTTGATTATTCACAAAAGGAATAATATTGATAAACTATATAGATAAATACTTATGATTTATCTATTTAATTATATTATTCATAACAATATAATAATAGTTTTATTTAATTGTTTATATTATTCATAACAATATAAGTTATTATTTAAAATATAAACATATTTGGTTAATACGCAAATATACATATTTAGATCTTGAAACTAATATAATTTAATATTTATATAATTAATTGTAAATTGATTTAATTATGAATTAATTAATTTAATATCGATCAATTCTCCCTTATAATTATATATATCAAATATTTTATAAGAATATCATGAAATAAACATATTCAAGAATAATGTTATAATTGTAATATAAATATGAATAATATATTACTTTAAAATATGAGAAATAAATATTATTATAAATAATATATAGAGTAAATATATTATGTAATAATATTACGAATAATGATATTACTAATATTATTATTAATATAATTATACAATCAATACACGAGTTTAATAAAAAAACTAAATCAACATTTATATAATCAACATATATAACTAAACAATATATTAATAAAATAAATAAACATTACACGCCTATTCACTCAAAAGACACATCTTCTCATGAGGCAGCGGTATTCAGATTTGAAAAAAAGGCATGAGTAAGTACACACAACGTGGGATTAACTCAATTCAAATGGTAAGTCCTTATCTCTGCTGCTAAGAAGGCATTCTCATCATTGCACATCCATCTATTATCTGATATAGCTATATAAGGAAAAATAAATATATGAAATAGGATTAGAGGTGACCGGTTTGCAGTAGCGGATAAGGAGCAGATTACACACAATGCGTAGGACTCTATTATATTCAGAAAATTACACCAACGGAGAACACACAGCCAGTGACTGTGAAGAGAGAAGAGGGCAACGAGATACATACATTCAAGCATTTCTCTAATTGGCAACTCAAGCTGCAGGGACTGATTCCAAACATCAAATGCACCAACACTACAATGATCTTGGTGAGACATTCTCATAGAATGAGACAATCGAAATGCTTCACCGAGTTAATAATCAACAAATGTATCTGCCTCTGTAGATAAAGTTGTATGGCAGAAGTGTCTTCCCGAAGATGATAGCTGTGCGGTCTCATTGCCTTTAATGGTTACAGTATACACTGATAATGGATTTGATGGAAATGCATTAAGCCAAAACAACTGGTGGTTGTAAAGACAAATTCACAGAAACCTTGAGTCAGCCAATCACAGTGATTACAGTCAAAAAGGAACGTAGTCAAGTAATAAGCGACCAGCACATAGATCAAGGTAATAAGGAAAGACACAGTCTTTGATAATCACAGATTGAAACAAAATACAGAGATGATGTGCATGTGTCCTAACAATTATCAACTTCAGATAGTTTTAAAAGGAAAGTCGCACCAAACAAAGGACCCTCAAATTGGGTTCATTACAAAACTGGATTAATCTTTAGAAGAAAGCACCTTGGCTTCCACTGAGCTCTTTATTTCCACTTTCTGGCTCTTGGCATAAGGTTAACCTGCATCCTGTTAGATCAAGATCTTAGGAAGCCTACTTCTGGTATTATCTGACAAAAGATGCTTTTCTATGGACTTAAAATTTTGCTGGTTAAATTAAAGGTTATTACCAAACTGGTATCACAGAAAACGTTTCTAGTGGTATATTGGAAACTAAAACAAGAACAAGAAGAATATATGAAATTAGGAATAGTCTCATTGTGATTATGAAGGGAGGGAACTTAGATAGAAGGAATTCCTGTAAACAAGATAAGGGAAAGGAAAAGAGGGAACTTACTGAAATCTTTTACAAGAAAGAGGCAATAAAAGGAAGTAATGTGCTGGGCTTTAGTGCAGATTAACGCGGGAAGGTGTGTGTTTCTGACAAGGTTGTGTGTAAGGCCCAAGAGGATCATTAGGGGAGCATAAGTGGACTTTAGGGCCAGGGAGGTAGAACCTTTAATTGCTTGAAATTCTGAAATTAGGCTAAGTCTGAAATCCTGTCAGCTGAAGAAACCTAGAATCTTTCCCTCTAGGAGTTAAGATAAAGATTCTAGATTCCTTCAGCTGACAGGATTTCAGACAGCCTAATTTTACAGTTTCAGGATTTTAGACTTAGCTGAATTTTAGGACTTAACGTTTGTCTTTCAGCATGATGTCCAGTAGATGAATGGTTGTAACCTTGAGCCCTCGTCTCGTGTAAGACCGTTACTATTCTTGATTATGTTATGGTTAGTTGGAAACAGACTTGTATGTTTAACCATGATAGGAGCTTTTGCTTTGGGCTTAAAAAGAACATCTTTCTTTGGATTGATAGTTTAGTATTCCACTCTTGGGATCTGTGGATGTTATCTGGATCTCCTTTGGGTATTCTCATGATTCGTGTGATCTTTGATTTTAAGTTATCATTTGGTGTTTGGGGATTGTTGGAAGTGTTTGTAAGACTTCCACTGGTGTAGGTGGTTATGTGAGTTTGGCCATGTTCTCTGTTTTATTATCTCGATTAGATGTTTCATTCTTGTACTTGTTTTCTTTATATTGTTAAGTGACTTATCTTAAGAAAAAATAAATTCAGTGCACGTTTTATCCTTGTGTTCCAAGGATCTCCGGGTGGGGCATTACATAAACCAGTAACGTTGCATTTCATATGTAGCCACTAAATTTAACACTTCCTCTTAGCAAATATGAAATCAACTAAGCAGTCATGGATTCTCTCTACATGACAACCCAAGCCAATTTACACAAATTAATATTATAGAACCACTCGACCTGATTACTAGAATAGTTTATTCACAATTAATAATCATGGAATCACTCAACATGATAGCCTTGTAAGAATTATTGCTAAGCCTTTAATCACGGACTCACTCAACATGAACTGTCATGGAATCTCTAAACATGATTTTCACTTCCTCTGGGTGAAAGAGTTATCATATCTGATTCTTATATTCTTATTCATTCACACCAGAATAGAAATAGGCACAACAAAAATAAGACTTAATTTCATTTAAGTCTCAAGATTAACAATACCTGGCTTGTCTCTGAAATAGGATAATTCACCTTTGATAAAGGCTTGGTAAGAATATTAGTGGTTTGTTTATCAATGTTGATGTATTTCAGCTCCATAGCTTTCTGTAGCACCATGTCCCTTTAGGAATGAAATTTAATTTCTATATGGTTGGACTTCTCATGGAAGACATGATTTATATAAATCTTTTTGCAGCTCCGATTATCACAAAAGATTATGGTAGTGTCCAAGCATTCTCCAAACAATCCACCAAGAAGCTTAGGAAGCCATACAGCCTCTCGGGCTGCTGTTCAAGCTGCCACACATTCAGTTTCAGTTGTGCTTTGAGAAACACATTTTTTCTTCTTGTTGCACCAAGAAATCATAGAAGATCCAAGGCTGAAACAAAAACCTGAGATTCTCTTTCTGTCCACAATGCTTCCAGCCCAATCAGAATCAAAGAACCCATGAAGTTGAAGATCATTAGTGTGGGAAAAATTCAATCCATACTTTAGAGTGCCCCAAACATATCTCAGGATATGTTTGGCAGCGATGAGATGAAATTTCCTTGGCTGACACATAAACTGACACAGGAGTGATTGGAAATCTATCCCATCCTTTTGTAAGAACCCTCTTGCTACAAATATAGCTTTGAATTTTTTCACACTACCATCAGCAACTGTTAAATTTGGAACAACCACTTAGAGGAGATAGCTGATTTTTACCTTTTGGATGGGGGACAATCTCCCAAATATCATTTTTTATGATAGATTCATATTCCTCCACAGCATCTTTCCAAACCTGCTGTCCTATAGCTGAGTCAAAACAAGAAGGTGCAAAGTCAATGATATTACACATTAAAGCAACATAACCATCAAATTTCTGGGGCCTTTTACTTCCACGAAAAGTTCCTCGAGGAGCTGAATAGTTTTCAGCATCTTGCATGGTATTTCTTGCCCACAAGGGTCTTTCCTTTTCATTCATTTGTACACTTGGACCATCTGAACCAAACTGATTTTTAGGAGGAGGGTAAGCTAAAGGAGAATTCTCTCTCTCAAAAAAGCTGGGAGAAGATGGAGCAACAAGGGGGAGATCTTGAAAGTTTTCTAGAACTTCCATTTCAATATCTAGAGAAGGTTCAATAGATCTTCTAGATTCAATATTTTCTTCAAATGATACATCTCTACTTCACTCAATCATATTTTGACCCAGAATGTAGATTCTATAAGCTTTAGATGATTCACAATAACCAACAAAAATTGCCTTCTTTTCTGAGGCTTCTAATTTAGATCTTTATCTTTGGGAACATGAATATAAAATGAACAACCAAAAACTTTGAGATGACTTACATCATGTTTGGAACTAGAAAAGGCTTCTTCTGGAGTCATGTTATTTAGAACTTTTTGAGGACTTCTGTTTTGAACATATACTATTGTTCTGCAAGCCTCAGACCAAAGAAAAATCTGTAATCCTTGATCATTAAGCATGGCTTTAGCAGCCTCAACTATGGCTTTGTTTTTCCTTTCAGCAACGTCATTCTGTTGAGTATTGTATAGGATGCAAAACTCCCTCTTAATTCCTACTTCAACACAAAAAGATTGAAATGCACATGAGATAAGTTCACCTCCATTATCAGATCTAGGTATCTTGATTTTCTTCTCTAAAATGTTTTCAACTAAGGCTTTAAACTCCTTAAACTTAGATAAAACTTCATCTGATTCCTTGGACATAAGAAAGTAGATCCATGATTTGTGAAAAATCATCTATAAATGTGACATAATACCAAAAACCACTTAAAGAAGTTGATGACATAGGCCCACACAAATCAGAATGAATAAACTCTAACGCATGCTTAGCTCTACTTTTAGTGGAATGAAAAGGACTCTTAGTAAATTTTCCCAAGACACAACCTTTTCAAATACCATCATGAGGGATGCTGAGTTTAGGAAGACTGACAACCAACTCATCCATAGAAGAAAGAGATTCTGAGTTGAGGTGACCAAACCTTTTATGCCATAACAAATTGTTATCAAAAGTATCATGATTTAAAACTTGTACATGTTTTTTTGAAAGTTTGTAAAGACTTTCATGACAAACCCCAATCGTTGAGCTGAGCCCTAATCAGAATTTTTCTTCCAATCAATTACTTTTCCATCAGTGAAAGCAACATTGAAACTTTTATCCTCTAAGGCTGAAATGGAAATTAAATTGATTTTGATTCCAAGGACAAATAACACATTACTAAGCTGTAGAGGGATACAAGAGTTTAACTTGAAGGAAGTGTTACTAGCCCCTTTTATGGAGTAAGATGCATCATCACCAATGATAACTTGCAGATGTGAATCCTTTTCTCTCAAAATTGAGAGATGTTGCTTATAACCTGAAATATGACAAGAAGCACCACTGTTTATCATCCAACTGTTGCAATCAGCTGGAATATTACTAGACACGGCTGAAATGAATAGGAATCGTTCTGATTGATCGCTAGAGTTCGTTCTCAGATGGAGATGAATCATTCACATCTGTGATTTAGCTTCACTGGTGCAATTTCTGGCAAAATGACCAAACTTTTCACATTTGAAGCATTTCACTTTGAATTTGGATAGATCTTTTTTCCTTTTAAAGTCAAAAGAAGAGGATGGATTTTTTCTTAAAATTCCTTTTGCTCCCTCTTTTGTTGGAAGTACGTGCAGCAAGAACTTGATCCTCCACATTATGAGATTTACGAGAATTTCCTCTCGCCTCCTGCCTGCATTTGAATGCAATCTGATCTTAATCTATCAAAATTTGGTAGCTTATTTCTACCACTAATGCCTTGTATGAATGATTCCAAAGAGTGTTGGAAACAGGTGAGTCTCCTTTGTTTATTTTGATATGGAAAAGCTGCATATGAAGAGCCAAGGCTCTGCTATTGTTATTAAACTCATACATGTTGTGAAGATAATTATACATCTCCTCAGCAGATTTCAACTTAGATAAAGCTGGAACTAAATGATCTTTCATATAATCAATAGTAATCCATTTTGCCAAGATTTTATTTTTCTTCCAGGTAGCTTTCTCTGCATTGTCGGCTAGCTCTGTAACTTCAGATTCCACATAATCGAGAAGATCATTTTCCTCAAGAACCAGTAAAATTCTAGACTTCCAGGATATAAAATTTGAGGCTCCTTCCTACCTACTTTAACTGTAAGACCAAGCACCATGATGAAGATAAGGAATTCACATAAAAGAGCAAGAGAAATGTTCTGGTTCAAGCTTGAAGGCACTAACCTATCTCTGATACCACGTTGAAATAAGAACTAGAGATAGCAAAGTATGAAATCTGAGGAAATGATTATTCTGGGAAAAACCCTCTTCACAGAGGGAAACAACCCAGCCCACAAAAACTTCCGG
Organism: Cupressus sempervirens; assembly: GCA_028749045.1. NCBI lineage: Eukaryota > Viridiplantae > Streptophyta > Pinopsida > Cupressales > Cupressaceae > Cupressus > Cupressus sempervirens. The sequence goes on along the minus strand of CM053791.1, from coordinate 297,245,210 downwards.
AATTTATTAATAGAAAAATATTACAGAGTCAAGGTTCTTCAAAATCCAAAAGAATTGACTGAGACCAATGCATAGAGATTGATTGATCACTTAATACAATCGATGTGATAATAATCGAATAAACACATTCATAACAGAAGGATGAAGCTTACAGGAATTTGATCAGCAATGATCAAATATTTAGTACTGCAGGAAGACTAAACAGAAATCAAATCAATTGACCAAGACACAGGTCAAATCATATACAGAGAAAGCACTCTCGATATCTTGAAGAAGACACCAGATAATTAGAACATGATTGTCGATCAAAGTCGTTGTTCTCTAGCAAGAAGAATGCACTAGACAATCTAAATATCTCCAGCAAAGAAGGATACACTTATACAATATGCACGACTCCAGTGAAGATGATGCCAGCACATCAGCGCTGAAGGTTGCTTCAGTTTGAGTGAAACATGCTTACATCTGTTGAGTCAATATTAAACTGAAACCCAGAGTTCTGCACCAATGAACCCGTTAGTGATAAAATTCATTCATCCAAAAATATAATAATTTCATGAAAAGTGATAGCAGCATACACATGTGAGTTAAATCAGTAACATTGTATTTTATATGAAGCTACTAAATTTAACATATTCAACTTTTAAATATAATAACTCCTTTATAATTCAATGATAGAGTCTTCTTGTGCACACTTTTCACTAAAGAGGCTTCTTCAACACAACGTCAAATTAGCATGAAGCTTATACACTCATTTATTAAGTTTGACTTAATAAATAACTTTCAATACGCAACTCATTATTAAAACCCAATAAAATACTGAGTCGGGGCTGAGGGTGGCACAACAACACTGCCAAAAATGGAAACCCTGCTCACATGACTTACTATAAATAGCAAGTCACAAAAACTGAGACCCTCAAATCTAAATGTCAGCTCACGAGGGTTGCAAATTGCAATGATGAATTGACATACCCATGCTTCTGGGCCCTGCTAAATTGGGGGCATTACATACAGGGAGAGAATCAATATCTAAGAAAAAAATCAGAATCTCTGGTCAAAGTCAGATCTAGCTCAATACAAATCTAAAGTGCAATACTATAATCTGATGATGTCAGTGCTTGTATCTCTCCTGAGACTGTCATTTTCTCCCACACATTGAAACCATTCATATCCTGAAAAGATTAAAACTGACTCTCTTTATAGGAAAGTTAGAAGTCCAATCAAAATAAAATTTATTATTAATGATCATATTTTAAGGAATCAGCTAGAAACTGAAAGTTATGAATACTTTGAAACGTAATGTAAATGGAGTTCAGTTTTTGGCTGGGGAAGGCTATGGGCTTCCTAAGTTATACAGAAACACAAAAGCATCTGTTGAGCTCTTTTTGGGAAACTGAACTGAGAATAGATTTTGCTGGTCTGAGAGCCAGTATTCTTATTCTTTGCTGTTGATTTTTTTGATGTTCAGTTGGTAGCCGTTCTTAATATATGTTTTGTCATTTGATGAATATTAAACTTTTCCCTTTATATATATAGATATATATTCTTTGTGCATCTAGGATGAAATGATGGATTGATTACGTGATCCTGGGTAATCAATTATTGTGTTTGTTCCTATTTTCTTTTCTCCCATTATTCCTTCTTGATTCTATTTTTACTTTGATTTAGCTGACTTTTCTACTATCTAGTTAAAAGAATACCTCTGAGAAAACCAAATCCTTTTATACCAGGGAACTGCTCGTCTGAAATGCAGAGGAAGACTATACAGTTAATAGTTATCTATCATCTGTTGGGACATTTGTCGTTGCCCATTGGATAAGTCAAGACTGTCCAGTGTTTTGCAGCTAAATATCACAGCAACAAATTCATTTAGCTACAGAGATAAATTTGCCTCTTGATTATCAAGAAAAGCCTTGACCTAGAGAAAATGTCAAATTCCTTACTAACTTTAAAATAATCACTCCACTGAACCTTAGTGCAAAGGAAAAGCACGTGACTGCAGTCTGGATCAAACTGAAAATGTACATCAGACCAAGATGTACTGCTGAAAACCTGTTTGTGCAACCTTTGGAAATTCATCAAAAACCTCAGGAACCACTTGCTGTAACAAGTCATAGGAATCCTCAAGAAAGCATTGAAAACCTAGGGACATGAAGATTGCTGAAAGTGAATATCAAAATAGACAAATCTGAGCTGAATGATCTCAATTCAAGCATTCTACAAAAATATGCCTTTGAATCCTAGTGAAAATTCCTAGGTTTTAACAGCAATTCTTCGACAAAATCTTCAAACCCTAGGTGACAAAAACTTATGCTGATTATGATATATTTTTCTTCCAACTGCCAAAAACCTGCCCTGCAACACTAGGTTTCGATCAGAAATCAGCATTAAACCCCAGATTGCTGTATATGTAAGCAGAGAGGTCCTGGGTCTTTGACGAAATCTATAAATCTATAACAAAAATGCCCTTCAGAAACTCAAGGTTTTACAATCAATAATCTAAAACTGGCAAAATGCTGCCTTAAACTCTGATGGGAGTTTGGAGAAGGTACGAAACTGATGAGAGTGTCCTGCAAACTGATAAAATAAAGGGAAGCGAGAAACAAGGTAAGGTGTTCCTTTTTCACTCTATAGTCTATATGTATATATGCTTCGATGATCAAAACAGGTGTTTCTCAGACCCACCAACCAACATTGTATGTTTGGTTGTTTTACATTTTCCCTGTTCTGTTCACCCACACAGCTTCTTTTTTAGTGACATCATCATTTCTTTAACAAGGTACATAATGGGTACTTACATCTTAAGATGATTACTACTTACATATAAGCTCATTTGCCAAGTATACTTCAGGACAGACTTGACATCAGGGAAATGCCAAAAGTGAATGTTATGTCAATAGACATAACGTCTTATTTCCACATGAAAAGACAATAAAATAGATTTTTTAGGGGGATGAAATTATACAAACTCATCAAAAAGCATGTTGGTTATGTCATCATTAAATTTAGTAATTTCAAAACACAACAAAGATCTTTAGAATCAAACTTCGGATCATTAATCTGCTCAATCCGTAGTTAGCATTTGGAATGCTTTTAAATCAGACATACATGTGCTGTCTGGATACCTAAATCATTCATTAGCTGCTAAAGAGATAACCCAAAGGCAAGACAATTTATATCTGTTCTTTTCGTGGAGTGATGATTTTTCTTAAGAAACACATCATGATAACTAATATAAATTATGAATTCAGATAAATTTGATCTAAATAATTCATTTGGTTGTCTGGGAAAATTTTCCAAATTTTATAAGAGATGGTGAAGAGTGGAAAACCTTGTCAATAATGGGTAGTATTGATTTTAATTACCTCATCTGAACAGGTATGTGGCCCTCCTGGATTGATGAATCACATCTCGGGGGATAAAGATCCTGACAGATCACAGGGCGAGGTATTTAGAATTTTGGTTCATCTGAAAAAAGTCAGCATCACTTTCCCATTGTTTTGGTGTGAAAATTGAACATAGCTTGATTGTCGAGGACATTGCATGAATATTTTATCGCATGTATGTGCTTAAATAAGCATTAAGGCTTATAAATTAAGTAGTCAGCGTCACTTTCCCATTATTTTGGTGTGAAAATTGAACATAGCTTGATTGTGGAGGCAATTGCATGAATATTTTCTCGCATGTATGTGCTTAAATAAGCATTAAGGCTTATAAATTAAGTTAAATATTCAAATGCTGACTTCTGTTCTTTGGGACTTAGGTGTCTGGACTTCTCAAGAAAGCAGGGTACACAAAGGACATGGTATACAAGTTCTGAGATAAAAAATTCTCGCCTGAATAAACCTTTGCAAAAAGGAAGGCTTTAAGGCTGCATTCCTGTAAATTTGTCACAAAAATCGAAGCTAATCAGAAATGGAGTTTGCATTTTTCAGACTGATCACGTGAACTCCACTTTATGGAAAAAATTGAAGCTAATCAGAAAAAGCGTGGCTAGCTTTCTGATATTTCTTTTCTGGCCGTGTTCTTTTCCTTTGTCTTTAAGGAGATAGAGGAGATGAAGATATACAATATTTCATTCAAGAGAAGACAGTTTTGGCCTTCATACTCGCAAATTATTTTATTGTTAAGTTGGCAAGGCGAGGTTATGGAGTGATAATTTAAAAACAATAAAAAAAAAATAGTGTTTTAAGGCACGGTAAATCTAATATTACGAGACATATTAGTTGAGTTTACGGGCAAAATTCACTTTACAACACAAATGGTTAGGCATCTCTGAAGTAGCTACTAAGACATTTTCTAGGAGATTAACTTGGCCATGCAATCAGGGTTATAATTGGAAGAAGCCACGGTGAACATGCAAGTGAATATCAGGGCTCAAACATATCAACAAGGTGTTCTACACAATAGAAAGGTCCCTGACGAGGAAGAAATGATGATTTTTTTAGAGATATAATAGGTTTTCCATAATGTCCCCAGGTGAAATTATGTAGCAGACTTGCTCAAACTCGTTGAATCCTGAGCCAAGTGACCTTGGCTGAGTCTTAGAGGTCCTAAGGTTACTTGTTGAGTCCCAATGATGAGACTTGACCAAGAAAGTTAAGTTAGTTGTGAAAAAAAAAAAATTTTGTTTTTTCTTCTAAAAAATAAATCACCTATTTGTTTTTTTCATACTTTACTTATATTTTATGTAAATACTGTTAGGACATTTGAGATTGGTTCTAGATTTCTAGGATTTATGAAGAATTTGGATTTTGGAAGAATACATTTTTTTACATGCTTTCAGTAGTGTGTTCTTTTCCATAGTTTTTGTTGACTTTTCCATGATTTTTTGATACTTGGATTTTTGAGGAATTCCTCTCATCCTTTGTACATATCTAAGTTTGTTGTTTCCTGAAACTACAATTTGCATCTATACTTGTGTGATCAAAATTCTAAATTAGCTTATTAGTTTCCACCAAAGGCAAGATATTGTTGCATTCATTCAACTTAATTTGTCAATTAATTTGACCAATCAAATTATAGAATTTAATACATTAAATAATATTAATTGTTTATTCTTTTTCTTTTCTTTTTTGATTTAATAAATCACATTTTTCATGAATTCTCTTTAGACTACTATTTTTTTTAGGAATAAAATTTAATTTTCCGGCACAAAAAATACTAAAAAAATCAGCATTCATTAATGACAATCTAACATATATTAATGCCAGTTTTACCCATTCTTTTTTTTTCAAACACTTGTATTTTGTTTTTATAGTTCATTTACTTCAAGAAAAGCTTATTTGTGGGATAACAACACAAATATTTTCCGATGTTTACTTAGTAAGGTTGCAAAAGCAAGCTAACATTTTTAATTTTTATTTAAATTGATTTTAAAAAGTATTTTTCTACTTTTGCATTAAATAGAGTTAGTTCATGCCTGGAAATTGACAATCACCCTTACCTCTCACGTGATTTTTTTGTGATGTTTGATCATTTTTATGCCTTTCTTTCATTATATGTTTTATGAAAAAAATTGATTGTTAAATTCATAATTTTAAATTTACAAATAATTTAAATATTTTTTTTTTTTTAATTAAATATTTTAAACGGATTAAAGTACTCTAAATTTAAAATAGTAATTTTTTCTATAATATTTCTAAAAGTTACAAATTTTGAATGGATTTCTAAAAATCATATGTTTTATTACACAAAGTATTAGATTAATTAAGCATGTGTCTAAGTTCATAACATCCTCTATTCTATTATGGATCAAAAAAACATCCTTTATTGTATTGTAAAAATCTTCTAAACTGTTATAAATACTAGCACTTGCATTCTAAGGTGCAATGTGTATGTCATAGTAGCATATCCTAAACACTTTCTTAAATGTGACAAAAAGGGAGATACTTTTTTTGTTGTAACCGAATGTTGTGTTGATTGTATGGAAATCTATCAAGAATCCATTCTAAATATGAGGCGTAATTTTTCAAAAACTATATAATATAGTGTATTGAATAAAGAACTAAAGTAAACTTATTAATAAAAAAATTAAACTAGGTTTACAAGTGTGAAGACAACTTACATTTGAAAACAATATGCCAAAGTGATCAGTTTGACCACGTGCATCATAAATAACATATGATTGAAATACAACAATTAACCAATCAATCTATTATTTTTGTTTAATTGTAGCATCAATTCCTATTGATTTTGCTTTTGTTGCTCCGACTTGCAAAACCAAAGAGCCAACACCATGAGCGAGCTTGTTGAGAGTATGAATTAGAGCTAAACCACAAGAGCCTCCATAGCCAAACCTTGAGCTCTACAAATTTTGTACTAGAAATCCTGGATTGGATTGGATTGCTGGTTTGTTATGAATCTTGAGTCCTCTTGGATTGCTACTTATTATGAATCTTGAGTCCTTCTAGATTGCTACAAACCCCAGAGAGCTTTACGAACTCTGCTCAAATTTCATTCATCCATCTTAGCCATAGCAATTGGATCATCAACAAGATCAAGATGCTTCTATATAAAGAACTCAAATCACCCACTTGCGCAATCCAAGGCTTGTTGAAATGACCTCCAATTTCACTTTTCCATGTTCATTTTCATTTGCTAATTCCCATAAACTTTGACCGTCTCCTAGTCTTCCCATTCAACGCTTATGGCTCTTCCTGTATTTTATTTCCCTTTTTCTATTCCATCTACATATGTCCATAGCAATACATATTGGGCGCTCTAAAATCAATAAGATTAGCAAACCCTCATGGGTTTTGGCGAAGACAAATTTTGAAGTTGACAAAGGAGAATGAGTGGAAAATCTTTACAAAGGTAAGAAGAATCATACCTTGCTCTCAACATGGAGCATATTATGTCCTAGAAATCCATAATGTCCCTTCTAGAGACATACTTTGAACCCTTTTCTCGACCATTAGTGCGCAGAAGTTGCCCAAAGCCATTACAATTATACAATTTCTCTAGTTTTAGGCCCCAACATTTTAGTTATAACTTCATACACATCAACAAATTCTTGCATAGTATATAGAGGAATCAAACCATTCCAGGAGTCTAACCAAAAGAAAATATCTTCCCCATAATTTTTTACTTTTCAAAACATTTTTAAAAATAAAGATAAACTAAAATAAATATTAGGAAAAAATCTCTCATAAAAGTAAATCAAGTTGGAAATTGTATTGGAGGGAGCAAACTCTATGGTCTTCCTAATTTTCCTGTTATAAATAAAATTGTATTTGTCTAGAGTAGCGTACCACATTTGTGTCCATTAAATGTTGCAATAAGCTTTCAAAGGCTCTGGTCAGCTATCTTAACTCAATCTTTTGTTGAGTAAGGTGGTCAAGACCATGAGCTATGTTGGTAAACAGATTTGTCCTTTCTTGTTTCTTGTGAAAATATGACTCTTAATGTCCGAATGATGAACAATATCTATTTACAACAATTGAAAAGCCATTCTCTGATTACTGGCTTCTCTCTAAATTGGTAGGTATAGCTCCCTATGTGAATGATGTTCAAGGAATTATGTTTTGTTCCTAAAACTAATGCGAGGTATGCTCTTAACTCGAGAGTAGAAGAGGCAAATCAAATTAAGCCTAACTAGAACTTAATTCAGGCAAGAAAAAATTCTCAATATTGAAACAGATTCACATACCCACACATCTTATGAATCCATAAATCTATTCGCATATGGCTAGAATAAATCGAAATTCAAATCTAAATATAACTAATAAGTTAGGAACATTAACAAAATCTTTTAGTTGAATGAATCATAACATTACTTATCATATCCATTCATAATCTTGAAAACAGGGGAAACAAGCTCTATTCCTCCCTAATTCTTTGTAAAGCAAAAAGGAAACATGGATTGAACACAATATCTACTGGAACAGAAAATGATTGACATAAAATAACATTTAATTGACTCTGTAACAAAAAGTACCTCACACCAAAAATTTGCCGACCTTTCATTAATCATTCAACTTCATACAAATAGATTTTGAGAGATGACTGTTATAATAGGAATTTTAATCCTGATTTTGAGGAGACAAATGGCAAAATGTCAATTTGTCATATTACAAAATTTACAAAATCAGTTGAAGCTGCAAAAGAAAGTGAAAAGGAGGCATCATCGAATCATTTAGACTTCTTCCCATTTTCAACTTTCGCCCTATATGCCTTAGCGGCAACTATAATGGGAACTAATTCCTCATGACTAGGCACGTGTACATTAGTGAACCTTAAGAGCCATTTTGAATGTTCTCGAACCAACTCTTTCACAGAATTTAGATGTCCTGTCAATTCTTCAGCAACTACGTGTATGCATCCACCTAGTCTATGTAGCTCTGTCACTCTATTTTGGACACTTGAAACCATTCCTAACAGGTTACTTAAATACATGGAGAAGTTGTTCTTCATTATCTCCACTCCAATAAGGGCTCTCCCTTGACTGCTAGTTTGTGGGTCAGTGTGTAATCCTTTCATCAATACAAACGCCCTATCTTGAGTTCTCTTCACTTTATCTTTTGTCTCCTTGAGTCCTTTTTCAGCTTCTTGAATCATCTCTAGCTTGAATTGCATACCTTGGAGCCATTCAAATAGGGGTTCAGTTCCTTTCTTCAAAATATTTACTTCAACTGCCTCTTTTGCCTTCATCTGGATAATCATTTTCAGGAGAGAAATATACTCATCACATCTTGCTTTCTCCGCGGTCAGAGTGTGTTGATTAGACGAGATATTATCTTTCTCAGTCTCCAATCGAATGATAGCATTCCCAATTTGACCAATTAGAGCAACTCCATCTGCGTTGAGTTTATCAATCCACTCTTTCCCAATCTAACCAAAATTTCTATCTTTCTGGAGCTGTGAGATGAAAGCTTGCACTTCCTCTGCTTTAGGATTTTCAGTAGTAGGCACACTAGTAATGGTTGCCAATGGAACAACTAGTTGCCTGATGAATCTTTTGAGTTCTTCTATCTTAGCTTTCATCTTAATCTTTGATAATTTGAGGTTTTCTAACTAACTTTCTATTATCTCATTGCTTGATCTCCATAAGCCAACTTTTGTATCATGTTCGACCTCTCCAAGATCAATTGATTGCAAAGTGAAGTCTTCAGGAGTCATATCCTCAATCCGCCCTGCTTTATTTGGTTTTGCAATCTCCATAGTCAAATGTTCGGTCTCTAGATCCTGCCCAAGTATGGACAAAGTTTTCTACTTCTTAGCTTTTACTATGGCTGACCCAGAGCGTACCAGTTGAGACAAGACATCTTTTGTAGGAACACTTTCATCTTTCCTCTTTCTTTTTCTTTCTAAGGTGTCTTCAAGCTAGGACTCCATACCAATCACCTTAGAAGCCATTCCAAGTGACTCTATGCTGAACATTTTCTTCTTTACTGGAGTCATTGCTATTGTTGTTGCAGAGAAGGGGTTCTTCGGATCTTGAGAGAGGAGCCAAGATGAACTTGAGACATTCTCTTCTTCTTGAGTTCTCTTTGCAGCTTCATTGGATTCAATGGACTCGCTACTGCTGCTCTTATCATCTCCAATCTCTACTATCTGGATGGGAGAACCAGTTGGCTTCAAAAGAGAAGCACCTGCAGATGGAGTAGGGCTATGATGAGGAGATGAAACTGGTGTAACACGGGGAGATGGAATTGGAGTAGCATGTGGAGATGGAGTTGGAGTGGTGTGAGGAGGTGAGGCTGGAGCAGTGGTTCCATTTTTCGGCTCTTCTGTCCCTTTTTCTTCAGTACTAGCCTGAGCTCCAATCAGTGGTAGAGAACCTCCTTGGCAAGTTGGAGCTATTGAAATATTCTTCTCCGAGGGTTGATCACCTCCTCCTGCGGATTGAGTCGGCCCTTGAGTAGCCGAAGTTGTAACACTAGGTGTGGCGCTTTGAGAGGAAGTTGGAGTAGTAGCGGTTGGAGAAGCTTGAGTAGTCTTGCTCTTGCTCTGGCTTTTTTTTGCTGTCCACTCAACCCATTTCCTGGTTCTCTTGATGATCTGGGCCATCATAACATCAATATTTTCTTCTATATTTACACATGGCTCGAAGCTGATTGGGATGTTTCTCAATTTGGTCAAATATGTATTACTATACATATTTTGACCATCATCTTCTAGCCCTTCGACATCCAACTCGATGCCATAGGTCTTTATTTGATCTATGTGAGTCTAGCAAAGGCACAGTCTCGGCTCTCTAGCTCATCTCTACAATCAGCCCAGTAATCTTCTATAGTAGTTACATGTTTGTTGATGCTTCCAATTTGAAGCACATCTCTAGCATACCCATTTGGATCAAACATGGGCCTTATCATTTCATACTCCTCCAGTCTGTATTTGTTCTTGAATGCTTTGAGTATGTTCTTTGCATCAAATCTAGATTCACAACTATAAGCTCCAACTTTTATGAGGAATTCATACCTCTTCTTTCTGAAACTGGTGCTCAGCACATTTACTTGGATTGCTTGCCTAATGATCTCGATGAGCACGATCATATCATCCAGATATCTAGGTAGCTTCAGGGGAAATCCATCAAACGCTGCAAGACACAAATAAGAGAAAGATGAGAATTGAATAAAATAACAGCCAAACTGGCTGATGATTGCCATTACTTATGGGTTGAACCTTCGCTCTGGAGACCCTTGGAGTTCCCTGTAGATTCTCATAGTGAATGCATCATTAACCCGAATATACTCCGCATAGCTATTTTGTAACTGCAAGCATGGATAAAACTCATAGCTTTTTACATTTTCGAGAAAATTCTCTATTCTAGGGAGTCCTGGCCACAATTGTAGGGAAGCCAACATATATATCAAGAAAGATGACATATAAAACGAATTATAAAACTTGGCTGCACTGAGAGCCCTAGAAAGATGTTCACTAACTTCAAATGCCCAGTCAACATACTGTGTGTGTGAGCAAATAATTTGCACCATAAAGAAGTATTGTTCTATAAAATTGAGTGCTTCTATCTCACCTTTTAGTCGATCCAAGAGGACTAAAATATCCACAATTTCGGGCTTAAGATCTATGCCAAATAGGGTTTTAGGGACCTTACTTTTTGCTCGCCTAAGCTTTTGGAACTAGGAGTTCATGATTTCCTTCTACCACACCATCTTCGTTATGGAGAATTCGGACATGTCTCCTCCGATTGTTAGCTCAGAGAACTCCTCTTGTTCTGGAATTCGCAGACAGTTCACCACCACTTGCCTATCAATTGAATTCAATACCATTTGATCAGGCAATAAGATCTGCTTGGTGTTCGGGTTGTAATGATTAATACATTCCACAATTAGCTCTGGAGCTTGTACTGGGACAGGAAACCCGACTGCCTCCACAAGTCCACTTCCTCGGAGTTTCTCCATTATAGGGTGAATCGGCTTAGTTCTCAGCCTTATCTAAAAATCTTGCATATCAAAGAAACGTAACGAAGTATCAGAGATACTCTGCCATGTTGACTTGATTCCACCCAGCCCATCAAAACCAGAGAATCTTGATGCCATCTTGTCTGATATAGAATGATAGAAATTCAACAATTGTGATAATGTAAAGAAACGAACCCTAAACTTTGAAGTTTTTCGGAAGCAATATTCAATATAACAATATAACAATAAGGTAGTGATTTGAAATTCTGTTAGGTTCTTCTTTATATAAGAACCCTTAATTTGCCTGTAAAATTCCACAATCCGCGCCACACGAGCAAATTTAAGGATAAATCCGTTGGATTAGTAAATGTAAGGGTTCTAACGGATTTCTCTTTGTCATTTCATTGTTTTCGTCGGCCCAATGGTAACTCTCCTTTATTACTAACTTACCTTTCTGTTTTCACCCAGTTTTGAAAAAACAAGAACGGAGTACTCCCTGGGGAAAAATCCGCTTGGCTAGATTCCGCTCAAAATATCCTTACAAATTTAATTAATTTGCTTCCATTTCTGTCCCAAACACATCTAGTGATCAATTCAAACACTTGCCATGCTTGCAGTAGCCATTTTTCATTGGATGCAAAAAATTGCTCTCGAGGGTAGAAAACCCGCAATGGAGAAGGCGATTTCCATTTTTTCGCTTACGCTTTTGTTTTACCTTTTCTGCCTTAAGCACTTCACTATAAGCCTTCAGAAAACAAAAAAAAGGCTTCGCAAATGAAAAATGGGGCCCACTAGTAACTTTACCCTTCTATTTAGGCCTTTTTGAAAAACTTACTTCTTGGTTCAAAACCCGCCAAAGGAGAAGCTACTTCTGAGTTTTTCGTCGATGCTTATTCTGATCATCCTGTTGAGTTCTGAGTGATTCCCACTATGAAAACATGATAATACTTGAATGATCCATCCATATTATGACTCACCTTTCCTTGTTTCAGCCTGCAAATAGCATTTATAGATCTTTGTGGAGTTTCTCCTTCAGGGTGCGTGAACCCGCTAAGGAGAAGAAGAAACTTGATTTTCCACCAGTTCAACTTTCTTTATACTCGGATCAAATGAGCTGCAAGTAAATTCATCTGAGGTAGCTTTATTCAAGAATCTCCATCAAGTAAGGATCTAGACTACCCGCATGACTCATGACAATAAGGAACACCCACCCGGCTATATAATGTGGGAAAAGGAAAAAAATGGAAACCCAATGGAGAAACTTAACACTTGAGGAAGGAAGGACCAACTGACTCGACTGGCCTAAACACAATATGAGTTAAATCCTCCACTTTGCAAAATTGGACTATAAGAAAAAGTGGGGCAACAGCTAGCTCTGACTAGGGACTTGGGTAGAGTATACCCAAGTGAGGAACTCAAAATCTCTGGTTTCACAAAAGAAATAAAGGTGGCAACACAACAAAACTAAGGCAGGACAAACAAGGACACGAAAGGGAAGGAAAACCTAACTAGGAAAACACGGACAAGAACTAAACGAAACTATAATGCAATACAAGGGTTACCTGTTTTCAGTTTGCAATTTGTCAGAGCTTGAGATCCTGACCATTATAAGTCAGGGGTAATACTTCGCCATCTTCATATGCCAACTTGAAAGAATTGTTTCTGAATGCGTGTTGAATTCTGAATGGACCCTTCCATAGAGCATCAAACTTTTTATGCATTCCTTTCGAGGCCCTTCTTTTGTCCCAGAGCAACACCATATCTCCTACCATAAACTTCCTGGGTCTTGTTCTTTTATCGAAAAGCTCTTTCACTCGCATCTGATGTTGTGTAATGTGGTCTTCAATCTCTCTCCTTTCTTCGTCAAGTTTGCTCAAATATAAGATCCTCTTCTCCAAACCATCCTTATAGACATCATCTTCAATTACTTCTCTGAGTTTGTTTGTGGCTAACTCTAAAGGTAGGGGCAGGTTGGCTTCAGTTCCACAAACTAGTTCAAATGGGGATATACCAATTGCCCTTTTGGGTGTCACTCTATCTACCCAGAGTGCCTCATAAATATTTTTGTGCCAAGTTTTTTGATTATTTGAGACTAGCTTCTTAACAATATTAATTAAATTCTTATTGCTAGACTCTGCCTATCCATTCCCTTGAGGGAAATAATCAGATGAATGACCAACAGTGATCCCATATTCAAAACAGAAATTAGTAATCTCGATTGAAGAAAAATAAGATGCATTATCCATCACTAACTTAATAGGAACACCAAACCTGACCAAAATGTTTTCTTTTATGAATTCACACACCACCTCAGAAGTAGTCTTCTTTGTAGCCTTATCTTCTACCATTTAGTGAAGTAATCAGTCGTGGTTATTATATACTGATGACCAGCACTAGATGAAGGGCTAATAGGACCAACAAAGTCAAGGCCCCACTATTGAAAAGGCCCTTCAATGATAACAGGTCTCAAAGGTAAAGCAGCTAATTGAGGACGTCCAGAGAACATCTTGCACTTTTCACACTTTGCTACCCATGCATATGCATCTTTAAACATCCCATGCCAGTAATAACATTGCCTTAATATTTTAAATGTTGTGACTAAAGAAGAGAAATGTCCCCCACAAGCTTCATCATGGAATGTTTTCAACAGCCTTTCTTGCTGTTGTTTATCTACACATCTAAGGAAAGTACCATCAATAGCCCTTTTGTAAAGTTTATCATCCCAAAAGACATACTTAGTTGCTTTTAGTTTTAGATCTCTTCTTTGCCTTGCATTTAGGCCCTCTAGATATTCACCATATGTTAACAGGTAAGAGATGTTTTCAAACCATGGATCACAGAGACCTACAGCTAACACCAATTGTTTTTCACCCGATTCTTCTGACCTTCCAGTAATTTTATTTTCTGCAATTGCCTTGCATAGAGCATTCCCTCTTATCAACTTGGTAGGTTTAATCTCTATATCATATTCTTGTATTTTTGCTACCCACGCTCCTCTGACATTGCAACCTATATCATGTTGTGTCAATATACTCTTTACTGCTACATCTAGGACAAAAACTATTGAATGTGAATGCAGGACATAGAACCGAAAATGTTTAAGAGCCTTGACCATTGAGAAAGCATGTTTTTCAATTTGCACATATTTGAGTTCATGGTTCTTTAAAGGTATACTCATAAAAGAAATAGGAGCTTGTACTCCTTCATCATTCTCTTGCATAAGAATAGCTGACAATGTGTGTTCAGAAGCATAGCAATAAATGATAAAGTCTCGCTTATAATTTGGATGACACAGTACTAGAGCATTAGCAATAGCAATTTTTATATTATGAAAAGCTTGCTTCCCTGCCTCATTCCATTTGAAATTTGAATTCCCTTTCATCATGTCTACTATATGTTTAGTGGTTTCTGCGAAATCAGGCACAAATCTTCTAAGAAAATTTACTTGTCCAAAAAAAGACTTAACCTCTGTTTTATTTGAGGGTAGACTTAATCTTTGAATAGCCTCTACTCTTTCAGGTCGATTCTAATGCCTTCCTAGGACACTATATGACCCAAAAGCTTTCCTTCTGTCACACAGAAAACTGACTTCTTTGGGTTAAGAGATATTCCATGCTTTATGCACCTCTATAGTACTTTCCTTAAATGTTCCATATGATCTTTTCTTTTTCTTGAGAACATGGTGAGGTCATCCAAATATATGACTATGATTCGGTCTTTCAAATCAGCGAATGTCTTACTCATGCACCTTTGGAATGTAGCACCAGCATTAATAAGCCCAAAAGGCATTCTGTGATATGCAAATGTACCCCAAGGGGTAGTGAATGATGTCTTATGTTGATCTTTCTCTTCTACTTCAACTTGATTGTATCCTGAGAATCCATCTAGCATAGACATCATTTCAGATCCCGCTACTGTTTGCAATAAGTAATCCATATTGGGGAGAGCAAAGTTATCTTTTAGAGATGCCTGGTTCAAATTGTGAAAATCAACACAGATCCTTATCTCTCCATTCTTCTTTCTGACAAGTACTATATTGGCTACCTAGGTGGAGTGGTGAATGGGATAAATTATCCTCGCCTTCAGCATCTTATCTACCTCCCAAAAAATGGCATCTGCAACCTTAGGATTATAATTCCTCTATTTTTGTCTGAAAGGGATTGCATCAAGTTTAAGCGAAATTTGATGTTTTACTTTCCCATCTCTATAGCTTTTCAAATCTTCATAACTCCAAGCAAAAACATCTCTATACTCCATAAATAGATTCTTTGCAACCTCTTTTTCTTTAGGTGAACAGCACTTCCCAATGTTAATCAGTTTGGGATTATGAATGTCTCCAATGTTAACTCCTTCATATTCACCTGTGATAGGTCCCTTTTCTGATCTCTTTTTCTTTATGTAAGCATCATGCCTATTAAACAATTTTTCTAAAGCCACAAAATATGGAGGAATGGTATTACCTTTCAGCAGAACTTCTCCATTTTGACCTCGTTTCTCAATTACATCAGAGCTTTCATGATCACATCCATCGGACTCATGTTCAAAACTAGACTTGTCATTCTCTAAAAACATCTGCAAACTCTTGTCATCACTGAAGACTCGCCAAGATTCTGTGTTATCTGGGACGGCAGATCAATATACAATTTCGATCTGGTACTTCTTGTCTTTGAAATCTGGATGAGGGAGCAATAAAGAGGCAGAAACTACTAAGGAGTCAGCTTTGGTATTCATCTCCCTTGGAACTGCTTCAATAGAAAAAGCATCCAGACCTTCAATCTCATCCCAGACTCTGTTCTTATAATTTTTAAGCTTATGGTTTTTAACAGAATACTGCCCTTTTATTTGCTTTACAATTAGCTCGGCGTCACCTTGAGCTTTTAAAATCTTTATCCCTCTCTTTTGCTAATATTATCCCCAGTAATAAGGTTTCATATTTTGCAATATTATTTGTATTCCCAAATTCAAATTTAAAAGCCATAGGTTCTAGTTCTCCTTCTGGGGATATCAATACCACACCTGCTCCTGATCCTGAAGAGGCACAACCTTTGTCAAATTCAAGCATCTAGATGCCTAGTACATCTTTGTTTTCATTGGGAATTTTATCACTTGGATTTTCATCTATTTGTTCATTCATACCTTCTTCAGTAAACAACATATAGTTGTTGAATTCCAGTTCTTGATATAGAATTTGAGCTTTAGGATCATCTGATTTCAAAATTGTGAACTTTTCTTTTTCTTTAGATTCTAATTTGACTTTCTTATTCCCAATAGGTATCATTGTTTGAGACCAATCTAGTTTTATTTCTCCTCCCAAGTCTCGACAAAAACTTCTACTTAATAGAAGTCCATAGCTTGTTGGAATATCAACTACTAGGATAGTCAATAGGAGTTTCTTTTCCGGATGTGAAGCCAAGGCTACTTGAGCGTCTTTGATCTGTCCAAGTAAAGGGACTTGTTTGGCATCCATAGAATAACATCTCCCATGCACTTTAGTAAGATTTAGTCCCAAGGCTTTAGCTACAGAATATGGCATTACATTATCTGATGCACTTGAATCTATTATGCAATTACTAAGTTTACATCCATTGATGAATAATGAAATATAAAAAGGTTCAGGCTTTTGTCCAAGGAAGGTTGCTAAAACAGTAGAATCTTCCTAATTAAACAAGCTAGATGTTAAGGTTTCATCTTCAATTTCAATAGTCACATTATGATTCAAGTCTGAGATACCCCCTTTACATCTACCCACTAATCTCTTTAACTCGTAAGGATGTGACTTTTAAATAATCAATAGTGGAAATTTGAACTTTTGACTCTTCACAAAATTGAATGAAATCAAAAGATGTCTTGTCTTTACCTGTTTGTGAAGTGGATGTTCCTTGATCAGTATGCACTTTACTCATTGAAGGACTGGAGTCATCTCTGTGAGTATGATTAGAGGCTTGATTCTTCATCCTCTGTCCATGGGTAAGTACTATGTATGAAGTTCCATCAATGGTTGCGTAACACTCACCTTTTGATTTAGAATCTGATTCATATTCCAAAAATAAATTTCCAGAGCCGCCATTTGAATGAGAATCAGGTTCTGAACACGGAGCTGCAATATTTAATTCATTAGTAGATAAAAACTGCATCATACGAATAGTCTCCAAAAAATTCTCACTGTCATGATCTATGGTCAAATGAAAGACGCACATATTTCCTTTTTTCAGTGTTGCTTCGATTTGCAACCTAGGTTGTGAACCTGTAAGTTGCGGGAATCTACTTTCATTGCTTCTTCCTGGTGAGTTTTGGTAATTTCGCTGATAAGAGCTATTGAATTCGAGTAATTGCTTTTTCATCGCTACTAGTTCATTAGACAACTTCTGAATCATCTCTTCTGATGATGTGGTATTACTAGAACTCCCCTTAGTTTGAAGTTCTTGTTTCCATTTTCCTGTGAAAATTAAATCATCCTCACATTCAATAGCTTTCTTCTGTGCGTTAGCCAGATCAGTGGGGCGTGCTCTTCTTAGACCTTAATTAATATCTGGAGGCATAGCACTAATGAAGAAAATTTTTAGATTGCCAGGTGTGGGTCTATCAGTAGTAGGAATTCTGCTATTAATTTTGTTGAAATTGGCAACAAAATCCCTCATGCTCATAGTTGGTTGCTTCTTAATTGAAATCAACTATGTTAGCAAGGCGTGTTCATCTTCTGCAGTTCTGAATCTGGCCTCAAATTCAGTTCTCATCGTGTCCTAATCAGTTATTGAGTCGTCAGGTAGATGATAAAACCAATCTGCTGCACTATCTATAAGGGTCTCTACGAACAATCTTACAGCAACATCGTCATGTCCCACCCCTAATATATGGGTACCCACAAAGAAGGCTTTAATGTGTTCATCTCTAGTGACTTTCCCATCACTTGAGAATTTAGGGAAATTCTTCCTTGAACCAGTTGGGAGTGGATGATAAGCATTTAGTGCTAAAGGTCCTATTATCGCGGCCCATGGAGCAGCCATGATTGTTCTAGCAGTATATGGCAGAAAATTAACAACTGGAGGGGTAGTAACTTCGTGAAGTGCTAACACCTGACAAGTGGAATGCGAAGTGTTGGCGTCTTAATTTCTAACAGGGGAAGGAGGTCTACTCCAACTTTTACCTTCACCTTTCCGCTTTGGAACGTCTAAAATAGGAAAGTCGAGCTCTGCTAGTTTATCAAAGGTGGAATCTCACCCGCCCTATTCCTTGGTACTTCTAAGGAACCTAAATTGTTCCAGGATGTTGGGTCTAGTTTATCTCTAAGCTTACTATCTCAATTGTCTTTCTGCTCTCCAGATATCTCTCCTTTGAATAGCTCTTTCAAAGGCTTCAACTCTTCTTTCTTCTTCTTCTAATACCTAGCTAGCATTCCGATAATTTTTAGTGTTCCTTCTGTGCCACCAAACGAATGTGTTAAGGGATGAAATTATATCCTCTTGGTCATCTTGAAAACCAAGGTTAGGTTGAAGCACTGGGATTATGTTTTCATGACGTAGTACCATTTTTCCTCATGACATAGGCTTTTTGATCAAGCGACCGTTCGTCTACCTAGCAGAGTCGCCAAAAATTTGTTAGTAAACAGATTTGTCCTTTCTTGTTTCTTGTGAAAATATGACTCTTAATGCCCGAATGATGAACAATATCTATTTACAATAGTTGAAAATCCATTCTCTGATTACTGGCTTCTCTCTGAATTGGTAGGTATAGCTCCCTATGTGAATGATGTTCAAGGAATTATGTTTTGTTCCTAAAACTAATGTGGGGTATGCTCTTAACCCGAGAGCAGAAGAGGCAAACCAAATTAAGCCTAACTAGAACTTAATTCAAGCAAAAAAAACTTCTCAATATTGAAACAAATTCATGTACCCACACATCTTATGAATCCATAAATCTATTCCCATAAGGCTAGAGTAAACCGAAATTCAAATCTAAATATAACTAATAAGTTAGGAACGTTAACAAAATCTTTTAGCTGAATGAATCATATCAGTACTTATCACATCCATTCATAATCTTGAAAATAGGGGAAACAAGCTCTGTTCCTCCCTAATTCTTTGTAAAGCGAAAAGGAAACATGGACTAAACACAATATCTACTGGAACAGAAAATGATTGACATAAAATACCATTTAATTGACTCTGCAACAAAAAGTACCTCACACCAAAAATTTGCCAACCTTTCATTAATCATTCAACTTCATACATATAGATTTTGAGAGATGACCATTACAATAGGAATTTTAATCAGTTCATCTTCTGAGGAGACAAATGGCAAGATGCCAGTTTGTCATATTACAAAATTTACAAAATCAGTTGAAGCTGCAAAAGAAAGTGAAAAGGAGGCATCATCGAATCATTTAGACTTCTTCCCCTTTTCAAATTTCGCCCTATATGCCTTAGCGGCAACTATAATGGGAACTAATTCCTCATGACTGGGCACGTGTACATTAGTGAATCTTAAGAGCCATTTTCAATGTTCTCGAGCCAACTCTTTCACAGAGTTTAGATGTCCTGACAATTCTTTAGTAGCTACGTGTATGCATCCACCTAGTGTATGTAGCTCTGTCACTCTATTTTGGACGCTTGAAACCATTCCTGACAGGTTACTTAAATACATGGAGAATTTGTTCTTCATTATCTCCACTCTAATAAGGGCTCTCCCTTGACCGCTAGTTTGTGGGTCAGTGTGTAATCCTTTTATCAATTCAAATTCCCTATCTTGAGTTCTCTTCACTTTATCTTTTATTTCCTTGACTCCTTTTTCAGCTTCTTGAATCATCTCTAGCTTGAATTGCATACCCTAGAGCCATTCAAACAGGGGTTCAGTTCCTTTCTTAAAAAAATTTACTTCAACCGCCTCTTTTGCCTTCATCTGGATAATCATTTTCAGGAGAGAAATACACTCATCACATCTTGCTTTCTCCGCGGTCAGAGTGTGTTGATTAGACAAGATATTATCTTTCTTAGTCTCCAATCAAAGGATAACATTCCCAATTTGACCAATTAGAGCAACTCCATCTGCATTGAGTTTATCAATCCACTCTTTCCCAATTTGACCAAAATGTCTATCTTTCTGGAGCTCTGAGATGAAAGTTGTAATTCCTCTACTGTAGGATTTTCAATAGCACGCACACCAGTAATGGTTGCCAATGGAACAACTAGCTACCTGATGAATCTTTTGAGTTCTTCTATCTCAGCTTTCATCTTAATCTTTGATAATTTGAGGTTTTCTAACTAACCTTCTATTATCTCATTGTCTGATCTCCATAAGCCAACTTTTGTATCATGCATGGCCTCTCCAAGATCAATTGAATGCAGAGTGAAGTCTTCAGGAGTCATATCCTCAATCCGCCCTGCTTTATTTGGTTTTGCAATCTCCATAGTCAAATGTCTGATCTCTAGATCCTACCCAAGTATGGACAAAGTTTTCTACTTCTTAGCTTTTACTATGGTTGACCCAGAGCGTACCGCTTGAGACACGACATCTTTTGTAGGAACACTTTCATCTTTCCTCTTTCTTTTTCTTTCTAAGGTGTCTTCAAGCCAGGACTCTGTACCAATCACCTTAGAAGCCATTCCAAGTGACTCTATGCTGAACATTTTCTTCTTTATTGGAGTCATTGCTACTGTTGTTGCCAAGAAGAGGTTCGTCAAATCTTGAGAGAGGAGCCGAGATGAAATCGAGACATTCTCTTCTTCTTGAGTTCTCTTTGCAGCTTCATCGAATTCAATGGACTCGTTGTTGTTGCTCTTATCATCTCCAATCTCTACTATTTGGATGGGAGAACCAGTTGGCTTCAAAAGAGAAGCACCTGTAGATGGAGTAGGGCTATGATGAGGAGATGAAATTGGGGTAACACGGGGAGATGGAATTGGAGTAGCATGTGGAGATGGAGTTGGAGTGGTGTGAGGAGGCGAGGCTAGAGCAGTGGTTCCATCTTTCGGCTCTTCTGTCCCTTTTTCTTCAGTACCAGCCTGAGCTCCAATCACTGGTAGAGAACCTCCTTGGCAAGTTGGAGCTATTGAAATATTCTTCTCTAAGGGTTGATCACCTCCTCTTGTAGATTGAGCTAGCCCTTGAGTAGTTGAAGTTGTAACACTGGGTGTGGCGCTTGGAGAGGAAGTGGGAGTAGCAGTGGCTGGAGAAGCTTGAGTAGTCTTGCTCCTGCTCTGGCTTTTTTTGGCTGTCCACTCAACCCATTTCCCGGTTCTCTTGATGATCCGAGCCATCGTAACATCAATATTTTCTTCTATATTTACACACGGCTCGGAGCTGATTGGGATGTTTCTCAATTTGGTCAAATATGTATAACTATACATATTTTGACCATCATTTTCTAGCCCTTCCACACCCAACTCAATGTCATAGGTCTTTATTTGATCTACTGTGAGTCTAGCAAAGGCACGATCTTGGCTCTCTAGCTCATCTCTACAATCAGCCTAGTAATCTTCTATAGTAGTTACATGTTTGATGACGCTTCCAATTTGAAGCACATCTCTAGCATACCCATTTGGATCAAACATGGGCCTTATCATTTCATACTCCTCCAGTTTGTATTTATTCTCGAATGTTTTGGGTATGTTCTTTGCATCAGATCTGGATTCACAACTATAAGCTCCAACTTTTATGGGGAATTCATACCCCTTCTTTCTCAAACTGGCGCTTAGTACATTTACTTGGATCGCTTGCCTAACGATCTCGATGAGCACGATCATATCATCCAGATATCTAGGCAGCTTCAGGGGAAATCTGTCAAATGCTACAAGATGCAAATAAGAGAAAGATGAGAATTGAATAAAATAACAACCAAACTAGCTAATGACTGCCATTGCTTCTAGGTTGAACCTCCGCTCTGGACACCCTTGGAGATCCCTATAGATTCTCATAGTGAATGCATCATTAACCCGGCTATACTCCGCATAGCTATTCTTTAACTGCAAGCATGGATAAAACTCATAGCTTTTTACATTTTTGAGAAAATTCTCTATTCTAGGGAGTCCTGACCACAATTGTAGGGAAGCCAACATATATATCAAGAAAGATGACATATAAAATGAATTATAAAACTTGGTTGCACTAAGAGCCCTAGAAAGATGTTCACTAACTTCAAATGCCCAATCAATATACTGTGTGTCTAAGCAGATAATTTGCACCATAAAGAAGTAGTGTTCTATAAAATTCAGTGCTTCTACCTCACCTTTTAGTCGATGCAAGAGGACCAAAATATCCACAATTTCGAGCTTAAGATCCGTGCCATACAGGATTTTAGGGACCTTACTTTTTGCTCCCCTGGGCTTTTGGAACCAAGAGTTCATGATTTCCTTCCACCACACCATCTTCCTCAGGGAGAATTCGGACATGGCTCCTCTGATTGTTAGCTCAAAGAACTCCTCTCATTCCAGAATCTACAGACAGTTCACCACCGCTTGCCTATCAACTGAAATCAATACCGTTTGATCAGGCAATAGGATCTACTTGGTGTTCGGGTTGTAATGATTGATACATTCCACAATTAACTCTGGAGCTTGTACTGCGACAAGAAACTCGGTTGCCTCCACCAATCCACTTCCTTGGAGTTTCTCCGTTATAGGGTGAATCGGCTCAATTCTCAGCCTTCTCTAAAAATCTTGCATATCAAAGAAACATAACGAAGTATCAGAGATACTCTGCCATGTTGACTTTATTCCACCCCAGCCCATCAAAACCAGAGAATCTTGATGCCATCTTGCCTGATATAGAATGATAGAAATTCAACAATTGTGATAATGTAAAGAAATGAACCCTAAACTTTGAAGTTTTTCGGAAGCAATATTCAATATAACAGTAAGGTAGTGATTTGAAATTCTGTTAGGTTCTTCTTTATATAAGAAGCCTTAATTTGCCCGTTAAATTCCACAATTTGCGCCACACAAGCGAATTTAAGGATAAATCCGTTGGATTAACGGATTTCTCTTTGTCATTTCACTATTTTCGTTGGCCCAACGGTAACTCTCCTTTATTACTGACTTACCTTTCCATTTTCACCCAGTTTCAGAAAACAAGAACGGAGTACTCCTTGGGGAAAAATCCGCTTGGCTAGATTCTGCTCAAAATATCATTACAAATTTAAGTAATTTGCTTCCATTTCTATCCCAAACACATCTAGTGATCAATTCAAACACTTACCATGCTTACAGTAGCCATTTTTCATTGGATGCAGAAAATTGCTCTCGAGGGTAGAAAACCCGCAATGGAGAAAGTGATTTCCATTTTTTCGTGTATGCTTTTGTTTTACCTTTTCTACCTTAAGCACTTTACTATAAGCCTTCGAAAAACAAAAAAAAGGCTTCGCAAGCGAAAATGGGGCCCACTAGTAACTTTACCCTTCTATTTAGGCCTTTTCGGAAAATTTACTTCTTGGTTCGAAACCCGCCAAAGGAGAAGCTATTTCTGAGTTTTTCGCCAATGCTTATTCTGATCATCCTGGTGAGTTCTGAGTGATTTGCACTATGAAAATATGACAATACTTGAATGATCCATCCATATTATGACTCACCTTTCCTTGTTTCAGCCTACAAATAGCATTTATAGATCTCTGCGGAGTTTCTCCTTCGGGGTGTGGGAACCCACTAAGGAGAAGAAGAAACTTGATTTTCCACCAATTCAACTTTCTTTATACTCAGATCAAATGAGCTAAAAGTAAATTTATCTGAGGTAGCATTATTCAAGAATGTCCATCAAGTAAGGATCTAGACTACCCACATGACTTATGACAATAAGGAACACCCAACCCGCTATATAATGCGAGAAAAGGAAAAAAATGGAAACTCGATGGAGAAACTTAACACTTAAGGAAGGACCAACAGACTCGACTGGCCTAAACACAATATGAGTTAAATCCTCCACTTTGCAAAATTGGACTACGAGAAAAAGTGGGGCAAAAAGCTCCAAGTTGTATGTGGCACACGCTGCATATTCTTCTATAGTAATTACACATTATCCTACAAAGAGTGGTCTTACCCATTCCACCGCTGCCATAAATAGGCACTATCTATGTACCTGAAGCCAACCTCATTCCTTTGTAGGGAAGTTGATTCATTTTACTAACCATCTCTTGCAAGAGGGCAATGGAATTCTATCAATACAATAAATTTATGTAACCTTAGCATAATTATAGAGTGTATTATACGTCAAAATGGGTACTAATTAACCTAACATATTCTTTCACCACCCCACACATATGATCGATCTATTGTGAAATTAGGAGGAACAAGATCACATATGATCTCAATAATCACTCGTTGTACTCCTGTCATTCCCTTCTAAAACACAATACCATTGTATGATTTGCAAACCCTAATAGTATGTGAATCGGTCCTTCAAAACTTTAACCATAAAATCATTCACTACACATCCTTCTCGTAATTTGCATATAAACTGAAATAGCTAGCTAAACATATTCATCCATAGCATGAAATCAAATAAACATTCAACACATATGACACAAGATATTTGGTTACCTAGAAACCCTCCAATGAGAAGGTAAAATTGGGGTGCAGATGACACCCACAAATCTTCACTACTGTAGTTGTAAAGTGTATCCAATGAAGGTTCCAATGTTTGATCATAAATTGTGATCTACCCTATGAAAGGTTCGTTGTGTTAAAGGCTTACAAGTTTGTGTAAGGCCTCACCTCGATCCATCATAGCACATCTGATACATTTTTTTTGATACATTATAACTCGATACGCCGAGACGTTGTCTAATGGACTAGACATTATTATATTATTTTATGTTGTGTGATGCTTTACTTTAAAATGTCTAATCATGTTGTTTGATGTTTTATAAGCATGCATAATGGTGGTGTAGTATAATAAATGAATTCAAGATTAGGAATATGAATAATACTTTAATCATGCAATTTTTAAGGGTTAAGTATGTGAGCAGAAAAGAGATGAAGGTTATTTAAATAGAAGTTTGATGTTTTGGTTTATGCAATTATTCAAATGAGTTTTAGATATATGCATGTGATTTTTCTTGAGTTACTAATGTGTGAATTGTGTGTGCAAGATTATTAACCATGGGATCTAACAGAGAATTGATAATCAACCCTATGTTCAATCTATGAAACTAAGGTTGAGTCTAATGAAGAGATGTAGACCTTGTTGTTTTGTATTTTATTTGTATCGTAATCTAAATGTGTGTACCATTCTATAATTGTAAGGTGTTTAAAGTTATGTAACAGTGAATCTTATGGTGTCACTTGACACTTGTAATTTTTATATATGTATCAGCATATTAATTAGGGTTAGCAGAGTAACCCGATAATCTGAGTTTGATTAAGTTAGTAATCTAAAGCTAATTAGTTGGTAACCTAGAGTAATTACCCTAATTAGGGCTTAGTGAAAATGTGTCATTCTTAAGTTTAAGTCCAAATATTTTAAGCCAATTTATAGGTCCTAAAAATGATCTTAGATGCCAAAATTAATTCATCCAAGTGCCTAGGAGATATGTGTATTGGTTGGGGACATTTTCCACCCTTTTGGATCCTTTTGTTGACTTTTAAAACCTCTTAAATATCTCATTTTTCCTTTAGTGCGAAATTTGAACTTCTCCATGAGTTTGCCAAGTTTACACTCCACCAAAAAGGTTGTCTTAATGGTAGGATCAAGTTAGAAGACCCTAGAAGGCCTTAGTCAAGTCTAGAGTTATTGCAATTTTAGGTGAGTGAGTTTAGAAGCCTATTTAGTTGTCATTTGAGGGTTGAAGAGTGTTTACCCATTTTCTACATTTAAAAAGAGTAAAGCTAGGATTGAAGGAGGAAGAAGGATTAGCTCTTATCACAAATTTCAATTGTCATAACCATTTGTGAAGGTAGGAATGTTTCATGGTCTTGTTCTTCATGTTGTGTTTTTATTTTCTTAAGTAGACGTATTGCATGTGTGTGTATTTTGTATGTGTGATGAAACATGTGAGAGATGGGTTATTGTAATTTTTTTAGTTGTTTTCTTTTCATGTTTTATGTCTTATTTTGTGGGTAAAACTGTAAGGGTTTTGTTGACATTACTCACCCTCAGATAGGGGAAGAAGTGGTCATGTGTGGGAGGAGGGCCTTAGTTGAACTTCGGATCAGTGCAGAGTCTCTCCTCATGATAAGGAGAGGGAGAAAGTAGGGTGTTATGAGCCCTTGTTTGTAAATACAAATTGTTTTGTGTTTGGGGAGATAAATAGTGAAAGAACTGAAGTTCTTTGTGATTATTAGCCTTAGAAGAGGCATCTACTTTGGTGTTGTGATTGACATCTACTCTAGAAAAAATCACCTTTTTCCTAATCTTGGTTCGATAAGGAACCATTTGTGCAAACTTGGGATGGGAATAGCTGTTTGAATATTTCTGTGTTGAATCTAATTGTCACACAATCAGGTTTGGTTCTCCTTACCTTATGTAAATTTGCAGATTTCGTAGTTGATACCTTAATATGGAGTCAAACTGGATTCAGACTTTTGGTGTTCCTGATTCAAATGTTATGCAGACTTCTCCTCGAAAAAATGATCCTGATGTATAATTCATTATTATATTTTGTATTGTAACGACAACAATTTTGGGTTTTCTTCCCTGATTCTTTCTCAATTGAGTCCTTGAATCGGGTTTTGAATAAAATAAATATGAAGTGGCTAGCCTATGTATGTTGAAAAAAAAGAAATTCCTTTCTTATGGCTTTCCTTGTACTCTTGGTAATTCATTTCATATGCATATAATCAACTGTGATTAGATACAATAATGTTACACGAAGTTATGCAATTTGATTATGTAGGTGTTAGAGGAAACGGATTTAAATGGATATTACTTTATTTTGCATTATTAGTAATTATATTTTAAAGAAAAAACTCCTACTCAAATGCATAATATAACATCAAAAATCTATGTTATAATTCATCCTAGAAAATGAACAAACATTAGTAATATACGTCATATTAAAATTTTATAGGAAAAAAAACTAGTTTGTGGTGAGAAAATAAACCTTGAAGAAAAGGGAAAATAAAAATAAAAAATCATCTTTTAGAGAAAAATGCTCTTTGGAATTTACATGCAAAAAATAATTTAATTCTCTTTTGCAATAGAATATTCTAAAAATGATTCCTTTTAAATTCCTTGACTTATTTCAAAAAAATAGATAAGTAATTATAAAACGAAATAAAGGAAAAAATTAAAATTAAAAACTAGTAACTATATATTCTAACCTTACCCTTTGCACCTAATAAACTTTACAACCATAACTCTTCTACGTTCATTTTAATCAAAAAAAGAATTCACCTTGCATGTGTTCCAAGGTAAAGACATCACCTCCCACTCTCTTCTTGCCACATGCTAGGTCTTCTTCAACCACTTGCTTAGGATGGTCAATGGTTTTGGAGGGAAGGAAGGAGATAAGTTTTAATTTAATTGCAACTAGTCCTCTCTTCCCATTAGGCAAACGATCTATGTGTTTTGGGCAATGTGAGTTTCTTTTTGGGGAGGGCTCATGTGAACTTTTGGGATGTGGGGTTAGTTAGTAGTTAGGTAAGTTATATTAGTTTTTATATAGTGTAATTTAAGATTTGTTCATTAATATTTAAAGGTAAGTAAGATTTTGTAATTATTAATTAGTATTATTTTAGTTTGATTTAATTTAGATAAAATATATTTTTATCATGTAAGTATTAAATTGGTTAGAGTTAGAATGTGATTAGGAAAAGTAATAAGGGTTAGTAAGTTGGTAGTTAGGTAAAGTTATTTTAGAAAAAAAAAATGTTATTTTTTATTTGCTTTATATTAATGTTTTAGATATGTTTAATACTAGTTTAGGTTGTAGATTTAACTATTATTGTTTTGTTTTAGTTATTTAAATTTATTTAATTGAGTTGTAAATGTTTACTTTATTTTTTAAATATTCTAATTATTTTTAAAAATGAATTGGGTAGATTAAT
This sequence comes from Cupressus sempervirens, assembly GCA_028749045.1. Classification (NCBI taxonomy): domain Eukaryota; kingdom Viridiplantae; phylum Streptophyta; class Pinopsida; order Cupressales; family Cupressaceae; genus Cupressus; species Cupressus sempervirens. The sequence goes on along the minus strand of CM053791.1, from coordinate 297,216,877 downwards.
AATGTATTGAAGGGTCGCATCTTATAAGTGGTAGTGGTATATGATTTAATGCAATACAAATAGATGTTGAGACCGATTAAATAACGAATGTTTAAAAATAATGATTAATCTTACACGATTAGTTATAAACCAGGACAAAGTGTCAAGGTATTGCTAAGGAAACCTATGTATGCATTTCAACACACCTTTAGTTTTAACTTGTAAAACGAATTTATTGAATCATGTCAAAATCAAATGTGACTTGGGTAATTAGTCGAGCATATCAATTCAACTGTGACCCAAGCACCAAGGAAGCTAATGCCTTGTCTGAATAATGATATCACTCTCTAATTAAGATGTCCACTTTGCATCATGTTGAATCACAACTGGAATTCATTTCTAACCTTCTTATTACCTTTTTAGGTGTCTTGTTTTAACATAGTTGACTAATTAACTTTCTTTTAAAAAAATATTAAAAAAAGATTATGTGTGTTTTTGCCTTGATATTTTGGGCATGATAGATTGTTAAATCTTACCTTGTTAAAGGCCGATTTCAACACCCTGTTAAAAGTGTGCCCAATTAAAGGACTTAATCTTAAAATGAAATAATCACCCTATTAAAAGATTTATAACAGCTTGTTAGGACTACTATGTTAAGAGATTTAACTGATTCACAAGTTAAAATGTCTCAGCAATGATCTTGTAGTTAACACTCTGCTACTAGATAACAAATCACCTCTTTGCATATATCCTTGATCCTCTTTGAACAGATGTGTCACTTTTGTCCTCTAACTCCTTTCCTCTATTCTCCTCTAATTGATTCTACAATGCATATCTCAATTCACAACTCCTTAGCCACTATGAATGCTCTGTCTGCGCATGCAAACTTCTCTCTCTACTCATACAATGTTTTAAGGTTTTCCTTCCTTAAGAAGACCTCAGTGACTTAGAGTTAGGTATGAATCAAATATAGTAATTCATCCATTTTGTCGCTTAATTCATCCCTTTAATTGATTGGTTGCATGTACTACATAGGGATCCTCAATATAGATTTGTTCTTATCATCTAGAATCACAAAACAATCCTAAAATTGGCTAAAAAATGGTTTACATAGAAGTTTGTGCCATTACAAACAACTATGTCCAAAACTATTTTACTCACCACTTGAAGTCTCTGATGCTCAACATCCATTGTATCTTCAATGTTGTAACTTGGCCTCTGGATGACTCGACATCCATTGATCACTGGGCATTTGAATCACTCGGCATCAACTGTGTTCTCAGCATCTATTAGTTACTCGGCACATACTGTATATCTTTCTCTGCATACACTATCTGACAACTTATGCTCAACATATATTACTTGTTCGGCATGAACTCAGTTCTATCTTGTAAATGAATTAAGGGTATTGTTACTTATATGTCAAAACCAATATGAGAGTAACAGTCTCCCCTTTGACATGAGTGGAAAAAACACTTGGTCATGCATGAATAACCTTATCTTATGAGCATAACTCAAATAATTTCTATTCAGTACTCGACTTACATACAAAATTTCAAAAACTTCAAAATTTTGCAAAACTTGTGACTTATCAGTCATAGCTCAAAATTTTATATCTCCCCCTGAGTTGATTGTCCTTTTTTGAATATGAATACTCCTACTGAGTAAATCTATTATACCGATGTGTTGGTTCTATTTCTTTGTACTAACTCCCTCTTTGTTTGGTTTCCCTCAAAACTTATTCATTCATTCTCTTTTGTACTTGTCAAAATTTATTCTCCCTTCTGTACCTCATTTTTCCCCCTTTTTAGACACTTATGTCATGGGTGGTACACAAATAGTGTGTTTATCCAAGAATGATTTATGGACCTCAATGATGAGGTTTTGAGTCCTGCATCCCAATTATCACACGCTACCTCTAGAGATTTGATTTTAATAGCTAACTCGGCAACAAGGTTAACTAGGCCTTCATGAGTAAAAAGATGGGAATCTTTCTTCATCAATGTTTATGCAAAGGCTAGTTCCTTGTTTAACACCTCCATGTGAGGGGTCAACATGGACTAGATGTTGATCAGTATATGAGCTTGTAAAGCTGCTAACTAACCTTGTGCTGACAACAAATTTCTGAAATGAGATTGACTTTGACTAGGAGATTGTTGTAGCATTTTACCTATTGAATTCAAATCTCCCTCCAGGTGGTCAATGTGTCTCCGCACTTCTTGTGTGAACAAAGTTACATTGCACAACTTGGTGTAAAGAGAGAAAATATTCTCCAACACTTTCTTCACACCATCAATTTTGGTTGCTAACTCAACCTAACTAAGTGCAATGGCACTAGATATCTTTTGGGTTACCTTGGTATGAAATTTCTTCTCAAACTATTCTTGTAATTTGACATTTGTGTCTAGGTCTTCATCATTTACCTTCTCCACTATGTTTGCCAATTGCTCAATGATTAGATTTGCTTCATCAAGTGCAGGTAGGTTTAATGCATCAAGAAATATGTCCTTGATGTCTTGTAGTGCTTGTTTCTACCTATGCTCCCTGTTGAGAAGTTCTTGGTGTTTCTTTCTTACTAGAGCATCCTATAATATGCCCATTTTCTCTATGGTGATTGATGCTAGATCAAACTTTTGCAGTTCAATCACCCCATCTAAGTTGATATCACCATAAGATGTAACTTTGTTAACCTTAGATGTACTAGGACTAGGCCTTGATGACTGTAGTGATGTAGCTTCTACACTTGACTTATGAAGTGCTTGACTAGGAATAGGAGTAGTAGTATTTGGTAGGGTAACCAATGTTTGAATCCCTATCATTTCTCTGGTTTTGTAGTGAAGAATGGATCTTCAATCCTATCCTTCTCCTTTTATGTGATCTTTATATCACCTTGTACTTGTGTTGTAGGTGCAGGACTAGCTTCCTAACCTATCTAGACTAGTGTCCCATCTTTCTCAACTATTGAAACTACATGTACTAAAACATTTTGCACCAATGTGCTAACATGTGATGACATTGTGTCCTTCCTTTGATATACTACCATAGGCATGGTAGATTGCACTTTTATAGATTGAGGGGGGGGCAATAGATAGTTCTTGAGTTTTCTTCCCTCCAGATGTCAATTCTACCTTCTCAATTTCATCCACACTCACCAATACAGGATGGTTGCATAGTTTTTCCTTAGTGGTGGAATCAATCAATATCTTCTTCATATCCTCCTCTATAAGGGATTGATGTTCCAAGTTGTGTTGTCAGATACATCCTTGATCTTTATTATTTCTTCTTGTTGATCTGTTTTGTCCACATGAGGGGGACTAGCACTTGGCATATGCACCTCTGGTGCATTATAATCTTGTTGTTGTTCTTCCTTAATTGTAACCTTTGTATCTGCTTCTTTTACAGTTCCCTCCTCATGTCATTCCCTTGTAGATTCATCCTTTGTTGCCTCAACTACCTCTTGTTCTACTTTGTCTTTACCTACTTCCACAAGTGTCTATTTATTTGACTCATCTGTTGTTACCCCATATATCACTTTCCACAGTTGGGTGATCTTTGGGACAACATCTTCAATATTATTTTGTAAAATGTTAAAGGCTCTATTTTTTGGAGCAAATCTCCCCTTATACTTATTAATGGCCTTTTTCATTGCAAACTTGTGCAGATATGGCATCACTCTTGCTAGAGTAGTCTCTCTAGTATTCCTTTTGGTTAAGAGACTATATTGCCACATTTTCTCAACTCTGTTGTATAGACTTTTGGGTAAACAGTTGGCAATCTCAATTAAATTTTTCTTTAAAAATTTCATCATGGCATACACAAATTATACTACTTTATTCATTTCTATCATCCCAATTTTATCAAATTCAACATGTGTGAACCCTGATAAATCAACATTGTTCTTGATATTATCACACAAGTTGTCCAAATTAGAAGAGGGACTATGACTTACCACTTTGAATTGGATGTTGTCATTTGACTTGGTCTTCTCCTCATCTAATTCAACTGGAGCTATGTATTTCCTCCTTTGCCTCTGCTTAGGTTCGTCTTCCTTGGTAGTTGTTCTAGCTCTCTTGCCTACAGGCTTCTCAGTTTCCTAAGTCTTCTTAGCAATAGCTCTTGTGCTAGCCCTAGTGACAGGAACTATAGGCTTTTGTTGCGAAGGTTTCACAACTTTCTTGGGTTTTCTTGTTGTTGGCTTCTTTTATTTTTTCTTTTTCGCTTCTATAGCAATAGGTGCTTCATTGGCTTCTTCTCCCTCAGCACCTTCATCAAATTCTACTTATTCTTCTCCTTGGTCCTCACCTTGACCGTATGTGAGAGCAAGTGGTGCTTACATAGGTGTTTCTTCTTCATCTCCTTCTACCTCTTCACCAAATTGTTCCTTGAGCTTTTTCACAATTTTGCTCTTCTTCCTCATCACAGAAGTTGTCTTCAAGTCCATTGTGGTTTTAGACTTGGCTACATCATAGTTCCCAAATGCAATAGCCTTCTTATCTACTTTCTCTGCCAGTAAAGCAATGATGGTTATAGATGCCTCATCCACATTAATTTCATAAGGCAATGGCCTAAGCCATCTAACCCTTGGAACAACAGCTTGAACATAAGTGAAATCAACATCAACTAGAAAATAAATATCATTGAAATGTTTCTCTACTAGTGATACTATTATTTTCAGTTTTTTTTTCATTGACTTCTTGAAGTCTTCAAAATAACTTGTCATTATAGTCTCAAAATTATCTCTATGTTGATCTATGTATTCCTCCAATTTGTACTACAACAGACCTGTTGGTCTTCAAAGTAACTTTGCCAAATGAGGGAAAATTATTCTAGACATAGAAAAATATATGAACAAGTATTGAACCAAATTTTCATTGTGCACTTTTTGTCTTTCTTATGGCTCCCAAGTTTTCTAATAATTGTTGGAGTTGTAACTCAACAAGGTCATAAGAGTGGTCCTTCTTTACTATCTTATAGCCTAAATCCACAGCTATACATGGTACACTGTTCAATCTGCTAGATTGAAAGAACTTATGTGCAATGAGTCTAACTGCAAATGCAATTAGAGGATCAGTGATTGTATCTATGGTCATCCCTCTCTTGTTCCATATTGCCCCTGTATTCTTCTTAATTGCCTCTTTTGCATCACTCCTCGTAGTCTTTGTTTTGTCTAGGGTAGGATACCATGTTACTCTTTGAATAATCATCTTTGTGATTTTCATAGGGCCACCCTCTAACCATACAGAGTTGTCATGTATTCTGCTAAGAACTATCTTAATCCACTTTGTCTTGAATACATTAGGAAAATATAAGGTACGAGTTAACCCTTTTCTCTCTACAATTTTGTTTTCCTCTTTCAACACTTTGTGTTCACATGATTTTCCATGCAAAGCTCTAATTTTCATGTCTCCTATACTCCCTACCTTACAAATGTAGAAACACCTTACATCTTGTATCATTAAAACTTGTGGTGGTATCATAGATAATGCACCAGAAGGGTCTCCTTTGTATGCAATATCAGGAATTTCCTGGAAATGTGGTTGTTTAATCTCATTACTAATCAATTAAAAATTCAAAACTTATTTTCCTTCCTTAACCACAACAATAGAAGATCTAGATGTCATAACAACTATCTAGGGTTCGCTAAACTCAAATAGCATAGCTCGACACACGATAAATACCTTGAACAATATGACATTTGGTGGCAAGTAGCAGTTGAATTTAGTTTGCAAAATTCTTGAATTCATTTCTCCAATTTTCCTTAATCTCTTCATGCTCTCATCAATCTTGAATGATCGCAAATGAGAGTCACAAATTTACCATATAGCCCTTGAAACTTCGCAATAAATGCTCTATGCTTATACAGTTGTAAGCTCGGCTCCAATAGAAAATTTGACTCACCCAGCTTCCATGTAATTCCTACCATGCTCAGTAACCACAACAAGCTTAGCCAACACTGTCACCTTCAATAGCTTAGCACCGACTAAACTTTCACTTGGCACAAACAGTGAAACTTATAGATTTCTTCTAAGTTCTAACCAATACTTTTCATCTTACTTCGTGCATATATGATCTTTCTAGAATTGAATCCTTGGAACTAATGTATAATTAAACTTTGAAATATTGTTCTACACATACCTCTTGATTACCTAGTTGGGGGTGGTGTGATCACCTGATCCACTCCTTTTTCTTCCATGTCTTGTTCATCTTCACTTTGACTTCTTCAACATCAACCTTCCTTTTCCTTTATTGAATTCAGTGCTAGATGCTTTTGACCTTGTTAGACAATTTTTACTGATGTGACCAATCTTTAAACAGCTAAAACATGTAGTTTGACTCAACCATCTACTATAGTCACTTTTGAAATGTGTTCTAATGCAATTCTTAGCAACATGTCGATACTCTTGACAATAGTGACAACTATACCTTGTATTGTAATCCCAATTTTAGGGTTTTCCATTGTGTTGTACCTTTGTCTACTTATTTTTGACCAATTAGGCTTGGATCTGTACTCATATGCTCTATGTCCATACTTCTTACAATTGTAGCAATAACCTTCAAATATTTGTGTGATTGATGTCTTGGTCTTGCATTCATGTGCCTAATGGCGTTGATTGTTGCACTTATGATAGTTATGAATTTCTTCTTAGGGTTCTGATTTGCATTGTTGCTCCTGCAAACATTTGTTATATGACCTAACTTTCCACAATTATGAGAAGTAGATTTGTAGTTCTTATCTTTTTTGCTTCTTTGTTCACCAATTTTATATGATTCTCCTTCTTTAGTGCTGGTGTAACCCAATCCAATAGTATCACTGTTAGATCTAAGAGATCTCATCAATTTCTCAAAATACTTGATGGCTTCACTAGGTCTATTGAAACTTTCAACAAAATATTTTTCTCTTTTCAGATCATTTCTCAGTTGTTCATTCTGCAAATTTAGGGTTGTGATCTCAATATCATTTCTATTCAATTCATGATTGGTAATTATCATTTGATTCATTGTTTCATGTTGCATGTGAGCAATCATATTCATCTCTGATGTCTTCTCTTCCAGTTTTTTGGTCAGTATCCTTTTGTCATCTTCAACCATGACTTTGTCTTCCTCAGCTTTCTTTTTATGTTTAGTCACCTCACATAGCAATACTAATTGGATTTCTTGTTCTATCTTAAGATTTCTAACCTCTTCAATTAGGGCACCATTTTTTTCTATCAGATCTACAACTACTGCATCAAATTCACTTGTTTTTCCATCTACAAACGATTTAGTAGTGTCTTCCTCTTGGTAATGTGTGTCATTCTCTTCAATAACTATCTCATTCCTTCTCTTTAGTGAGCCCTCTAAATCATTTCTTGCTTCATTAAACTAATGTAGAGCAAGGTGTATTTCATTCTTCTAGTTATCAATAATCTTTCCCAACTTGTAGACTTTCATCTTCAAGATCTTTCCTCAAAGCTGCAAAGCTTTCCTTTCCAGAGAACCAGTGTTATGATACTAATTGTTCAAAATACAATAGGGAAAGTAAACTCTAAGAGGGAGGGGGAGTGAATTAGTCCTTCAAAAATTTAACCAAAAAATCATTTACCATACATCCATCTCACAATTTGCGTGGAAATTGAAATAGCTAGTTAAACATATTCATTCATAGCATGAAATCAAATAAATATTCAACACATATATGACACAAGATATTTGTTACCCAGAAACCCTCCAATGAGAAGGTAAAATTGGGGTGGGGGTGACACTTGCAAATCTTCGCTACTGTAGTTGTGAAGTGTATCTAATCAAGGTTACAATGTTTGATCATAAACTATGATCTACCCTGAGAAAGGTTGCCGTGTTAAAGGCTTACAAGATTGTTAGATCTTACCCTGTTAAAGGATTTCAATACCCTGTTAGAAGTGTGCCTGATTGAAGGACTTAATCTTACAATGAAGCAATTACCATGTTAAATGATTTACAACAACCTATTAGGACTAATCTGTTAAGAGATTTAATTGATTCACCTGTTAGAATGTCCCAGTAATGATCCTACGGTTAGCACTATGCTGCTAGATAACAAATCACCTCTTTGCATGTATCCTTGATCCTCTTTGATCAAATGTGTCACTTCTATCCTTTAACTCCTTTCATATGTTCTCCTATAAATGATTCTACAATGCATATCTCAATTCACAATTCCTTAGCCACCATGAATGCTCTGTCTGTGCATGCAAACTTCTCTCTTTGCTCATACATTGTTTTAGGGTTTTCCTTCCTTAAGAAGACATCGGTGACTTAGGGTTAGGTATGAATCAACAATTGTGATTCATCCATTTTTCCTCTTAATTCATCCCTTTAATTGATTGGTTGCATGTACTGCATAGGGATCCTGAATATAGATTGGTTCTTATCATCTAGAATCACAAAACAATCCTTAAGTCGGCTCAAAAATGGTTTACATAGAATTTTGTGTCATTACAAACAACTATGTCCAAAATTATTTTACTCGGCACTTGAAGTCTCTAATGCTCGGCATTCACTTTATCTTCAATGTTATAACTTAGCCTTTGGATGACTCGACATCCATTGATAAATACATTAATAAGCTAATATATTAATAAATATATTAAATGTCAATAATACTCTATAAATGACTAAAAGTAAATATAGAATGAATGGTCATTAATAAATACATGATTGCCACATCATTTATAAATATAAATAAATATAAATAAAAACAGAAGACCAAGGTCAATCAAATCAAAAATTTACAAAAGTTAAATTTGGTGATGACTACCATTGACTTGTAAGTTGTTGAAATATGAAAATGACATGGCCACCACATTGTATCCAACTCATCGCACATAAAACATGGTCTATTGTCCAAGGAAATAGTATGTGGACAACTATTAATCCTCTTACCATCAATGCTTTACATGGTTAGTCAAATAGGTGTACGTTTGTGTTTGTGTGTGTTGTATTTTATATTGAGCTATTTATAATACATTTGGAATTAAACCATTTATAGCATACTCTTTAATCTTTTGATGTAGCCCCTTAGAGGAATGGTTGGCGTTGTTTAGGGAGTGGAGTCAAACTACCACAAGGTAGGTAAATCCCAAGATGGGATAGGGATGTGGTCCTAAAGCCTTGAGGTAATGTACTCATAGATTGCTGTTGATTTCCCTATAACAAGTAAATCTATGTCCTTTGTAGGGTTAAGTTTAGGAGAGAGGTAAGGAATTGAAGCTTAAATAACTTAACTAGCATATGTATTATGAAATATTCATTATTTTCTTGAATTAAATTGATTCAGATGCATAGTAATGCATGTTAATTATTAGAAATTGATAACATCCTAGTTGGAGACATGAGAAGTGGTATCAAAGCATAATCATGCCATCTTGTGAAAAAAATAGTTTATTCAAGTCAATCAACGAACAAGGGGAGGCATTGCCATGATAGAACAACTAACTAATAAACTTATAAATATAATGGAACACAACAAATCATCACAAGACAAATAGAAAGGTCAAACCAAGAACTTTTCCAAGGCATTACAAAATATGGAGAGTTTAATTAATAACTTAAAACAATTCTTCAAATGGGAGAGACATAAGCTTCAATTATTTCTAGAATAATAGTGGATCATTAGCATCTAAGGTTCCCAGGTCGCCTTGCCTACCTAGGGCGCACATACCTAGGAACAAAGAAGGAATAGATCAGCCTACAAATAGATTATATTTACTTGATGAAGTTTAATAATAAAAGGGGGCATGGAATGTTTGCCTTCAATAGTATTTTGACCACGTCTTGCATCTATGTTTGTTGTCCTATGTAGGAACTATATTTTATCTTTTCTTATTACAATCTTTTTGAATTTTCCCTTATATGATTTTTTCTACCATACAAGGAGTATGTCTCCCTTAATTACATGATTTTTTTATCATGCCCTTTTACCATAATTTTTCAATGCATATTTATATTATTTGGGTCATGGGTCGCAACTCGGTCTTCCCTTCAATATCGTTTCATTGTAGTTGATCTCTTTGATTATTATGTGCAATCTATTATTTTCTAATATTGTTTATATTTGCATGTAATTGTTATTTCTATCTATGACAGTACTAATTCAGTAGAGTACTAGATCATTTGATTGATGAAGGGGATTTGTAGAAACTAAAATGATGAAAGAGATGATAAGTATGGTATTGGGTACTTGAATGAGTTGTACTATAACAATATTGTTTTACACTCATGTTATGATGTGATTAAGTGATGAATATCGTGTATGTTCAAGATATGTTGACTAAATTACACAATAAAAGAAGAAATGCAATATTAACTAAGCTACTACAATTGTCACTGAGTGCCTGGTAAATAAGAGTTAAATTTTAGTGTTAACTACATGATGTATTGCCTAAGTAAGGTTTAAGAGTTCAACATTTTGTAAAAATTAAGAATGTTCAAGAAGTTCAAAGGATAAATTCAAAGTTAGATATGAGATCTATGGATAGGAATATGTAATGAAGTTCTGATGAAGGATATTTAACATAATTGAGATGAGCACAAAGTTCAAGTTGTAATTATTTTCTGAGTGACTAAATTCATTAAATCTGAGATCTACAATCATGATTAAGCAGCAAAATCTAGAAGACTCTGGAATGACAAAGTTACCTATTTAAGGAGATGAATGAGATTTTTTATGGGTTTTTGGTTGTTCATTGATTGTAGTTGGTTAAGAAAAGTGAAGGGAAAGAAGATAGAAGGTGAACTAAGTAGAACTAAAGTGGAAAGATCAAGCAAGAGGAAGTGTTAAGTGATAGTGTGAGTGTGTGAATCAACCAGTAAGAGATCAAAAGCATGAGACAAAGTGAAGAAAATATTTAAATAAGAAAGGTAGTGCTAAACCTGTTAGATCACTTGACTTTTACTTTCTTTCCATTCTAGCAGATAAAATCTCTTAACTCAGTGGACCTAACAAGTCTTTAAAATCCTATATGGTAGCATCGATTAGTGATGTTTGTAAGTCCTTTAGAGAAAGACACTCTTGATAAATGTCAAGGAGTGATAAATTCTATATGATATTTGGTTAAAATCCTCTAACCAAGTCACACTAAAAATGTGCATGTTATCATTAATAAGGTTGACTCCTAACATATCTCACTTCAAAAGAGTGAAAGATTGTTGGAAATGATTGAAATGATCATAAGAAAAATTGTTGGAATAATATATGGAACTGGTAAAGAATGTCCTCAATCATTGTTTTGTCATTGATGTCAAACTTGCTACTTGCAAGGATGACAAATGCTTTAGTGATCCAAATACTATCAATTAGTTGATTGTCAAGGTGGAGGCAATTAATAAGATGTAACTAGAACACCTAGAGAAAGGTTGAAGTTATGATGTTGTAATGAAGTACAAGGATCAGCTAAGCCATTGATGAAAAAGTGTATTGGATGACATACTAAAAGATACGAAGAATGAGCACACTGAAACATATCAAAGATCTAAGGTTTTACCTAAGTCTTTTGTAAAGCTCAAACTAAGTTCATTAGAGAGAAGGAGTCAAGCAAGCTAGTAAGAGCCGAGAAAATTCCTAGTTAAGTGTCGAGCAAGTTCAAGTGCCGAGCAGAATCAAGTGCTGAGCAAAACCAAGTGTCGAGCAGAATCAAGTGCCGAGAAGAACCAAGTGTCGAGCAGGTATAGGTGCCGAGTAACACAGAGATGTCGAGCACCAGTAACTCAATAATGTCGAGTTGCTGCATTATTTTGGAAATCGAAGATTCGTCAGATCTAAGCCGACAAAGTTGTTATCTAGAAATCTGTGAATTAAAAAGAAGATAAGAATGATGAGTTGGTGGCACAGAACACCATGTAGAACATTTTTAAGATACAACTGGTGAAGTTTCTAGAAGAGAACAAGATATGGGGTAGATACATTGTATCCTACCTAATCCATTTTGAAACCCTAAAATTGGAGAGGGAGAATTGAGTGGCGAAAAGCAAATCAGACTTCTATATAAGAAGACATAAGTTAATGAAGAAAAAGAGTGTGTGAAAAGAGGGGATAGTGAGAGAGAGAGCCATGGTCAAGCATAAAAGCATGAAGTGTTGTAGAATGTGCTAAGGAGAAGAAAGCACAGGAACTTTGTTTAAATAGATGACCACAAGAATGATTGCATTGGCAGAATGAGTAATAAGACTCAAGGAGACGAAGCTTGAGAGGGAGACAAGCAATCAGAGCTGAAGTGATTGAAGCCAAGCATAAGGATTGAACTGAAAGAGTGATCTGAAACCTGCAAAGTATGTTGTAAGTTATATCATATCAAAAGACCATTATCGTTACTTTCTAGCAATTGTAACAGTAAGATAAATCCTATGGACTTAGGTTGGCTTAACAGCCATTAGATAAATCCTTTAACAAGGTGACATTCCAAGTGAATGTTCTAAAGACCTTTAACCAAGCCCATTCCTAACAATTTGGTGAAATCCTCTAACAGGGTCACATTTAACAATGTGTTGTAAGCCTTTAACAGGGCAGGCTTTTAACAGGGCATCACTTCAGAAGAGTGAGAATCAAGTAGCATGTTATTGGTGGTTTTTCCCAAATTGATTTTCCACGTAAATCATTGTGTCATGTGTTGATCTTGAATGTTTTATCTTTGCATGTTGATTTACAGTAATTTGCTTATATGACTGATTTAAGTTTGAACAGATGAAAAGGGTATGGATTCATTAAAAAGTATTAAAAATGTATTAATAGGGCATTTGGACCTTGAATAACTAATTCACCCCCCCTCTCAGTTATTCTAAAGAATTCTAACAATTGGTATCAGAGCCTGACTGTTGATTCAGTTTAAAAGGACTACTAGCAGAAAAGATCAAAATGCCAAAGAGAGAAGTTCCCAAGCTCAACAAAGACAACTTTGTTGCATGGCAAAGCTTGATGAAGCTACATCTTGGATCCATAAGAGATTATGCCCAAAATTCAATTGTCACTGAACATGTAGATCCAATAGGTGCTCCTACTACCAAAGACATGAAAAACAAACAAGAACACAACTAGACAATGCTGGAAATTGCCTCTGCACTCAGCTATGTTGAATTTGATGATATCAAAAGATGTGACGCTGCATTCAAAATGTGGAAAGCCCTATCAGACATCTATGGAGGAGATCAGAATGTACAAAGAGTGAAAAGAGAAAGTCTCAGAGGAAAATTTGATGACATGAAAATGGAAGAAAATGAGAATGTTGCTCAGTATGGTGCAAGAATAAAGGAAGTGGTAAGTGCAATAAGATGCTTGAATGGTCAACTAGATGAAGATACTGTTAATAGTAAGTTCTTAAGAACCTTGCTCCCTATCTATGCTATTAGAGTATCAACAATACAAGAGCTACGATGTATACCAGGAAATAATCTAAGCTTTGAAGGTATAATAGATAGACTCACTGCATTTGAGTTATCTAACTTTGACAACTACAAACCTGAAAATGTTGAATCTGCTTTTAAGGCCAAGTTATCACTGAAAGATGCCGAACAGGTGAAATCAAGGAAAGGAAAAAAAATGAAGTATGTATCTAGTGATAGTAGCACTGATGAGGGAGATGTGGAACAATTGGAAGCATTGCTCGCTAGAAGATTTCACAGGGGCAAAGAAAAATTCAAAGGTAAGATGCCTATCATTTGTTTCAATTGCAATGAAGTAGGTCATATTACTGCAAGACGTCCACAGAAAAAGGATTCCAAGGAAGGCAACAAATACAAAAATAGAAGAGATGATGACAAGAGAGATTACAAAGAAAAAGGTAAGAAGTGTTATATTGTTGAAGAAAAATTTAATGACAATGATGATGAAGTTGTTTATGTAGCCATGAAGGACCAATCTGATGAAGAAGAAGCCACAGCACTAGTGACATGTATAAACAAGAATGACAGATGGATCATAGACAGTGGATGCTCACATCACATGACAGGAGACAAAAGTAAGTTTGTTAACTTTACTCAGTATGATGGAAATAGTGTTAGATTTGGTAATGATGCTCCATGTCAAATCAAAGGAAAAGGTTCCATTAAGCTCACAGAACAAATTTCATGTGACAATGCATACTATGTTGAAGGATTAAACTACAATTTACTGAGCGTCTCACAATTAGGCAATATAGGTTGCAAAGTGGAATTTGAAAACAAAACTGCAAAAATCTATGACAATGATAGTAAACTGATAGGAAAAGGAGATCAAACAAAGAGTAATTTGTTTTACCTTGATATGGATGATGTTTCTTGTCTATTTGCAAAATTTGATGATGAATGGTTATGGCATAGAAGATTATGTCATGTCAACTTTGACAATCTAGTCAAAATCGGTAAAATAAAGAAAGTCAGAGGTCTACCAAAATTGAAGAAGCCTGATAATATCATGTGTAAACAATGTCAGCTAGGAAAGATGAAAAAGTCAAGTTTCAAAAGCAAAAACTATACATCTAAAGAGATACTTGAGTTAGTTCACATTGACTTATGTGGTCCAATGGAAATACAAAGCTATAGAGGAGATAAATACATAATGTTATTTGTTGATGACTATTCTAGGATGATGACTGTTATGTTCTTAAAACAAAAATCTGATGCTTTTCAAATGTTTAAGTGGTATGTGGCTAGAGTTGAAAAGGAAACTAGAAAAAGCTTGAAATGTCTAAGATTAGATAGAGGTGGTGAATTTACATCAAATAAATTTGAGATATTCTGTAATGACAAAGGAATCAAAAGACAAACGTCAACTCCTAGAACTCCCCCATAGAATGGAATTTTTGAAAGAAGAAACAGATCTGTAATTGACTGTGCCAGAACATCAATGATGGAAAATAATGTTGCTCTAAAATACTGGAGAGAAGCTGTAAGCGTAGCTGTTCATACACTGAACTGAGTACAAGTCAAGAAAGGTACAAATACAACACCTTTTGAATTATGGTATGGTTACTCACCAAAAGTTTGGTTGCAAATGTTTTATCATTAAAGATGTTAGAAATGGAAAATTTGATGCAAAAAGTGATGAAGGTATATTTCTCGGTTACTCCACTAGAAGTAAGGCATATAAGTGTTTGAATATTAACACTAACAAAATTGTGGAAAGTGCAAATGTAAATTTTGATGAGCACACAGAAGTCCAAGCTGAAATACCAAAGAAAATGGAAGAGTACAGAACCTTTTTGTATTCTTATGATGGAATGATTGATAAGAATGATGTCAATCAAATTGGAAATCAACAACAAGTATCAATTTCAGCTAAATCACAACTAGTAAATGTCGAGTTGCATTCAGAAGCTGAGTTGTAGAATGAAGAAAATGCACAATTTGATTCTGAAGACAGCATACATAATGAAGAACAACCTGAAAATGAAGTGCATAGTAATCCTGAATCCGAAAGATCAAACATGAAAACAAGGACAGAGCC
This sequence comes from Cupressus sempervirens, assembly GCA_028749045.1. Lineage (NCBI taxonomy): Eukaryota > Viridiplantae > Streptophyta > Pinopsida > Cupressales > Cupressaceae > Cupressus > Cupressus sempervirens. The sequence continues at coordinate 297,201,465 of CM053791.1, read as the reverse complement.
AAGATTATCCAAATATGTAAAAAGACATCACCCTGCTGAACAAATAATTGGTGACAAAGATGCAAGACCAATGACATGGAACAGACTAAGACATGAATCATGTATGATTAGCCAATCTGAACCCAAGACAGTACATGGTGCATTACAAGATGATGACTGGTATAAAGCTATGGAAGAGGAAATTGATCAAATAAGAAAAAATAAAACCTGGAGTTTGGTTCCCAGACCAACGGACAAGAATGTGATTGGCACCAAATGGGTATTCAGAAACAAACTAGATGAGAATTGTGAGATTACCAAAAACAAAGCCAGATTAGTATGCAAGGGTTATGCTCAAGAAGAAAGAATAGACTATGGAGAAACATTCATTCCTGTTGCTAGAATGGAAGGAGTAAGAACTTTTCTTGCATATACTGCCTACAAAGATTTTAAAGTCTATCAGATGGATGTAAAATCCACCTTCTTAAATGGTATACTAGAAGAAGAAGTCTACATTGAAAAACCAGAAGGATTTGTTGATGAAAACAATAGGGATATGGTGTGTAAGTTACATAAAGCACTCTATGGTTTGAAACAAGCACCTAGAGCATGGTATGAGAGACTTCACAAGTATCTAGTGCAAATTGGATTTGAAAGAACTGATGATAACAGCAACATTTACATCAAAGCTGAAGAAGGTAAAGAGATTATTGTATCTGAAATTTTTGTGGATGACATAGTATTTGGTGGTAAGGAAGTACTTTGCAAAGGCTTTGCTGACAAAATGAAACATGAATTTGAGATGTCTATGTTTGGAGAAATCAAATTTTTTGTTGGATTGCAAGTACATCATCTCAAACATGGAATATTTATTACACAATCAAAATACATCAAAAAAAATCTTAAAACATTTGGATTGGAGGAATCCAAACAAGTCAGCACACCAATGGCCACAAGAAATAAGCTATCCAAAAATGATGAGTCAACTGAAGTCAATCAAACAATGTACAGATCCATGATTGGAAAACTACAATATGTTGTACATAGTAGACCAGACATAGCATTAGCAGTTGGAATAGTGCTAAGTTCTCTGCTAATCCTAAAGAAAATCATCTCATAGCAGTAAAAAGAATAATGAGATATCTCAAAGGGACTAATGACTTTGGTCTATACTACAAAAGGAATGAAAAATTTGAACTCAATGCATATACAGATGCAGACTGGGGAGGAAACATTGATGACAGAAAAAGCACAAGTGGAGGTGCATTATTTCTAGGCAAAAGGCTGGTTACCTGGACTAGCAAGAAACAAACATGTATATCCCAGTCCACTGCAGAATCAAAATATGTGGCAGCTGCAGTCAATTGTACAAACATTGTATGGCTCACACATCTATTGAATGGAATGAAAGAAGAAGTAACAAAACCAGTGATATTGTATTGTGATAATACAAGTGCTATAAACATATTCAAAAATCCAATGATGCATGCAAAAACCAAGCATATTGCAATCAAGTATCATTATGTTAGAGAATTGGTAGAAGACAAACAAGTGAAGTTGGAATACATTCACACAAAGGAAAAAACTGCAAATATCTTCACCAAACCATTGCCCAAGGATGCCTATGAATATCTTAGAGGCAAGTTGGGGGTTATACCCCTAAGTCAAGCAGTTTAAGGCAACAAGGAAGCTACCTTGCATCAACAAGAATAAATCATTCAAATATTAACAGGTTGATGCAAAGGATGACAGCAGCAACAGAAACTCCAAATCAGTCACAAGCATGGTGACAGAGGGAGAAAAACAACAAGAAGACAAAGCTTATATTTTGCATGATAAAGATGCTACATCTTTGGCATTTATGTCAAAGAGGGAGAAATATGCAAAAAATTGATCAATGCAAAGAAAGAGGGAGATATATATGAAAGAGGGAGATATATGAGATCAGTAGTGAAAATGCAGCAAGCTAACAATCTTGGTGGTAACTGAATTGATTACTTGATCAGTTTGGTTTGTCATCAATGCCAAAGAGGGAGATTGTTGGAAATGATTGAAATGATCATAAGAAAAATTGTTGGAATAATATATGGAACTGGTAAAGAATGTCCTCAATCATTGTTTTGTCATTGATGTCAAACTTGCTACTTGCAAGGATGACAATTGCTTTAGTGATCCAAATACTATCAATTAGTTGATTGTCAAGGTGGAGGCAATCAATAAGATGTAACTAGAACACCTAGAGAAAGATTGAAGTTATGATGTTGTAATGAAGTACAAGGATCAGCTAAGCCATTAATGAAAAAGTTTATTGGATGACATACTAAAAGATACGAAGAATGAGCACACTAAAACATATCAAAGATCTAAAGTTTTAGCTAAGTCTTTTGTAAAGCTCAAACTAAGTTCATTAGAGAGAAGGAGCTGAGCAAGCTAGTAAGAGCTGAGAAAATTTCTAGTTAAGTGCCGAGCAAGTTCAAGTGCCGAGCAAAATCAAGTGTCGAGCAGAATCAAGTGCCGAGTAGAATCAAGTGTCGAGCAAAATCTAGTGCCGAGCAAAACCAAGTGCCGAGCAAAATCAAGTGCCGAGCAGAACCAAGTGCCGAGAAGGTATAGGTGCCGAGTAACACAGAGGTGTCGAGCACCAGTAACTCAATAATGCCGAGTTGCTGCATTATTTTAGAAATCGAAGATTCGTCAGATCTAAGCCGACAAAGTTATTATCTAGAAATATGTAAATTAAAAAGAAGATAAGAATGATGAGTTGGTGGCACAAAACACCATGTAGAACATTTTTAAGATACAACTGGCAAAGTTTCTAGAAGAGAACAATATATGGGGTAGACACATTGTATCCTACCTAATCCATTTTGAAACCCTAAAATTGGAGAGGGAGAATTGAGCGGCAAAAAGCAAATCAGACTTCTATATAAGAAGACATAAGTTAATGAAGAAAAGGAGTGTGTGAAAAGAGGGGATAGTGAGAGAGAGAGTCGTGGTCAAGCATAAAAGCATGAAGTGTTGTAGAATGTGCTAAGGAGAAGAAAGCACAGGAACTTTGTTTAAATAGACGACCACAAGAATGATTGCATTGGCAGAATGAGTAATAAGACTCAAGGAGATGAAGCTTGAGAGGGAGACAAGTAGTCAGAGCTGAAGTGATTGAAGCCAAGCATAAGGATTGAACTGAAAGAGTGATCTGAAATCTGCAAAATATGTTGTAAGTTATATCAGATCAAAATACCATTATCATTACTTTCTAGCAATTGTAACAGTAAGATAAATCCTATGGACTTAGGTTGGCTTAACAACCATTAGATAAATCCTTTAACAGGGTGACATTCCAAGTGAATGTTCTAAAAACCTTTAACCAGGCCCATTCCTAACAGTTTGGTGAAATCCTCTAACAGGGTCACATTTAACAGTGTGTTGTAAGCCTTAAACAGGGCAGGCTTTTAACAGGGCATCACTTCAGAAGAGTGAGAATCAAGTAGCATGTTACTGGTGGTTTTTCCCAAATTGAGTTTCCATGTAAATCATTGTGTCATGTGTTGATCTTGAATGTTTTATCTTTTCATGTTGATTTACAGTAATTTGCTTATATGACTGATTTAAGTTTGAACAAATGAAAAGGGTATGGATTCATTAAAAAGTATTAAAAAGGTATTAATAGGGCATTTGGACCTTGAATAATTGATTCACCCCCCCTCTCAGTTATTCTAAAGAATTCTAACAAAGATTTGGGTTGTTGGTTCCTAGGTGGTTTTTCCCTTTACAGGATTTCTATGTTAAATATATGTGTCAAATATGGGAATGATTATATGTTGCGAAGTTTTTTTTTCATGTTATTTATTTAGTGTTGCAAATTGGTATAAGCGAAGTGATTACTCTGATAGTTGGTATAAGAAAAGAACAGTAAGATAACCGTTTGAAGTAAACTTGTTATAAGTTTGATTTGAGAAGTTGAATATGGTTACCATGTTATTGATATGAAAGTTTATATAGTTTGAATTGGTATTAAATTGTTTTAAAGGCATGTAGGAACATTGGATATAATTGATTCCCCCCTCCCACGCCCTCTTAATTATCTAACACTTGGTATCATAGCTTTTTGCTTGAAGGAAGAAGTTTCAAGGGACTTGAGCTAAATATCCAAAAATGTATAAGGAGGAATACCAAATCTTAACAATGCGAAATTCTCCTCACAGAAAAATTGGGTGAGCCTAAATTTATCTAGAATTAGAAACAATGCTACACAATAGCTAGACAATGCATATGTTTCTCCTACCCCTCCTATGACTATGGAAGAGATGGTGCAAAATAAAGAGAATAATAGTTTGATGATTGAGATTTCATCTACCCTAAATGATGTCAAGTTTGGTGATATCAATAATTGTACTAATGCTAAATAAATGTGACACAAGTTGGAACTTATACATGATGCAGATGAGAATGTATTGAGAGAAAGAGTTGAAATTCTGAGATGCAAATATGATGACATGATAATGAAAGAAGGTGAAATTGTTATGTAGTTTGTGGACCAAATGAAGGAAGTTATGAGTGTTATCCAAGCTATTGGATGAGTCATCAGTGATATTGAAGTTGTAAGTAAGGTTCTCAAAACTCCCTTACCTATTTATGTTATAAAAATGTCTACAATTTAGGAAGTTAGAGCTTTGTCTAGAAATTCTCTTACTCTTGATAGTTTGGTTGGTCGTTTGATTGCATTTGAATTAAGTAATTTTGATAATAGTGGTCCTACACTTGGGAATGATGTCAAGACTTCACAAACCATTGGGAGTTCAAAGAAAGAAAAGAGTAGTAAAGATAAAAGTGAGTCATAATCATAAGATGATATGGATTAAATTGAGTCATTGCTTGCAAGGAGGTTACTGAGAGGTAAAGGTAAATTACCTCCTATATATTTTTTAATGCAATAAAGTAGGTCATATTGCTACAAGATGTCCTAAATAGAGAAAGAGTGACAAAAATAATAAAAAGGATAAAAAATACATAAAGAACAAAGACTACAAGGACAAAGGGGAAAATTTGTGTTATATTATTGAGGAAGAGCACACTAAGTCAGATACTAAAGATGAGAAAGGAGTAGAAGTGGTGTATGTTGTTGTTAAAGAAGACCCTAATGAGGAAAAGTATGAGGATGATAAAGCTCATATTTCACATGTTGGTAAGAATGACACATGGATCATTGATAGTGGATGTTCACATCACATGACTGGAGACATTAGCAAGTTTGATGAACTTGAAGAATATTATGGTGGATCTATTAAATTAAGGAATGATATTCCATGTCTAGTAAAAGGTAGAGGTCCATTGATGTTATATAACAAAATCATATGTGATGATGCATATTGAGTGCAATGACTAAAATATAATTTGTTGAGTGTTGCTCAGTTGAATAATAAAGGTCACAAGCTAGAATTTTAGAATAGGAAAGTCAAGATACAAAGAATTTGAGCAATACAAATCCGAAAAACCTAAAGAACACCTGCATGCAAGAACCTATCACAAAGAAGCAAAGACAAAGAGAAGGCAAGGGTTTAGCCCTCAAAATATGGAAGAATATATTATCAGAGTGAAAGAATGAATTGAAATTTACAATTGATCAATCCTTATAAAAGATCATAAAACCTAAATGGAAAACCCTGAGAGGCAAATGATATTTAATAATTAATATTTTAATTATTAAATGGGAATCCATGTGCATAAAGGGAAATATTAAGAAAGGAGTAAAGGTAATTTAATAAAATTAAATAAAATTAATCCTTTACTCTAACAACCCCCCTTAAGATGAGAAATAATGCATGAAAAAGAAAGGAAACTACAATGTTGAAAGCAAACTTGGGTCCCGACAACAAGGCTTGATGAGGTATCTAATCACAACCAAATCTCTATGAAACACAGATATAGAGAAAACCCAGTGGGAAAAAAGTCTACTCCAAAAGGAGATAGAAAGAAAAAGTACAAATGATATCTATCATGAGACTCTCTCAAAACCATAAGTACAATGAAACCCCCCATGATAGAAGCTTGAGAGTTCATAACCCCTCCTAGAATGGTAGAACTCATGTGTCAATGAATAGACCAATGTGGCTCCAATCTAAAAGAAACAAAGGCACTGGATAAGGAGGACAGAACCCCTAAATATCTTTGAAGTTGAAAGTCCTAGTTGATGCTCAAAGGAGAATACATGAGAATCTTGAAATGGAATCTCCAAGGGAGTTGGGATAATAGGTGTCTTGAAGTTTTCATCTAAGAGGATATGCATGTCCTCTAATATATCCTCAACAACTGTACTAGGTGGCTCAATGAATAAAGTTGCAATGTTAGGTAATGCTAAAGAGTAATCATGTGCAATAAATGGAACCTAAATAGGAGGTGAAGGTGTAGAAGTCAAAACACTAGTCGGGAACAACACATAAGTTCAAGTGACTCAACTACACCTTAGTATTTTCTCATGAAGAAGGAGTGTGAGTCTCTGATAGTGGGGATGGTGGACCAAAATGACAGAAAGAGTATAAGTGGGAAGAATGATCAACAGTCCTTATAGCAACAATAGTTCCTATCTCACTATCTCTGATGTGCACTAAATCATGTGCAAACTAAAGTGTCTTCTCTATCCCATTGTGTGTAATCTAATAAATAGAGAGAAGGTTACAGGACAAAGATGGAACACATAGTACATTATTAAATGTACCATCAATGTCAATAGAACCTTTCACTTCATACGGAAATAACAATGTTGCTCCCCATCAAAATGTGTGGAGTAGGAGAAGCCTCAAAAGAAGAGAACAAATCCTAAGAAGATGTCATATGGCGTGAAGCACTTGAATCCAGTAACCATCTAAAAGAATGTGGAGTAGTAGTTGCACATAGTGCATGACCCCTTCCTATGTCTTTACCATCTAATTGAAATGGTGATGAAAAAGATCTGTGAGAAGTAGAGGGAATATCAATATTGCTCTTCTAAAGGAGAGTTGTCAAATCTTAAACCTGTTTGGCATAGCCACCTAATTTCTTCTCATAGCAATGTGACTCATCATGGTTGGGCTTATTACATTAAGCACACTTTGGTCTATCTAGCTTTGATTTATCCCCCTTAGGAGGTTGGCCTAATGGGAGGTGAGGGCTAGAATCAATCTGAGACTCTATAGGATGTGACTTTTGTTTCATCTCCTTCTTTCCAAAAGATGTCTAAGCTACCAATACATAAATTTGTGAGCCTATGAGAGAATCCAATTGAGAGAGCTTAGCTTTCTCTCGAGTCAAATGATCACAAAAAACCTCAAAGGATGGCATGGTAAATCTAGTACCCAAAGAATCCATGGTGGAATGGAAGGTAGAAGAAAAATCTAAAAGTTTCCACGAAGCTTAGAAATAATCAGGTAAATGCACTCAGTATCAGTCATGATCTTCCCACAACCCTGCAATAAAGATCTTTATTGTTTGAACTTTATCAAGAAGTCCTCAATTGAAGGAAAAGAATTTGGTACAAGAGAGGTAAACTCTGCCTCAATCTGAAGTGCCCAAAACTCATTCACTATACCAAACAAGTCTTCAAGCTGGGTCCGCATAGCTAGAGGGGTATTTCACCCATCAAGATGAAATTGTAGACTCTGGAATACCTATAAAGCAATCAACCCCATTGCCTCATCCATTTTGTTCATGTGTTACATGACCTCAAAAGGCCTTTGTAAAATTGGTTGCACTATGTCTAAACAATACCACAACCCTTTTGACTAGAGAAATCATGTCATTAGGAACTTCCATGTATGATAGTTATGAGTGGTCATATGTTTTAGACAAGAAGAGGTCTCGGCCATTGTTTTAGAAGGTGTTTTTTTTTTTTTTTTAATTTCTGGTTTATTGATGTAAATAATAGAAACAATAGTATAAAACACCCCCCACAATGCAAAAAAATGAACCCCAGATGCCAGAAGGAATGTGTATACAAGAAAAGAGAATAAAAGTATCAGTTGAGTATCACAAATACTTGGGAAAAATACTAGTGAAATAACAAAGAATCTAGAAAGTGCTTGAGAAGAGATCTCTGACGAGCAAGCTATACCCCACAAAAGGTAGAAAGCATCATCTAACTTCAAGCAAAAAAACAAATATGAGACTAGAAAAATATTCAAAAAATACCTTCACCATCATGTCCTTGGAATCAAATTTCTAACGATATTTTTTTAATTAACATAATTTCTATACTAATTTAATTAACATAATTTCTATCTAAGACTAATAATAGAATTTGAATGATACTCTAAGCAATAAGTCATAGTTGTTTTATTTTATTTGCTAACCATTTAACTTAGGCACTAACAAACCTTGATTATCTTGAGTAAATTTGAAATTATAGAAATTAGACAAGGTACTCACAAGATAAGCAAATATTGGGATAATACAATGATATTGTTAGTCTTCCTAATGATACTAACATTTCAAATGATCTTCAGCACTATGATAGCAAGTGGAAAGGAATAAAGAAAGAACCTATTCATTGGAAACCCCAAGACAATTGGATCTATTTACAATGGATTATATTCAAGTAGATAGATTTGGAACCTCCCTAAAACTGGTGAAAAAGGAATACTGTAGTTCTCTTCTAACTACATGAATACAATTCTTGATATATCAATAAACTAGGGTATGCCCCTTTTAAAGTGTTACAGTGTGTAGGACGAGAGTTCCAGGCAAGACTGGAGGTTTTCTTTTCTGTTTTTTCCTACCAGTGCTTGTTTCAACGAAGAAACCTGTAATTGTAATTTATATTTCATTTATATAATGCAAAGGCTTTGGTCGTTTACCAATAAAAAAAATTTAAAATAAATAAATAACTAATATAATATGGAGCTTTGCTTTTTTTTAAGAATTATATGTAATTTTATTATAAAGTTTAATAATAATATAGTGCAATATAACATAATATTGTTTATGATTAAGTTTATTTGAAATTTATTCTAAATCTTTTAATTTTTAAAAGGTTATTATTTTATTTAATATTTAATATATTCTATATATTGCAGCACGTATAGAAAAAATATTATATGATTATAATATATTATATTTTTCAAAGATTTCATATATTTTAAATATATAATACATATTAATCATTTTCTTGATTTCTTTTTTATATTTTATATATTGCAAAGTAGTGTAGATTATATTATAGAATCAATTATAATATGATATTAATATTTTAGATTGGATAACCACCATCTGGGAAACAATTCATTTAGCTCAAAATAATAAGGAAACATGTATGGTCATGAAGTTAGAGGCAACGTCTATACAGCCACGAAATTGCACTTCCTTACGAAGGAGAAGACTTAGAATTTTTTTTTGAAAAGATAGAAAAAACAATGTAAAGGGAGTGCATTTTCGTGGCTGTATAGCCACGGGCGAAGTTAGATATCTAAAAAGCATATGATAAGGTGGAGTGGAGATTCTTGTGCATAACTTTACAAGCTTTTGCTTTCTCATGCCAATGGATAAACCTTATCTTCACCTATACCATCACCCCTAAAATACGTTTTCTCATAAATTGCTCTTCAGAAGGATTCTTTAGCATATCTTGAGGAATTAGACAAGGAGATCTTATCTCACCCTTTTTGTTCATCACCGTAGCTGAAGCATTTGGTAGAGCAATAAAAAAAAGCACAAGAAGAAGGGATAATTGTACCAAAAGACATCCCTAATGTAACACACCAACAATTCATAGATGATATAATTCTACCTAGGGAAAGCACAACAGAAGAAGCTTGAACCTTCAAACTAATAATACAAACTTATATGGAGGCATCAAGGAAAACGATTAATGTCGAAAAGTCAAAGATATTCTTTTTAAATACACCTATAGAAATGAAAGATGGCATATGTAACATTATTGGCTTCAGGAAAGGCTCATTCCCTTGTAAATATCTAGCAATCCATCTAGAAAAATTGTTAGAGAATCCAAAACTTCGAACCCCATATGAGAAAGAGTAGATAAACATATAGAAAGCTAGAAAGGGAAATGGCTAACCAAAGCAGACATGGCAAAAAAATCAAATTAGTGCTATCAGTTACTTGCCTCCCCCTACCAAAAGGGTAAAAATGAAATTGGAAAGGGATAGAAGAAAAGAAGAAACTAGCCTTGATCAAATGGGAAAATAATTGTAAACTAAAAGAATCAGGAGGCTTAGGAATTTATAATTTTAGTTGTAAAAATGAAGCCTTGAGAGCCAAAATAATCTAGAGAATGTACCAAGAGAAAGAAAGAAAATGGGCAAAAATACTCTATCACAAGTATCTTGATAGCACAAACCCATTATCTATCTTCAAAACAAGGAATCCACCTAAAGGCTCCAAATCATGCAATTTTATGTTACAATTCCATCCTATTATTAGTAAAAATCTAACATGGGACATAGGGAAAGGTGAGGAAACCCTATTTTGGGAAGATTCTTGAGATAGACTCCCAGCCCCTGATAACTATAATCTTCTAGATAATATTAAAAATACACTAGTCAACCTATAGGGAAAACATGTAAACAACTACAAGTAAGATACATGGGACGAGGGTAAAGAATCCTAGATATGGAAATTAGTAGAAGGGACTAATTTAACAACATAGGAAAAAGAGGATTTTAAAAACTTTCTTAGTCAGAGACAAACCAATCATAAACATAGAAAATATAAACTAATCTAGGGAGCCTCCAAGGATGGGCAATACAGTTTTAAAAAAGGATATGACCTCATAATCAACTCTCAAAGATAGGAAAAGATAAATATACCTCTTAAGTTATGTTGGGATCCAACGTGCCTACCTAAGGCAGGAATATTTCTATGAACTGTAACACAAAAGAGAATACTAACAATAGATATATTTACTAAGATGGGTTTTGAAGGCCCATGGAGATCACCTCTTTGTAAAAAGGATTCAGATAATGTGGAGCATTTATTATATCAATGCTCCTTCACAAGGGAAAGCTAGTATTGGCTATGTTAAAAACTCAATTGGATCACAATCTTACCCAGAAAACTTGAGTTATCTAAATAACTGGCCAATTTTTAGAAATAAGAAAGTATATAGAAACTTTGGAACATTACTCCTATTATGTTGTGGGAAATATGGAAGGAAGGGAACATAAGAATTTTCAATGACTCAAAAATGACTATCTCCTCTTTCCTTAACAAAGTAGAGCCAATATAATAGAAGTTATGAATAACAATCTTAGAAACACAGTCAAAGAAGAAGGATCATTCTCAAATTGGGACGTAGACATGCAAAAAAATTGGACCAATCTAATTAACCCACCAATGGTATACCCCAAGAAAAATAATAAAGTAAGAGAATAATGCAGATGGGAACCCCCCCTCCCAAGTAGGATGGACCAAATTGAACTTTGACAGAGAATTTTGAGGAAACCCTAGTAAGGCAAGGCTAGGTTGCATCATTCATTCAAAAACAGGAGAGTGGATTACAAACTGAGCCAAATCATTAGGAATTATATCAAACAATATAGAAGAATTAGAAGCTCTAATGGAGGGATTTAATCTAAGCTTAGACCTAGGTATAAAAAAGATAGTAATCTAAGGGGACTCTGAAATAATCTTAAACATGATTAGGAAGTGCAATACCCCTAATTGAAAAATCATTTTTAAGCTCAAAAATATCCTTACCCTCTTAGACAAGTTTGAGGAGACAAGAATACAACACATGTACCAAGAAGGTAACAAATAAGTAGAACAACTATCTAATATGGGAGTGGATGGGGTGGACATTCTTCTAAAATTGACCTAGTCTAATTTAACCCCAAAAAACTTATTCATACTGCTAAGTATGATTGTTTTTAGACTTTTTTTCACTACACTCACCAAGTATTTTTGACAACATTGAGATCAAAGAGTAACAGGTTGTCTTCCTCTTTGATCTACTAATTTGCTATCTTTATTTTAGCTATCCTCCACACTTAATATATCCTTCTTGGGAATATATTCTCTTATGACATTGGAGCAATATGAGAATTTACAAGTACATAATAAAATAGGGAGGGCATAAGATATATTAAAGTATGGTTTGATAAGGCCCAGAAGATGTTGGAATATCTAATATTATTAAGAATAGATAGAAAATGTGGTAATATAGGATGGATACTAATAAAACCTAAAAGGATTTGTATCTTAACTTCCAATGATTACTTCCTTCTAGGCCTAGTAGTTAGACAATTTTTTTTTTAATCCTCTAATTATATAAAACTTAAGACATGAACTTGTTCTTTTAATAAATTAATTTTACCACCTCCATATCATTATCTTTATTTCTTGAACAAGGCCAAATCTCTTCTTAGACTTACCTATGAATTATTATTTTTCTATTTTTCATCCTCTTTGAGTGAGCTTCAACCATCATTTGGAGTTGGGAGAAGCTTCCAATTTTTCTTATGATTTTTATATAAGTCATGTCTTTTTGTGGGTTTGGCACCTTTTCTCTATTCCACTGTTCTTCCACCACCCTTTGGTAGAATCCTGCCTCAATTTTAGTATGGAATATGTTGTTACTTTGTTCCATGACTTTAAGGACTGAACTATGGCCTTTAGTGACACTGTCAAACCTAAGAGATGGAATAGATTACTTAACCCTGTAGAAGACATGACTAGGTTGGTTGTGAGTAGGGCCTTAGGAGAGAAAAAGGTTTTAACTATGAATACACCAAGTGCACTAACAACTTGATTACTAGCACCTTAATTGCTCATATGACTAGAGAGCATGTAGTACATTGGGATATTATTTGCCTCTACAACAACCTGTTTGATGAAACCTGGTTGGATGGTCTTGAGCAAGTAGTATTAAGTATTACTAGGAATTTGGAAATCCCCTATACAGAAGACTACATGACTAAGCCTCTTGGTAGCCTGATTGAGGCCAAGGTTCTTAGACATCCCATCCTCCACATTAGAGATCTCTACCAATTCAATGGTGTGTGGCCTAAGATGAACATGAGCATCTAATTCCTACTAAGGTGGAGAAGCATCATAGAAGATCAAAACAAGGACTAGCTCTTCAACTACATTAGAGCTTTTGGTTTCTATGCAGAGCCAGATGTGGATTTCTTAGATTTGAGTAAGTTGGATTTCTCTCTCCCTAACTTCAATAAATCAAGCAAGAAAAAAACAATATTTGTACTCATGCTCGGGTTAATGGAATTTGATGTAATGGAAGTTGAAGATTACATAATGATATTTATGAAAGAGGGCCTCTGAGCTATCTTCTATGGTATACACAAGTGATAGTGGTATTATAATATATATCTATAATGGTTTTGGAAGGATTTAGATTCTGTGAGATTTGTTCAGTCCCTAGGTTTTTGGTCTTTTATGGGCTATGTCATTTTGTATTCGTATTAGGGCATAGCCTTACTTATTCATGCTTGGAAGTTTCATCTTAGGATATCTTCTTCATAGTTTTGATAGTGTCTACTTTCTAGTTCAATACAAGGTTTTGTATATGTATTGTATCGGTTATCTAAGCCATGGGTTCGAGATAGGAGAATACTACTAGTTTTTGTGAATACCTCTGCCAAATTGTAATTTTTTTGTATTTTATAATACATTAATGAAAAAAAGTAAGGAATCTATTTATTATTGTAGCATTTTGATGTACATAATTCATGTGTATTTGCTTCTCATATCGATTGAGCAATTTAATGGAAATTGAGTCTATAGCTCCAATAATGATCAGGTCAATCTCTTAGACCAAGGAAATGGGTTGAAACTATCATTTAAGTGAATATTTGAAACTAATACCTTTTTAAAAATGAGGTTAGACATAATATTAAATCATAATGCTAATCAATATAATCATTAATAGACAAAAAAGTCCTCAAAATAAAATTAATCCTTTAAGACTCAATCAATAAGAGAAATATAGTAGCTATTCAGGAAGATAAATAATATTTTCCAATTGAGCTTAAGAACATAATCAAAGGAAATTGCTAATTGGAGACTAGACATACTATGGAAATTGAATTTATATGTTTAATTCCCTCCCCTAATCATGATAACTACATAATTATAATGGTAAGTATAGCAATCTAGTTGAGAGACATCACCTAGGAGCTTCTCTAGGTTTGAAATCCTACTAATCTTGAAATAGTAAGCAATATGAGTAAAATAAAGAAATAATTAAGTTTTTATCATAGCTCCAAACTATAAGAAGGAAATGAATGTTACGAAATAAGTCAGGATAAGCTTAGAAAGTGAAAATAACAAATATTGAATGCTAGATTGATAATGAGGATAAAATATGACTTTTGGTTTCCTACTCAAGTTTTAGCATTTTAATCTCCTACCTAAATGTGAATAGATGAAGAGTCTTCAATCTAGATCATATGAAAAGAGTAGCAACCGTTTAAAAAAATGCCCATTTGTAGCCTCTTCATTTTCTCTCTTCCATTCAAATTCCTTTTTCATCCATCTACTAGGGCTCTATTAAAGATCATTCTAGCTCTCTTTACTCTCAAAGGGTTCCTGAGAGGAATTTGATACTCAAGTTGAGGGGCCTTTCTCCTCAAATTGCATTTGATGAACCCATTTGTGACATGCATTTCTCCTTGATACTGCTAAACACTCATTATTTGATCAAGAGGGCAATATAAAAAATACTAGGCAAGGAATTTGTAAATAATACAGACTAGTACAAAGTCCTTAGTGACATTCCTGCCATCTTTGTTGCTATGGCTTGTATCACCTAGTTTAGTAGTGCAAATTGAAAACTAACTATTAAATGAAAGCTTTAACCATACTAAACATGGAAAACACTTATGATAGGACCAAAGAAGACATAATTGAGGAAAGTAGACCAAGAATGGTAAACTCCTCAAATGCTTCTCATGATGACGAAGCTATGTCCCTGATGGGAGGGGATGTATGCTCACTTTGTGCTCAAGCTTCCAATGGATGGGGGTTTTTAACAAGTGTGTGCATGGGTGAGGGTTTCAAAAAAGGGACTCATGGAGGTATTTCAGCATTATAATGGTATTTTGGTAGTTTCTAAGCTCTCAAAATAGCATTATAATTTTGCATGAAAATGTGGATGATTTTAGTGAAGGGAGGAGGTTCAATTTATAGGCCACGGGTTGGAGAATTGGAGGGCCAAGATGTGAGGATGGCAAGATGGTGAGAGAGGGTCAGGATGCACTCAAAGGGGAGCACATGGATTGTGCTTGTTTAGCACCAATAGGGAGGTGACACTTGTTAAAGGGTGATTGGATGAAGGGAAGGCAAGGTGGATAGTCAACAAAGGAGGCTCAAGAGATAAGGGCTCCATAAATGCCTTGTAAGAGTCATTAAGGGAGGTGTAAGAGGTGTAAGAGTCATAAATGGGGATGGTTGGGTCATAAATGTTGGAGGATGAGGGGAGAATGAGATTGTTGACTTTGGCTTAGGTTAGCAAGTCTTAACCCATGTTTATGATTGTGCACATGATTAGAAGAGGATTAGGCTTGGATTAGAGAGGGATTAGGGGGTAAGTGGCTTAAATTTGATGGGATGGGTTAGTTAGGTGGCTAAGTGAGATTAGTATGGGTGAATGGGTTGGATTAGGGGTTAGGATACGATTTTAAGATTTTAGATATTTTATTAAATGTTTTATTCAATAAAATGGGAGTATGGAATTAAATTGAATAGATCTGATGATTTATCCAATTTAATAGAGGAATAGGGATTTAATTGATAATTTGATTTTGGGTTATCATTTACTTTTATCAATTGGACTATAGTTAATTTAATTAATTAATTAACTAGGGGATGACAATAAATTAATTAAATAGTAAATATTTAATCAATAATGTCTTAGGAGATGACTAAATATGATTACTTATTGATGTAATCAAATTTAGGTGTCTACATGGCTTGCTTACTTGAACTAGATAAACCAATTATTTCAATCTTATGTAAATGGTTATTCAAGCATGAATACATGGGGAACCTTGACAAAGCTATGACATGTATCAGAAATTTTATATATATATATATATATATATATATATATATATATATATACATATATATATACATATATATATACATATACATATATATATATATACATATACATATATATATATATACATATATATACATATATATATGTATACATATATATATGTATATATATATATGTATATATATATATATGTATATATATATATATGTATATGTATATATATATATATGTATATATATATATATATACATACATACACACACACACACACACACACACACACACACACACACACACACACATATAATTTTCCATTATGATATACCCATAGATAAAAGATAGTTGATTATATTGTATCCCCTTATTTCATCCTTTGACTCTAGAAAACTGGTAAAGTGGTTTCCTATTATCAAAAGAAATCTATATTTTCTATTAGCTTTCTTTCATGTTCAACCAGTAAGCAGTGACAATTAGATGGGCATATACCTAGTGGAAGATGAGATCAAAGTCTGGGACAACTCAACTTTAAATGCTAACTTGTTAGAACTACCAAGCCAAAGCTTTAAGATGATGAACCATCATCTCCTTTGATTATGCTAGATGACTAAATTTGTTTTCATTTAGTCTAATGAACATAATGTCAATCCCTAATAAATTGGAAGGAAAATCAAACTAATTGTGATAATTAATATAAATGATATTGGGATTAGAGTAATAACAATTTATTAAACTGTTATATATAAAGAAGCATGGAATTAAGATAAGTTGCAATCCATATATATTGGAAAGAATTTACTAATGATCTATTTTCTCACACATAATCTCATATTCATTTGGAATGAATTAAATCTTCTTTAAAACATGATTTCAATACACATCCTTTAGTTTTTTCCCTATGAAACAAATTATTAGCACATTTCAACAATTAGCTAAACCCAATATTTATCCCCAAATAGAGTTTAATTTATAAAATTGAGTAGAAGTAAGACTACGAAACAACATTAGGATCGAGCTCTCCAAGTTGAGCTAAACATTTTTTAATTGATTCTTAGAGTTTCTAGAAAAACAATAGCAAATACAATGGAAAGAAATAATTAACAAGGAAGAATAGAGAAAAGAAGAATTTTAAATTATTTATGAGCGTAGGACAATACATTCCATTTATATATTTGGAATAATACTATAAAAATCAAAGTTTAAATTTGCAATCCAAGAGAGATTTTAATAGGAAACTTAAATAAAAATATAACTAAAAACTTATAATGTATATTAAAGATAAGTGATGATGTATTTATATAAAAGCTTCCAAAACTATGAATATTTAAACTTTTATGAATTATAAAAGTTGTTAAACATCAATGAATATAGAAAGTTTATATTGATTTTGCACTAATTACTAACCTTGAAGTGCAAGTGATTGTGAAACATAGAATGCAAGTACAAAAGAGAAATAGACTAAGAGTTGAAGTTTAAAAGCAATAAAGGACTAGGAATCTAAAGAAAGTGTGAACAATAAATAAACAATAAAGCATGAAAAGGAAGAAACATATTCAAAGAATTAAATATAAAATGTATACTAAACGAATGTAAGGAGGGGTATGCCCCTCCAAATACCTTTGTAGAAAGTCAAAGGAAAATGTATTCTATTTATCCAGGACTGTAAAGTCCTAGGCAATACTGGGGGTTTTCTTCCCCGTTATTTTTTCCCCAGTGCCTGCACTTGAACAGGGACAATTTTTGTATATTTTATTTTAAAATACTATAAGGCTTCAAAGTCATTTACTAATAATAAAAAATAAAAAAATTGCACAGGATTGTATTCTTTGACACTTGTTTTGCATCTTGTCTATTATTTTCAGAAATTGTTTCAAAATTTCTCATAGAGGTGATATTATATAATTTTTACAGGCAATGGATTAGCTATGCCATTACTTGTGATTTATATTCTTCCATAGCAAGGAATTCCACCAGACAATATCAATGAATTGCCTTCAAAATTGGCAATAAATTCCATCAAAATTTAGTACTAATTTACTAATCAAATTCTTTCCAAACTAGCATTGACTTATCTTTAGCAGCATTTTTTCATCACAAAGAGTGAACACAATATCTTTTAGGGTAATAATGTGACTAGGGTATTCTGGAAAAAGTTATAGCATCAATTGCACTCATAAAGAGTATTAAAAATGTGATATAGTGAGAAAGGATATGAATATCAAACTACACAAACATCTGTGCAAATCCACATGCATACAAGGGAGTAGGACATGAAAGGCATAAACCACGACAAGGCACAATAACCAATAAGTTTGCATCGAAAGTGGTGCAGGAGCACCTAAGAAGAAAAGAAATAACAAGAGGCCAAATTTTATAATATGATCAATTTAATTTCATTTTCTTCATTCATGATGTATTAAAATAATTTGTATCAATTGGAACAATAATGTAAGGTTGAAAGCTGAAATTGTAAAAGTTGTCCATTCAGGACCTATATTGCTCAAAGGGTCAAAATTCTATACAAAGCCATGAAAATGATAGAAAGAATTTAAAATATCTTTAAAAAATTATTGGAACCTATCTATAGGGTTTTTACTAAGTTTGAGGTCATTTTGTAGAAGTTTCCTAAAAGTTGTCAAAAAAGTGTCAAATTACAATGTTGTAATATTGCAAAGTTTCACTAAATATTGCAAAAAGGAAGATGAAAGGTCATAGGGTAGTTGGATGGTTTCTAAATGCCTAAAATAGTATAAATAACATTTATTGTTCATTCAAAATCATAATAAGAAGGATAACTTTTTGGTACAAGTTTGTGAATTCATTTCTTGCTATTTTGATTGGTGTTAACTATTTTTATATTGTTTCCATGTCTTATATGGAAATATATGGCCTAAAAACCCTATATAATTTATGTATTTTGGTATTATGGTGAATTATCTTCCTTCTCTATTTTTTTTGGATTAATTTCATTCAGTTTTGAGGAAGTTATGAGTATTTTAGTGAAAGTGTGTGTTTAAAGATTTGAGATTCCCTGAAAACAGTCATGTTGCGATGTTTTGTACTAACATGTATGGAACATTTGTGACCTATAAGTAGACTCATTTTAAATATATACAAATTATAATTAATTTCCTTTTTGTTTGAATCATTTTTATGCAGATTTATGAAA
This sequence comes from Cupressus sempervirens, assembly GCA_028749045.1. NCBI lineage: Eukaryota > Viridiplantae > Streptophyta > Pinopsida > Cupressales > Cupressaceae > Cupressus > Cupressus sempervirens. The sequence goes on along the minus strand of CM053791.1, from coordinate 297,182,311 downwards.
GTTATGGATCTTTTAGTGAAAATTGGTTTTTCAATATCTTTGATGGAGTTACAAGCAAAGATTTGCATTCGTATAATGATTTATGGATTGAAAAACTTAATGGATTACATATTTGGAAAATAGACTCATAAGGGTGTAATTTTAAATTTTTTTGGGATTATTTGACTTTGTTTTGTAAAAGATAGTGGATTCCCTATGCAGGGTTGCATGTATCCTTTCTAGTTTATGACAATGAAAATGGGTCTTGGTGAAGAGACCATAACTTGTAAATGAATACTTGGATTGGTCTCAGCTTTGGATATGTTTAAATGTGAATATTTTGAGAAACTTAAACCAAATTGTTTTATAATATGTTGTCATAATCAAAAGTTATGAATAACACAATTAGATATAGAAATCAGACTGTGTGAATGGAGAAATAATGATAAACTTGTATTGAAACATGTTTTGTTTATCTCATGGGATGCCTCTAAATAATGAAATCATTGAATGGATGTTTAAAGGATCAAAATGGATATTATGGTTTATTCATTCCATGTCCTATTTTGTTGCATGTATGTGGATCTGTGGAGATGTTTACACATCAATTAAGGAACTTTTACCAACTTAATCATCTAGGACAGAATATAAAATCTCCAACCATTAAAACTTTCACAAATGAAGAGATAAAACCAATTAATTTTATGAGAGAGTATATATATATTAGTTAAAAATGTTTTCCCTAAGTTATAGCTCTAAATGATAAGTAGAATAAAGTTATTACTCTTCTTCCAAAATTGCACACATACAAATCAAATTCTAACTAGTCTTCACTAAAATGACTATAACTTTTTCAAATCATGATGAAATCCAAAAAAACCAAAACAAAAAGAAATATAACTCATATAATTTTCTAAATAAAATTTTTAGGTATGTATCTATTTATATGAATTTTTACCAATAGAAACAACAGTCAAATTTATGGGAAAAATGGAAAAAACTTACAAAATTCAACTTCTTATTTCAAAAATTCTCCAAACTTCTAAAAATTGTATAATATAAAAATCATGAACAATAAATGAAATTTTAATTCCTTTTCAAGTCCTCTAACCTATTGGATACCTTCTATGACATTTCACCTTCTCTCTTACACCAACTTTTTCATATTGTCACATTTTATGACAATATTTTATTGCATGTTTGACAACTTTTGGGACACTTCTACAAAATGACCCCAAAATTAGTAAAAAAAAACCTATAGAAATGTTCAAATAATCATTTGAGGAAATTTTAATTCTTTCTATCCTTTTCATGTCTTTGTATACAATTTTGACCTTTTGAGCACTTTAGGTCCTGAATGGACAATTTTTGCAATTTTGGATTTCAACCTTACATAAATTTTATTTAATTGACTCAAATTACTTTAATACATCATGAATGACTAAAATGAAATTAAATTTATCAATTATAGGACATGAAAATTAGGTCCTCAATTAATCGACAATAGAGAACAAAAAGGAAAGAAATTATAGAGCTTACAAGACATAAACAAACAAATAAAGAATAGGTAATTATTATTAGCAACTATTCTTCAGAAAGTCAATGGTTTGAATGTGAAGACCTAGGAATATGTGTTGTATGGAATAATCCAAAACCAACAAAATTATCTATGGTAGAATGGTTAAATTCAAGATGTTAGGGACATGTAAGTATAACTTTCCTTTCTAATTCCTTAGCATATATTCATTATAATAACAAACAAATTAGAGATGAAATTTAACATGAATTCCTTTTTTCCTTAATGGGTATATTGTATTTTTTTGCAAACGGATTGCTAATTTTGATATTATAAATATTAGTAAAATGATTAAACCAACATCGATAGGATTTAAAAAACCTCCCAGTAGAAATTAATCATATTCAAATTCTCAAAAGAATAGAATAGGAGAGTTCTTAGGTTTAGAATCTAGTTACACATTTTCCAATGAAACCAAAATCTTAGTTGATATGAAGATTAGAACTTAGCCCCAATTAAAATTATCACTAATAGATCAATTTACAAAATATAACCTAATTTCAACCATGATCATATCTAACAAGTTAAGTTTTTTGATTCATATTCAAGACATAATGATTATAATTTTTATACAAGGGTTCATCACACATCAGATTTGAGAAAATTATTTTTGACTGATATTGAGAAAATACAACCAAAAGTAACATATAACAATAATAAGGAAGAAAGGTATCACAGTTTAGAGGAGCATGGAAGAGCAAGGAAGAATTTAATTAGTATGATGAATACATCATATCAGGAAGTAGAGGAAGGAGAGATAGTGGAGGCAGGTGAAAATAATAAGTTAGAAACAAACCAACAAAGCTTAGATACTAGTGGACAAGTTCACGAGAATATACAAGAAGCAAACAAAAAAATTATAATGGAAGGTGATGGAACATGTGAATCAAAAAAGGAGGAAGATATGGAGGTACATGGAAAATTTTATTTAGCAAAAATAGGAATAGAAAAAAAAATTAATACGCTAGAATAATGCAAAAAATGAACAACAAAACTCATTCATAGAAGACATACACGAAAACATTAGATTACATAACAGGTTGATGAAGGACATAATGTTGATACACAACAACATTTGTGACAAGCTTATATTATGGGAAGAGGCTCATAATCCACACATTAAAACATAAGAACAACTTTTGGAAAATGATTTGAAGCTAAACCTGGAAATATTACCTTAAGGGTATAAGGTTCACAAAAATAAAAAATATAAAGAGGGGAGAAGATATAATAGAACCAAACACAACCTTGATAAAAAAGAATATCACCCACAATCTAAATAAAGAGATAATCAAAAATAATTTTTAGATTCACTAGAAGATAATAGAGAAATATCTAATCTAGAATTAGGGAAAGGAAAAAGTATATCACTATTACAACTAAATAATAAGAGAGATCTACCAAATCAAGAGGAAGTAAAAACTCCTGACATCAAGAAAAAGGAGAAGAGGAAAAAAGACAAAACAATTTTTGTTAATAGAACAGACGATAAACTTAGCGGATACTAAAGGAAATAATGAATCAACAATAGACATTCCAACAAGAATGGGGGAAAATAAATGTTTAGAAATATTGACAACAAAAGAAAAGAATAAATATTTAAAACACAATTTGACTTCTTGTGGAAATTATCTCCTACTTATCAATAGATGAGCTTAAGGGGCTTTCTAATGAATGGTTCATAAGGCACAACACTTGGTGAAGGTTTTGCAAATGGGGTTGCAAGCTTTGGGTTTAACTATGGAGGAAACTCTATAGTTAAGCACGCTCAGGCTGGAGTAGTACTGGGATGGGTGACCTCCCAAGAAGTCCCGGTGCTTCACCCCTGTGAGCATCACCTAGATCCAATGAGTGCTAAGTGTTCCATTTATTCTCATGAGAGATGGATTCATGTTGAATCACTACTCATGAAACATGGGTCAATGAGTTCGACTCAAAATCAAAAAGTTAAATCCTGATAGCAATATCATAATTTGACTTGCTGTGGAAATTATCTCCTACTTATCAATTGATGAGCTTAAGGGGCTTTCTAATGAATGATTCATAAGGCACAACACTTGGTGAAGGTTTTGCAAATGGGGTTGCAAGTTTTGGGTTTAACTATGGAGGAAACTCTGTAGTTAAGCGCGCTTAGGCTGGAGTAGTACTAGGATGGGTGACCTCTCGGGAAGTCTCGGTGCTTCACCCCTATGAGCATCACCTAGATCCAATGAGTGCTAAGTGTTCCATTTATTCTCATGAGAGATGGATTCATGTTGAATCACTACTCATGAAACAAGGGTCAATGAGTTTGACTCAAAATCACACAATTAAATCCTGATAGCAATATCACAATTTGAATTGCCATGGAAATTATCTCCTACTTATCAATTGATGGGCTTAAGGGGCTTTCTAATGAATGGTTCATAAGGCACAACACTTGGTGAAGGTTTTTCAAATGGGGTTGCAAGCTTTGGGTTTAACTATGGAGGAAACTTTGTAGTTAAGCGCACTCAGGCTGGAGTATTACTGGGATGGGTGACCTCCCGGGAAGTCTCGGTGCTTCACCCCTGTGAGCATCACCTAGATCCAATGAGTGCTAAGTGTTCCATTTATTCTCATGAGAGATGGATTCATGTTGAATCACTACTCATGAAACATGGGTCAATGAGTTTGACTCAAAATCACACAATTAAATCTTGATAGCAATATCACAATTTGACTTGCTGTGGAAATTATCTCCTTCTTATCAATTGATGAGCTTAAGGGGCTTTCTAATGAAAGGTTCATAAGGCAAAACACTTGGTTAAGGTTTTGCAAATGGGGTTGCAAGCTTTGGGTTTAACTATGGAGGAAACTCTGTAGTTAAGCACGCTCAAGCTGGAGTAGTACTGGGATGGGTGACCTCCCGAGAAGTCCCGGTGCTTCACCCCTATGAGCATCACCTAGGTCCAATGAGTGCTAAGTGTTCCATTTATTCTCATAAGAGATGGATTCATGTTGAATCACTACTCATGAAACATGGGTCAATGAGTTTGACTCAAAATCACACAGTTAAATCCTGATAGCAATATCACGATTTAAAACACTTCAAGATGACATCAATATTAGAAAAGTATTTAGAAATTATCATTCCTAATGGCATGAGGAGGAAAAAAAAGATGGTAAGAGGGGGAATAATAAGACAAAAGGCCAAAAAAGAGAAAAAAAACCTAGGGTGTTAGAACAAGAGATTAGTATAGAAGTTACCAATCAAATGTTAGAAAATGTAGAAGTAGAGAATGCAGGAAAGGAAACTCATGAAATTGAAAGGCAACAAGATAATGATGCTACTAATCTGAAAAAGGAAAAATAAAAAAGAATCAAAAGTTATATAAGTTATGGGTAACGCCAATAGTAGGTAGACATTTCCTCAAAGAAGAAAATATGATTGGTACTTCTAATTTTGAAAAGAGTGAAATTAGAACAAAAAATGTTCAAGATTAATTAACAGAAGCTGAGGAAACAACATTGAACAAAGTAAATATAAAGGATCTACTGAAATCCCCCATTCCTTTGGATGTAGTTGACTTAGCTAAAGTAGATTTTCTTGAGGATCTCGACATTGAAGAAGAAGATGAATAAAGAGAAGAAATGATGAAGGAAAAAAGATGGTTAGTTGAAAGAATCATGGAAATAGATAAGGAAGAATTCGAAGATAAGGATATAGAGGATAGTATAGAAAAACACAATTTAACAGATACCAAGGGAAATAGTGAGTCAATATCAGATAAATATACAGTCTTAGGTACTTCAGTAGGAATAGGGGAAGATAAATAGTCAACCATAATAATAATAAAAGAGTATAATAATGTAAAATAAAAGAAAATAAAATCTAATTCACCTTCCCAAGATAAAGTAGAGAAAGGAGAAGATGATTGTAGGTATATTCCTATTGAGGTGAAGACATTTTTAAGGGAAATTGCATTGATAAATCAAGAATAAATACTAGATAAATGGGGCTTGGATAATCTAGCTACAAACAAAGCAAGAAATTTCCAAAATTGGGAGGAGTTCAGGATTCAGGAATTAGAAGAATTTTAGAAAAATATAGATAAAACAAATGGTGAAAATAGTCAAATTAAGAAAACTATAGATAGAGAAATGGATGAGGATGATAGACTAATTAGTGACAAAATTAAGAAAGAATTAGAAAAATAACATTTAGATAAAATGGAAGATGAATCTATTTTTCCAGTGTGTAGAATGATAGTAAAAATCTAGACAATCTTGGTATTGTGGAAAAACTACAAGGTTTAGAACATCCAATATGTGGGAAAAAAAGTAGAAAAAGAGGAAAGAAATCCTTAGCTAAACTTAGAGCGGCTACAGGATTGGCTAGCAACCAGAAAAAGATTAATGTTCTTATGAATGTAGGGAAGGGGAAGTTCCTTCCCACAGAGCCATGAAGCTAACAACATAGAATGTTAGGGCCTAAATTCTCCTAACAAATAGTGCTTACTCAAGGACAATTTAACATTATCTGAATAAAATATAGTATTAATACAAGGATTAAAACTTAACAAAGAAGAAGGAGAAAAACTTAGTAGAAAACTAGGTTCTTGAAAAAGGGAACTAGTTGATTTAGTAGGGGCCTCATGTGGGATTGGTAATAAATGGGACCCTAGGAGGGTATATTTCATTCCACTTATATCGAACAATAATTGGATGGTGGGGAGAGTTAAAAGCTTCAGAAGTGAAATTCAATTCCTACTTATTAATGTGTACAAGCCAACACCATCAATGACTAAGAAAGAAATTTGGAATGAGGTTAGAAATTATTTAGAGTTAAATCCACAAGAAAATATTTTCATTGGGGGAGATAAAAGATTTTGGATAGGTAATGGGCCAAAGCCTAGATTATTTATTATTCATTTATGATTTTTTTTTATATTAAAAGAGTTCAACTAGAGATTACATCATATGCAGAGAACTAAAAGGGACTGCCATGAATCAGTTTTATATAGAATCCTTGTGAAGGGATTTACATAGTATGATCAACAACTAACATTAATAATTAATTCCTAGTACTACCATAAACATCCTCATTACATGACATCATCAAATCGATGAAATTTATATAAAACTTAACTAAGAAACAAAAAAAATCCAAGCCAAAAAAGGAGGTTAAAAAATAGTTAGCATATTAATAACAATTGATTGGTGGCAGTATCTAAACTCTAGTAGTTGCTCCATCAAGGTTATATTTATGAGTGTACTTTCTATTATCCACCATCCTATCCTAAATCTTTAGCTTCGGCATATACTGATTTAAATTTTCCATTTCCCTTTGGTTAAGCATGTCTTTATGCATAAGCAGGTACTTTCATGAAACCACATCCTTCTTATGTATCATCAATTTCCCTTCACTCATAAGCATCATGAATTGATCTTTCGAGATCTCCAATGTAGTAGTAACCTATGACATAACATGAAAATATGTGATAAACAACCAAACTCAATAAGTTTCCTCCTTCACCTTTAGAAGATATCTCCATTTTTGTCCTTCCAGAGGAACCACAAAATCTCACAAGGGTAGACCAAAAAAGGTTAGCTTTTAAATCAAATGGTTCCACAAACCCAGATAAGATTTCACTCCAAGATAAACCTAGAGCACTATTCCACTTAATAGGAGAGCCAAGAAAAATAGACCAAATTCCACGAGAATAATGACTTTCAAAAAACAAGTGTTCATAAGTCTCAAGGATAGAACAAATCTCACACATAATCACATTGTTCTTATCATGAGGAATAGAGAAACCTACAACAAGTTTTCTTAAAAGAAGCAACCATCTAAATCCAGATAAGATTTGGCTCTAAGATAAACTTAGAGCACTATTCCACTTAATAGAAGAGCCAAGAAAAATAGACCCAATTCCATGAGAATAATGACATTCAAAAAATAAGGGTTCATAAGTCTTAGGGACAGAATAAACCTCACACATAATCACAATGTTCTTATCGTGAGGAATATAAAAACCAACAACAGCTTTTCTTAAAAGAAGCAACCATCTAAAACAAGACTTTTTAGGTTCACAAGGGAAGTGCCAGAAAAAATCAAAGATAAAATGTCATTTGAAAATAGACCACCCTAGCCCCCAATTATGGTTCACTTTCTCAAAAATAGAACAAACACTTTTTATCATGTAATAGGTATTTTTAGTAGATATCTTAAGCAAATATGAATCATCCTCCCATTTAGCCCATTGAATAAATTGGTTAGAATTCATGATAACACTAGGACAACACATGCCCACAACCTTAAAAACAATAGAATAAGTCTTCTTCTAAGTAATAGGGATATTATACCTAGCAAAGAGTTCCTCCCAAGTCCCCAACCAATTGTCAACTAACACATCGTGCACTAAAGATATACCCAATTTGTACCAATTCTTAGTAGAGCAAATCTGAATAAGAGCTAAGGGTTTCTCTTTTGCCTTCACACCCCACCGTAAAGATTTATCAATGATAGAGTAGGTAGGATATCCTCCAACAACCTCTCTATTCTTGACAAAGCTCCTAATAGTACCCTAGGCCTTCCAAATAGATTGAGAAACTCTAGAACAAAAAATATCCAATTGAAATTTACCAAAGACCCTATCAAAAAGTAACTCCTCTCCAAGTTTTTCCTTTCTTGATACTAGATTTAGAAATATTGTTCCTAATCAGAACCTTCCATGGTTCTTCTCTCGAGAGATATTGAATAATCCATTTTGAAGCCAAGGCTATCCCATGAGCCCTGAAATCTTTGATACCAAGCCCCCCCTATTTCTTGGGGAGACTGTTAAGTATCAGAATTTGCACCTAGTACTGAACTAAAAAAGTTCAGTAATTCTGACTTGACATGGGAATCACTTCACTATGCGGGACATGCAAATGAGGTGAGACCTCTAGGTTCTAGGCCAATTCCTATAAAATATTCAGTGAAATCTCCATGAACTTAATTTAAAATTGCATGGATAAAGGAGAGAGATTACTAGAAATAAACCTAAAACCTACAATTAAACTAACAAATGGGTGATACACCAAAAGAGATATGAAATTTTAAACACAACTGACATAGAAGAATTATTCAGTTATTTGGAGTACAAACAAAACACTTCTTTCTATAAAGACTTGCATAAATAATTTGTAATAAGGTTTGAGGATTGAATTAGCAAAAGGAGGAATATAGATGCCTCTCTCTTACCAATTTCACCTTTTGAAAACACAGATTACAACCTGCAAATAGACTTACTTTTTTACAACTAGGTGCTGGAATGAGACAAACTAATGAGGAACCAGAATAGTTCACAAATTATTTTATCAAAATCACTCTGTCACTACACAAAGAATTCTAGAAATAAAGAAGGTTCAAACATTGACACAAATAGCAAAATCTTAACGGTTGTCACCTATATTAAGCCTCCAAAATGCATCACAAACTCTACAAATAAGGTTGAGGACTCAAAAAGTACTCACATAAACTTCTCTACATAATTAGAACTACTCAAACATGAGTTACAAACTTCACTCAATACCCTTTTAGCACTTGGGTCGAATGCAGAAAGAAAGCCTAAAAATAAGGGCTTAGAAACTTCCAAAAATGAAATCTCATTACTCATAAGACTTTACTAACCCATAAGTACCCTTGTGACTCATCAAAAATTACCCCAAAACAATCCAATAGTCAATAAAGGCCCTCAAACTAACTAGGCAAAGTCAAATTCAACCCCAGATTCCTATATCCTCTTTAGATGTTCCCAACTGATTTTTCACTTAAAGACCATAAATACAAAATCAAACCTCTTACCTTCTTTTTGCATCAAAAATAGAAAAATATTTAATGACTTATAAATATTATCATTAAAATATTTTTCTTTTACAACATTAGATTTTATGCAAAAAGAAACAAATAAATAAAACCCCTAAAAGAACCTAAGGCATAAACATAAGAACACCCCCCCCCCCTCTATATATTGAATACAAAATAAATACTTGGAAAGGGATTAGAATCCCATGCATAAACCCATGGACTTCAAAAGAAAATTAAAAGAAATTTGGGGGCAAAATATATGGCTTGAATACCCTAAAAGACTTTCAATTTTTATTTTTATATTTTGCATTTGGAAGTCTCGAGAAATGTCGAGGGTTTCAGTATTGTTTGATGGCTGCCTGCTGAGAGGGTTTTGTTGGTTTTAAAGTCACCATGAATGAGCTTGTTGGAACTTGGGTTTGCTAAATCTATTGAGTCTTGAAGCGCTGCTATTGAATTTGACAGGTATGTTGTTCTAGGAACATATACATTCCAAATTTGAAATGTTTACATAAGGTTTTTGGTAAACACATTCTAGAAATTGTATTCCATTTTTTTTACAATAGCCCCAAAACTCAAGTTTCTCTTGTAATGTTTTGGAATATTTCTTGTTGGCTGCCATGAAATATTTGTTGTAATTTCATAACTTTGAAGGGCTTGTTGTTTTTCAGCGAACAAAATGTATATTCCTTCAGTTGCTTCTTCTTTTAAATGGATATAGATAGAGATGTGGATGCACCATTTTGTTGCGTGGATTTTACATTTTTGTATCCATCTTGCACCAACAGGTTCAAAATCTCTTTCCAAATGTGGATTTCCTCTAGATTTGATAGGATATCAGCCTGGTTTAATGTCATGGTCTACCCAATCGGGCTTGCCCATATCTTCCTTATTTTCATAGATATACTTGTTACCTATTTCCATTTTCATGTAATTAAAAAGCTCTGGTCTTTAAGAATACAAATCTAGCATGAAGTCTACCAGTTGAGGGTTGCTAAATCCACAAATGCACCCTGCTTTGTGCGCACATATCTCACATCCAAAACCAAGAACTCAAAAAGTGGAGTCCCATCATAATGAGCCAAAATGTCCTCAAAGAGGTCTCTGATAGATTAAGTAGATGCATTTATATTTAACTCTGTTAAGTAGAGAGTATTTGATTCCTTTGTTTCATCATCCCACCTGGGCATATCTTTCTCACACCTATGAGGATTTCATTCTTTGAATCTGTTGTTCGGGGTTTTGTCTTGAGATTATTTGCTCATTCTTAAGAATAATAACTGGAGTTATGTTGGTATTGCTTACAGCTGTCATGAATATTTACATTTTTAAGGTATTTTGGACTATTTTTTATAGTGAAATACATGTTGTAAATATGAAGCTTGTTCTTGAAATAATTGTCTTCTTTTGTTGTAGCTCGCACTCATCAGTTCATGCATTTCATTTAGATTTTTCTGAGTTTTTTTTAATCTTGAAAAACACACTTTTAAAAGCTCTAGAAGAAATATATAAAAAATTGGTTTTGAAATAAATTCTCCTTTTTCTTGTGAGATCAGTTGATGAAGTTCATTGTTGATAAAATAACAATCTTTTCATGTAAAAACCAATGATGAACTTTCTGTAACAATAGTTTTCTTGCATTTTCCTCTTTATAGCTTTCCCTAATTTTATCTAACTTGATGAAATCATGTACTCCTTGTGATAGAACTACTTCTTCTTTAGCAATTAATAGCCTTGAATAGGTTGCTTTTTGTATCAATCCATGTGAATTGGTAACATATCTTTTTCTTTTCCGAGCAGGCTTGTCTGGCACAATTCTGGCATTTTTAGGATTATTAGATGCATCTAACCTTCTAGTCCTCCTTTCTCTTAGAAGTCTTTTGTAGAGCATTTAGAGAAGTTGGTCAATTTTACCTCTGAGATATTACAATCTCTTGTTCTTGTTGTTTAAAAATACTATCAACATTTTCCATATTAGATTTTGGCCAATGTTCCCACCATCATAGTATTGTAGATTCTTTCCAACTGAAGATAAATAATTAGAGTACACTGTTAGAAAAATACATGTTGTTCCATTTCTGTCAATTCAAGAGTCCTATGCTGGTGTTCTTTGTATACCATATCCATTCTTTTGAAGACAAAAACACATGAAGACTTTAGCTTTATCCTTGTTCTAGTACAACCTTGTGTTTCCCTCCCTTACCTTGCATGAGGAACATGGCCCACAGAGAAACCTTTGTACCACTTATTAATCCATAAAACTTTTGCACATCAATAATACTATTGTCATACTTTTCCCAATATTTATTTCAAAAATCCTGACTGCCCCTTGCCTTAATGCTCTATTTTTTTTTAAAGAAACTCACGCTTTTCATTTTCATAATATTTGAAATGGTAATCCATGAGGTTCGAGCACGGGCTCCTGACTCTCAAAAACTACCCCTCTGTGAATTGCACCTGTTCCTTATGAGATCAACATGCTTATTTTTAAATTATAATGAAAGGTTTCGTATCATAACTAATATGTCCCTTTAACATTACAGTTTATGCTTTTTTGTCATTTGAGCACTTAGAATACACTTGTTGTTTTTATATGTATTCAGAATAGGCAAGATATTGCATGTGTGGGTACATAGTCGTAGATAATTAGTCATTTCCTAGATCTTTTAAGATCTAAACCCATTTTTCCCATGCAGGAGAATGAAGACCCGGAGCTTGTCATATCAAGAGTTGGACCATGAGTGGCAACAAAGAACATTTAACCAGTCAAAGGCTGAAAGGCAAAGACTGGTTACCTATGACTCTACCTCCTTGTGCTATGTTTTTCTTATTCTCAATATGTATAAAAGTAGTAGTCAGACTCACGGCTTGTGTGAGATTTTTCATTTCTAGCATTTTTCAATTCATTTCATACTTTGTAAAAATGAAAATTCTAGATATTAGTTGATGATTTATACAATAACATTGTATCTCCTTTTGCTCATGATTTTTTTATATGATTACAAAAGTATGAAATGTAAATGAATATTTCTTTATGCAATGTTACTTAAAGTAAAATTCAGCATGTGTAACATTTTAGTAACATTTTTGGCGACCTTTGCTACATGTCTATCTACTTGACATTTGACCAATTTTCTCTTATTCATTGGGCATAGAGTCTAAAATTATGCATCCCTAGCACCTAGACCTAACACAAAGCGACTTCTAAAGTTGCTAGTTCAGTTTTGAATGCATGCACGTGAGCTTAATAAGACTCTTATTAGGTTGGCGAGAATGCATGATCAAACTCAAGTAGTAGCTTTAGAAGCCAAAATCTTCATCATTTGATCATCTTAGTTATGTGTGGATGAATGCATGAATTTGAATGGATGCATGTATACGGTAGATATATAGATATGCATATATGTATGCTTAACAACCGGATATGTATAGTTGCAGTGGTATGCATATACATATGTATGTGTGTATTAGGTACAAGTTGACGTTCAAACACATACATTGATGCATGCATAAATGAAATGGGTGGAAAATGATACCTTAACAACATAAACCAGCAACTTGACTAACCTAAAACCTAGGGAAAACAAGAAACTAACCTAGGACAAAAAAAATAAAAAATAAAAAAACAATAGAGACATGCTTGGACAGCACTTAGGAAAAACAAAGGAACACCTAACCTACCCTAAACTAATTTGTACAAAAAATGATCAAAAAAATCCATTCACTAGATAGTTAAAATAGCTACCCTTCCTCTTTAGGATATAATACTTTACATGCATGAGGATAGTTAATAAGAAATGAAGTACATATAGTTGTGTAAAGAACTGATGCACTACCTCTTGAAAAACATAAACAAATTGACTCACCTCCACCAATAGATTCTTCTTTCTATTGTCCAAGGGTAGATAAGTGAGTTGAGCTTTTCCTTGCTAGACTGTAAGTTCCCCTTCAACTTCAGTGTTATTTGAACATTCATGCTTGAACACAAACATGACTTGTTTTTCGTGGCTGGCCTCCATTCTTACTAAGTGCCTCAAAGGGAAACCCCTGAAAAGAATGAACTTGGGGCTCTTTTTGTTGCTTTTAGACTCTTTAACTACCATTTCATGCTAATGAACATCCTCTTTTACATCATTTTTTTGATCAAAATGAGCTAACTTAGGTGCCTTAGGTGAAATGGACCAAGACAAGGCTGATTCTGTTATTTCATCATTCTGATTACTAACTTTTATTTTTGGGAAAATTGGCGTATCATTTAGATTTAGACAAATTCCTCCAACTCATCCCAAAATTGGTCTTCCTCCTCACTTTCATCATTTTTCTGATCAAAATTGTTAGCAGCATGTTTTTCCTCAAGAAAATGTACCCTACTTAGTCCTTCAGCAACTGAGATATGAGACACATTAGAAGTACTATGCTCTTCAAAAAAACAAGGTAGCTCCTTAAATAAATCATCCTCCAATTCGATGGTCTGCTTGGCAAGATTTTGAGATTCATCAGGTAACTCTGATATAGTTTCTTTCCTTTCTTTAGAAAGAGCTTCTCCAAGTTGTATCTAATGAGCCTCTTTATCATTTTTATCCTTTCAAATCAGGAACTCTATTTTTGCTTTGTACTCTTGTAATTCTTTGTCATGAAATTCATCATGAGTTGCAAATGTTCTCTAAAAATCTTCTTCTTTTGCAACTACAGCAACATCAACCTTTATCAATTCTTCCTCACAAACTTTTTGCAGTGTTGCAAGATTGCTTGTAAGGACTGCTTGACTTTGTTGTTTTCCTATAATGACTTCTTCATACTGCTTCCATATGGCATCAAATTGCTCCTTTTCTTGTGTTCGCATATGCTTTTTTTGTGTCTCCAAAAGCCCTTCATAATGTTTTCTTTATTCTTCCATCTCTTTATGAAGTTGCTCCTGAATAGCCAGCATCTCTTACTGTTGATTGAGTTTGAAAACCAAGCTCTTGATGTTGTATAACAAATATGTGTTGCTCTTCCAAGCAATGCATCTCTTCATGAGGTTGTTGGTATGCATATTGATGCTTCCAAGATGCTTCAGCAGGGGTGGGTGGGTGGGTGGTAAGCATGAGATAAATATTTTCCTTCAAATTATGGCATGAAATCAGCAATACAGCTATTTTGAGGTGACTAAAATTCAGAGAATGGAAGAAGAATTTCATGAAATGGAGGATGGTAATCCATTTTAAGCATTGAATCTACTTTAAACCAGTAGATATGAACTTAGAGTAGCCAGATATGCAAAATAATGACCTCTGAAAGGTCTACAACTTGTTGGATGCATATCAAACCAGCAAGAACTATGAAAACTATGACCTTCGTGTCCCACTAGGCATGCCAAAATTGTTAAGTATCAGATTTTGCACCCCATACTGAACTAAAAAAATTCAATAATTCTGACCTAACATAAGAATCACTTCACTACATTAGATATGCAAATGGGGTGAGACCTCCGAGTTCTAGGCCAGCTCCTATAAAATATTCAGTGAAATCTCCATGAACTTAATTTAAACTTGCAGGGAAAAAGGAAAGAGATTACTGGAAATAAACCTAAAACCTACAATTAAACTAACAAATGGGTGATACACCAAAAGAGATATGAAAGTTTAAACACAACTGACAGAGAAGAATTATTCGGCTATTTAGAGTACAAACAAAACACTTCTTTCTATAAAGACTTGCATAAATAATTTGTAATAAGGTTTGAGGACTAAATTAGCAAAAGGAGGAATATAGATGTCTCTCTCTTACCAATTTCACCTTTTGAAAATACAGATTACAACCTACAAATAGACTTACTTTTCTACAACTAGGTGCTGGAATGAGATAAACTAATGAGGAACAAGAACAGTTCACAAATTATTTTATCAAAATCACTCTGTCACTACACATAAAATTGCAAAAAGAAAGAAGGTTCAAACATTGACACAACTAGCAAAATCTTAATGTATGTCACCTGTATTAAGCCTCCAAAATGAATCACAAAGTCTACAAATAAGGTTGAGGACTCAGAAAGTAGTCACATAAACTTCTCTGCATAATCAGAACTACTCAAACATGAGTTACAAACTTCACTCAATACCCTTTCATCACTTGGGTTGAATGCAGAAAGAAAGCCTAAAAATGAGGGCTTAGAAACTTCCAAAAATGAAGTCTCATTACTCATAAGACTTTACTAACCCATAAGTACCCTTGTGACTCATCAGAAATTACCCCAAAACACTCCAACAGTCAATAAAGGCCCTCAAACTGACTTGGCCAAGTCAAATTTGACCCCAAATTCCTATATCCTCTTTAGATGTTCCCAACTAATTTCTCACTTAAAGACCATAAATACAGAATCAAACCTCTTGCCTTCTTTTTGCATCAAAAATAGAAAAATATTTAATGATTTATAAAGATTATCATTAAAATATTTTTCTTTTACAACATTAGATTTTATGCAAAAAGAAACAAATAAATAAAACCCCTAAAAGAACCTAAGGCATAAACATAAGAACACCCCTTCACCCCCCCCCCCCCCCCCCCTCTATATATTCAATACCAAATAAATACTTGGAAAGGGATTAGAATCCCATGCATAAACCCACAAACTTCAAAAGAAAATTAAAAGGAATTTGGGGGCAAAATATATGGCTTGAATACCTTAAAAGACTTTTTTTTTTTTTTGGTATTTTGCATTTGGAAGTCTCGAGAAATTTTGAGGGTTTCAGTATTGTTTGATGGCCACCTACTGAGAGGGTTTTGCTAGTTTTAAAGACACCATGAATGAGCTTGCTAGAACTTGGGTTTACTGATTCTATTGAGTCTTGAAGCACCGCTATTGAATTTCATAGGTATGTTGTTTTTGGGAACATATATATTCCAGATTCAAAATGTTTACATAATTTTTTTGGTAAACATGTTTTGGAAATTGTATTCCATTTTTTTTACAAAAGCCCCAAAACTCAGGTTTCTTCTATAATGTTTTGGAGTATTTCTTGTTGGCTACCATGAAATATTTGTTGTAATTTTGAAACTTCGAAGGGCTTGTTATTTTTCAGCAAACAAAATGTATATTCTTTCAGTTGCTTCTTCTTTTAAATGGATATAGATATAGATGTGGATGCACCATTTTGCTATGTCGATTTTATATTTCTGTATCCATCTTGCACCAAAATGTTTAGAATCTCTTTCCAAATGTGAATTTCCTCTAGATTTGATAGGATATTAGCCTGGTTTAATGTCATGGTGTACCCAGTTGGGCCTACCCATATCTTCCTTATTTTCATAGATATACTTGTTACCTATTTCCAAAGTCATGTAATCAAAAAGCTCTGGTCTTTGAGAATACAAATCTAGCATGAAGTCTACCAGCTGAGGGTTATTAAATCCACAAATGCACACTGCTTTGTGCACACATATCTCACATCCAGAACTAAGAAATCAAAAGTGGAGTCCCAACATAATGAGCCAAAATATCCTCAAAGAGGTCTCTGATAGATTAAGTAGATGCATTTATATGCAGCTCTATTAAGTAGAGAGTATTTGATTCCTGTGTCTCATCATCCCACCTGAGCATACCTTTCTCACGTCTGTGAGGATTTCATTCTTTGATTATGTTGTTCGAGGTTTTTTCATGAGATTATTTGCTCATTCTTAAAAACAATAACTGGAGTTATGTTGGTATTCCTTACAGCCGTCATGAATATTTGCATTTTTAAGGTATTTTGGACTATTTTTTATAGTGAAATAAATGTTGTAAATATGAAGCTCATTCTTGAAATAATTGTCTTCTTTTTCTATAGCTCGCACTCATCAGTTCATGCGTTTCATTTAGATCTTTCTGAGTTTTTTTTTTATCTTGAAAATAATACTTTTAAAATCTCTAGAAGAAATATATTAAAAGTTGGTTTTGAAATAAATTCTCCTTTTTCTCGTGAGATCAGTTGATGAAGTTCGTTATTGATAAAATAACAATACTTTCATGTAAAAACGATTGATGAACTTGTTGTAACAGCAGTTTGCTTGCATTTTTCTCTTTACAGCTTTCCCTAATTTTATCTAACTTGATGAAATCATGTACTCCTTGTGATAGAACTACTTCTTCTTCAATAGTTAATAGCCTTGAATAGGTTTCTTTTTGTATCAATCCATGTGAATTGGTAACATATCTTTTTCTTTTCTGAGCAAGCTTGTTTGGCACAATTTTGGCATTTTCAGCACTATTAGATGCATCTAACCTTCTAGTCCTCCTTTATCTTAGAAGTCTTTTGCAGAGCATTTAGAGAAGTTGGTCAATTTTTCCTTTGAGATATTACAATCTCTTGTTGTTGCTATTTGAAAATCCTATCAGCATTTTCCATATTAGAGTCTAGCCAATGTTCCCACCATCATAGCATTGTAGATTCTTTCCAGCTGAAGATAAATAATCAGAGTACACTATCAGCAAAATGCATGTTGTTCCATTTCTATCAATGCAAGAGTCATGTACTAGTGTTCTTTGTATGTCATATCCATTCTTCTGAAAACAAGAACACACGAAGACTTTAGCTTTATCCTTGTTCTAGTACAGCCTTGTGTTTCCCTTCGTTACCTTGCATGAGGAACATGGCTCACAGAGAGACCTTTGTACCACTTATTAATCCATAAAACTTTTTCATATCAGTAATACTGTTGTCATACTTTTCCCGATATTTATTTCAAAAATCCTGACTGCTCCTTGCCTTAATGCTCTAATTTTTTTAAAGCAACTCACTCTTTTCATTTTCATAATATTTGAAATGGTAATCCATGAGGTTTGAGCATGGGCTCATGACACTCAAAAACTACCCCTCTGTGAATTGCACCTGTTCCTTATGAGATCAACATGCTTATTTTTAAATTATAATGAAAGGTTTCATATCATAATTAATATGTCCCTTTAACATTGTAGTTTATGCTTTTTTGTCATTTGAGAACTTAGAATACACTTGTTGTTTTTATATGTTTTCAGGATAGGCAAGATATTGCATGTGTGGGTACATAGTCGTAGATAATCATTCATTGCCTAGATCTTTTAAGATCTAACCCCATTTTTCCCATGCAAGAGAATGAAGACCCGGAGCTTGTCAGATTAAGACCTGGACAAGGAGTGGCAACAAAGAACATTTAACCAGTCAAAGGTTGAAAGGTAATGACTGGTTACCTCTGACTCTACCTCCTTGTGCTATGTTTTTTTTATTCTCAATATGTATAAAAGTAGTAGTCAGACTCATGGCTTGTGTGAGATTTTTATTTCCAACATTTTTCAATTCATTTCATACTTTGTAAAAATGAAAATTGTACATATCAGTTGATGATTTATACAATAAACATTGTATCTCCTTTTTGTCATGATTTTTTTATATGATTGCAAAATGATGAAATGTAAATGAATATTTCTTTTTGCAATGTTACTTAAAGTAAAATTCAACATGTGTAGAATTTTAGTAACAGAGACAACACCTCTCCCATTTCACACAGTGCCTTTTTTATTACCCAAGCCATCAAACCACAAGAAGTCCCTCATGATTTTATCCAAAGTATTAGATTGATATTTTTCAAAAAGACAAGTAGAAGAAAAGTAGATATGATGAGTTGACAACAACTTTTGGATAATCTGAATCTAGAGATAGGGAATTAGTTTGCCATTTAATAAAAAAAATTTAAAAATTTTATTAATATAGCCAAGACCACATATCTTTAAGAGAAGGATCAATGGAGAAGGGGATCCCCAAATATAAAAATGGATTTAGGGCCAAGTCATTGACACCCTTTATCAACCACCCAATCAGGAGAATCAGTTTGTTAACCAATTATTGAGGACTTGTGTGTAGCAACTTTTGAACCAGAAACCAAATAGAAGAACTACAGTCTATTGACCAATTATCAAAATCACTTTCCTCCAGAACCACAAGGAGGGTAGTATCATCAACAAATTGGGCACTTAGAAGAGTCTCATTGTTAGGAAGAGTAATACCATTAATTGTAGGGCCAAGCCAAGGAGATTTGAGGATGTAATAAAGAGCATTTGTTGCTATCACAAATAGGGCAGGAGCAATGGGGCAACCTTGTTTTGTAGACCTCTAAAGAAAAATACTATCTTCCAGATCACCATTAATGTCTAAAATGGTGGAGGATTATTTTAAGAGGATACTTATCCATTTGGAAAAGTTGGGAGGGAAATCAAAAGCATGAAGCATGCCCAAGACAAAGGGTCATTCAATTCTATCATAAGCCTTCTCAAAATCAATCAACACCATAGTAGCATTCTACCCCTCATACTTTGCCCAATGGATGGCCTCCCAACTAGTGATAAGGTTTTCTAAAATGAATCTGTCTTTAATGAATCTAGTTTGAGTAGGGCAAATAAACTCACCTAGCATACCTCCAATTCTCCTAGCAAGCCCTTTGGCAATGATCTTATAAGATAGATTAAGTAAAGTAATAGGTCCCCAGTTTCTCACTTGGGATATATCACCCCCTTCAGGGAGAAGTTTAATAATACCCTAGTTAATCTCTACTCCAAGAGATCCTTTCTCAAAGACATCTTCATATAATTCCAATGGTTTAGGGCCAACCCATTCCAATTATGCTTATAAAATTCAACAGGAATGCCATATGGGCTTGGGGATTTATCATTAGCTAGAGATTTGATGACACTTTCAATTTCCTCTAACTTGATAGGAGTATCTAAACAATTGGTTTTACCAGTTGAATTTTTTCTTGGAATGAGCTTAAGACAACTATCCAATGCTGAGATGTTCTTTACATTATATTATGAGGTAAAGAGATCTTGGTAGAAATTGTAAAATGCTTCTTTGATGAAACTAGGATCTTCACATACCTGTCCATCAATTTAAATTACATCAATCCTTTCCCTTTTTTTAGCTCGTATAATGTTAAAGAAATACTTGGAACCTTTATCCCCTTCCTTCATCCAGTTTATCCTAGCCCTAGTCTTTTGCCCTTTAATTTGAAATTGTTGAAGCCTTCTTAACCCCCCTTTAGTAAGGACTAACTACTCCTTCAAATAGGGATAACAATCTTTACTTCACAATTCTTTTTCAATGAGATTTAACTTATTGTGCAAAAAAACTTCTTCTGCAACCCTCATAGAGGCTTGACTCTTACCTATAATCTAATAGGTTTTCCTCCAGGCAGAAACCAAAAAAGTCCATCTTTCCTTGGGTTTCCTATCTTAGTTACAAAACTTACTTAGGGTGGAAACCATTCTAATTGCTTCATTATTGTCATCATCTTTCAATAGGGAGACATTTAGTTTGAAGGTGTTCTCCTTCTTCCCATTACTGCCAGAACCGTCACCCTCTTCAAAGTAAACACAAGTTGATAGAATAATGGTTAGACATGGAAACTAGAGAGACACTGAGAGGAGCATTCCCAACCTTAAAATAACAATTAAAAGTATGATTCTCCACATAAATCTTATCCAACCAACAATAAAATCTTGGGTGGCCCTTCTGGTTATTACACCAAGTGTACCATATATCATTATATGTCTTCTTCTAACTAGCAAGAGGATCAATTATATTAGAGTTTCACTTAAAGTTGGCCCAAAAGAATTGTTCACTACCCTTCCATGTGTGTCCAATACCTCCACTTTTATCTTCCTTGTTCACTATCATGTTAAAATCACCCACAAAAATCCAATGAGCCTTGGGGGGGCCAGAGATAAGCCAATTCCACAAAATAGATCTATCCCTATACTTATTAGGAGCATAGTTATTACAAATACCAAAAACCTCATCCTTGTGTTTCAGGGTGACCCAAAGAGCCCTTTAACAAGGGGAGGCATCATTAGTAATGATTTTGTCATCCCACTATAGATGAACAAGAATAGCAGTGCCCTCCTACATCTAACATGATTGGAGTAAAAACCAGTCAATTGATTCCAAAAAAACTTTAAAATAGTATAGGCTTGGAAACCAACAACCTTAAATTCTTGAAGATAAATGAAATCCTTGGATTTAATATTGTTACACCACCTTCTAACTAGATATTTCATATCTGTCATCTCAAGGCCTCTCACATTCCAACTATGTATGTTTATCATTTATGTTGTTGAGTTTTAGAATTATTATAGAGTCTATTTAAAAAGTCTAGGATATCTTTACCATTTTTCTTACTTTCATTCGAGAGAGGTTGTCTCTCAACAATCTTTCTTTTCTTCTTAGAGGACTTGTTGACTACCTTACTGAATGGAGGTTCTATTGTTGAATTAGCACTAGCCTTAATAATAATCTCAATATTGAATGAACCACTAGGAGCTTTATCATCAATAGGAGGGCCATTAGAGGCTCTCCTAACACACTCTTCTCTTTCTTTAATAGAGATAAGAGCAAGTTGTTGAGCATTTAATCTCTGAGGAGGTAGGGGCAATTCACTAGCATTCAAACTTTTATTCTTAGAACTATGTGTTGCTTGATAATCGGATGAGGACCTGACTACCCCTTTGCCTAAGGTAGGAAGCACCTCAAAATCCTCCACAAAAAAAGGATTATGCAAACTAACAAATTTATCATTGTCCATCATATCTTTGATAGGATCAACATTGCATGATGCTCCCAATTTAGAGTCAAGATCATTATTAGCAGAGACATTTAGGGTTAGTCGACTTACCCTTATCCCTATTCTAAAGATTAGTGTCAAACTTAGGTTTTTTATTATTCTTCATATCTGGATAATCTTTTTTAGTATGACCATTTTTTTTATAGTGAAAACAAGACCCTAGGTTACCTAGAAGAGAAACTTCCCACAAAAAGCTCTCTCCTTCTAAAACCATCAAGATGGCTTCAGGAAAATTAGTATTCCTGAGCAAGAGAAACTAGAACCCTAACATTGAGATGAGGAAGAGTATGCTTAGACTCTTCAACTTGTAAGATAGATCCCAAAGGTTGCACCATCTGAGGTATGAAAGGGAAAAATTCAGGTTGGAAATTCTTAATCTCTATCCAATAAGGAGAAGAACATGAAACCACTTGCTCAAAATTCCCATTTTCCAACCATTGAAAAGCCCTAAATAGGGAACGACCCACATTCTAGTAACTTTTCTTTAAGACCATATCTTGCATACCATGAGTTTTGAATAAAATAAGATATACCTTTTTGAAGCATCCTGCAAAAACTAATTTGAATGCCAAGTTTCCTCCCTCATATGTTAGCAATCCAATTATCAAAAAAAAATTGAGAGGGAAGAAAATATTTATCCACACAAACAAATAAAATGACAACATCTTTTAACCTTGATTATTCCTTATGGATAACCTTGACCATATCTTCATTCGAAGAAAGAGAGAGAGTTCTAGGTTCATGGGGAGGGGACTTACCAACTCCACCTCTATCGGTTGTTGCTCCCTCTAGACCATCTCCACCTTGTCTATGTCCATCAATTGTGGGTCTATCGCTGCCCTTATCTTTGCAAAACACTTCATTAAAGGCCACAAAAGGGAGATACTCTAGCAAGGACTACTAGGAAACCACAACTTTATATGAGGGTTTAACACTTGCAAATCCACTGCTATCTTTGGTTTTACCACCCTCACCACCAACCAATTTAAAAACTTTATCAACATCCATTTCTTGCAAGGTGTCATCATTACTAAACATAGTATCTTCCTACACATGTGAACCGGGCTAAGAGCCAAGAAATCCTAGCTCTAAAGGCATAATAACAGAGACCCCCAGCTCACCCTAATGCAAAAATGATGAACACTCGAGAGAAAACAATAATCAAAAAAAGGTAATAAAAACATATGCAATAAGAAGGAGAAAAGGTAAAAAGACACATGGAAGTCACTGTCAATATCTGGCTATACGAAGGGTTCCAAGGCCACCACGTTGCTTTGGGCTTTGTACAATTGTAGAGCCAATTCTTCACTCTTTTTCATTTAATTATTCATTTATGATTATTGGTAAGATTCATTATTAATATGTGTTAATCTTGAGTAGACTTGAACCCAAGACATCCTTGATGAGAGGCTCATAATTTACTGTTGCATTGTAGGATCTTGCCTAATTCATTGGGGGGATTTTAATACAATTCTAGATTTAGTAGAAAAAGTAGGCGAGTCTACGACCATTAACTAGGTTATGTTAGATTTCAAAACATAGTTTTTAAATGATAACCTTATTGACATTCCAACATCTAATGAGGTCTTCACGTGGAATAATAGTCGAGTTGGCTTCTATAATATAGTGGAAAGATGGGACAGATTTATATTTAATGCAAATTTAATATCTTTTACTAATTAGTTCAGTCATCCTCCCTAATACAGAATCTGGTCACTATCTTGATAAACTAGAAATAGGTGAATCACAAAAACCATCAAGAAATTCATTTAAGTGTGAAAAAATGTGGGTTGTAGATAAATAATTTCTTAATGATATATATCAATGGTGACACCAAGAGAAATTTGAAGGATCTGGGATGTTTTGTTTCATAGCCAAATTGAGATCATTAAAAGAAAAAAATAAAGAAATGAAATAAATGTTGTATGCACCCTAAAATGGTCACCCAAACTATGGGCCCCCATTATTCAATTTATCAAGTTATCAAATTCCTGAATCAATGGTTTGTAATATTTTATTAAATCAATTCAAATCAATTTCCTTGATCAAATTCGATTATTTATGTTTCTAAGGTTGATCATTTTATCCTGTCTTATTTAATTTTTAAAAATATTCCTTTTAATTTAATTAAATAAGTCCCCATTTAATTAAAAGAAAACCTGTCTTTTAATTAAATAATTCATCTACGTTTAATTAAATAAGAGAAAAAACCCTCTTTTAATTTAATTAAATATTTTCCATTTCATTAAAAGAACTTGCTCCATTTTAATTAAATAAATCCTCACTTAAAGAGGAAATAAAATAATTAAAAATTAAAAATTCCTCTACACTTAAATGCACATATTTCTAAGTGGAATTTCATTTAATTATTTTCTGATTGGTGGATCTTTATTTCACACGGATCATTCTTTCTCCACCCTTGATTAAATCTTTTTGCCTCTTAATCTTGATCATCCAATCTTCTTTATAAGGGATAGCCCTCTCTTCATTTTACATACACACACTCTAGGCTATTGTTATGTTGCAAGTTTAGAGAGCGATTTTTGAAGGAGTTTGAATACTAAAGATTTTTGTGGAAAAATTTTATCTTCTTGTCTTCTCTCATGCATCCATGGCTTCCATCATCATGATTCATCATTTCATTTTCATATTAACTTAGATCTTGCTTTCATAGATTATACCTTTCTTTCATAGGTTAGATCTTGCATTCATAGATTAGATTTTGCATTGTTTTGCATTTGTTATCATATAGATTAGTTTTCATCTCCATTTGCAATCATATTGGATCTTTGAATCTCTCATTTTATGGTGTACTTGCATGAGCACAAACTAGGTCAAAACTGAGGGCCTCCATCCCAAACCCTTGCACTCCATGAATAGAGAGCTATGAGCCTCCAGTCGAGACCTCATTCTTGAGTAATCTTGAATATAATGACTCGTAGAAGTGTGTTCACATTTTAAGCACACATTTTTTGTGCCCACTGTGGGGCAACCCACCTTTATTTGCTGGTTTTGGACATTTTTAGATCTAATCCCTTTGTACGAATTTATTTGGAGACAAAAAAAAACCCTAGATCTTAAAGATTTGATCAAATCTCCCAAACGACTTGGTGTTTTGGTCTTCTTCTTTTTTGCAAGTTGGCAACACATCAAAGAAGCTTCAGTCCAATGTTCAAAATTTTTAGAGTTTTTTTTTTTTTTTTTTTTTTTTCTTTATTTTTCATGAAAAATCATTTTAGGGGGCAAATTAGCACATTTTTCAAAAAAAAATCATTTTTGGAAGGGTCTTTAAATTTTAAATAGGTTTTTTTCTTTTTTTTTTTAGAGATCATATGAAGGCTCAATAATTTGATTTGCAAAACATTGTCTATTTTGACAAAATGGCTCCCTAGGGCATAAATGAAACGATATTTTCAAAATTCTAACATTTTTGGAAAGCTCTTTGATTTTAGACAGGGGTCTATTTTCTACATTTATGGTTTTGGATCCGAATTCATATCATATAGGTCCAATCTTGATGACTAGGTCAAAAATCAATAAAAAAAAGGGCATTTAATGAATAGCTTGCATTTAATTTTCACAATGGATCAATGCATGATGTGAGCTTTCATTTGGATTATTTATTAATTATTATCACTTTTAAAAATCAAATTTTCATATCTAACCCTAGTTTTGCATAAGTTGGATATATATTGCATATCTTATGTTTGTTTGTTTTGCTTGTTGCTTTGTTCATTGTGAGCGAGCGTTCAAGCGTAAACAAAAGGTACAATAGAGAAAAGACATGTTGCAAGGAATATCAAGTATTTTGTTGGATCTCTATAACATTTGGATTTGGAACTAAATTTGCTTTTACATGCTTTCATAGATTCACACTGCATTTGGTGCTCTAAAATTGGATTTAGATTTGCTTTTACACATCTATGTTTCACATAATAATTAGGCCCTATGAACACTATTTGAGATATCTTGAGAGACTGAGCTTTATTCACTTGCTTTACATGTGAAGCTCCTCTTGACGATGGATCTCCTTGTAGGTAGTGAAGGATATTTGTTATTATTTCACTATTCCACTTGGATTTGTCCTCAACATCCATTAGTACTTTCTCTTTTGAGATTGGTGGTGTTTGTTGTTGGATTTTCCAAAAATTTGGTGAGGTGATTTCAAATTAGCATGTCAAAGAATCTTGTGTTCTATGTTTGGGTAAGGTGAAGAGGTTAGAGGGGTATGCTCTATTCCCTTTTGGGCACATCAGAAACTTAGAACTCTTGAATTCAAACCAAGTCTTCATGTGGTACAACTTTGTGAGTCTTCTTTGATTAGAGAGGGTTAATCGTAGTGGACATTCCCTTTATTGGGTCAACCATGTGGATAGAACCTCAAGCGGTAATAAGCATTTTTTATGTAGTAGTAGCAACTGCTATATAAATGTCCTTGTGGGAGAAATCTTCATGGGTGTATTCTTTTGTTGGGCTATTAGATCTCCTCAGTATCTTCGATTGATTAAATTCTCAAAATATGTCAAAACCCTGGTGCACCGGGATTAGATTTCGCCCACTCTAGATTGTAAAAGCTACAGAGTTGAACATTGCTAAGAACCATAGTGCTGCCAAATTTTCTTTTCTAGGACTATATGTGATTGAAAAATATTTTGAGAACATACACAGTAGTGGTTCTAGGGATTAGATTGATACTGACAGTATTCTTGTTCATGTGTAAGGTTGTTTTGTCCCTTGCTCATTACTTGAAGACATTTTCTTGAAATCCCTGATTGTTGTCTTGCATTCTTGGTTCATGATTTAAAATCTATTGATACACCTAGTTTGATATTTAAAATGAACAAAACTTGAGTTCCTGAGTCAAGACTTTATGATCAAACTGCTTTGTTGTCCTATTATTTCCAAGCTCCCAAGGTTGATCTAGTTCAAATTAGGCTACTTACCCCATTGTTAGAAGCTTGTTTATACCTTGAGTTATTGTGCTTTGACCTCTTGAATTAGTAATCATTGATTTCTCAAGTGACCTTGTTTAGAGTTGGTGAGTTAGAGATTTTCCTTGTTGAGAAAGATATACCTTGGACTCTTTGATATTACACTTGGAGAGTCTTAGTAATCTCTTGTCCATCCACTTTCATCAAAATTAAATTTCAATTAATTAAAACTTGGATAAATCATCCTCCTAGTCCATATATGCTAGGGTATTCACCCAAAGTTGTGGGCACCTCTATGGCAATGTTGGTTTATGCCTATTGCAAAATTCTATCTTATCATCTCTTTCTTGGACAAGTGAGTATTTTTACTATCCTAGTTTAGTACCAACATTTCTTAGGGTTATCCTATCAACTAGTACCTTTTTTTTCATGTTGGTTACAAGTGCTATTACATGTTGCTCAACATTCAAATGAACTCAAATGGTATCAAATTTCACAAAATGACTCTTGATCTTCTTTCTTCTTCATCTTCCATGTCTTTCTAGTCTCTCATTTCCATTCTTCCTCTTCTTCAAGTCTTCTTGATTCTTTTCATCATATTATCATATAGTCTACCTCCTTCTATTCATCCTTTCTCTTCTTCCATGGTTGATTCTTCTTCTTCTAGAACCATGGATCTTGAATATCTTGTTAGGGACCTTCATTTGAGCACAAATGAACTTGATCTCCTTATTGAATTTGAAAAGTGTTGTTACTCCAATAGATATATGGATGCTAACCTTGTGACAAAAATGATGGAAAAATGGAAGAAATCAGACGTTCTTGCTAGGATCATACGCAAGATCATATCACGATATCCTTCTTCCAAATATTCCTTATCTTCCAAGTCTCACCATGATTCTTTTAGATATCATTCACATTTCTCATCTTCTAAGTCTTATCATGATTCTTCTAAATATCATTTGCATTCTTCATCTTCTAAGTCTTATCATGATTCTTCTAAATATCATTCACATTCTTCATATTCCAAGTCTTACCATGATTCTTCTAAATATCATTCATGTAGGTCTTCGCCTACCTCTTCTTCACGATATCATTCTTCTTCTACTTCTACCAAGAGTCATATTCCACTTATTGAGACTCATACCATAATGAAAAACATGAAAATTCTTGTGATATGCCTATCTATAATGCCTATAGTGACAATGATTATGATGACAATGACTACTATATTCCTACAATTCCTAAAAGTCCTCCTAGTCCTATGCTTGTGCTTAAAAGGGATGAGTCATGGATAGATATTGATGGTAATCCATATGACTCAAATTTTGAAAACAACATTGATAAATTTTGTGAACAATACCTAAATGATAAATCTGCATTTTTTGAGGAAGAGAAAGCATTTTTTGCGCTGAAATAAAACATCAATGCCATAAGAGTTCCTCTTCTAAGAACCCTCATGCTGAAAATAAAGATTACACTCTTAAGCAAGATCATGTTAATGTTCAACCTTTGTCTTTTGATGCTTCTCTTCCATTTTCTACTTCCTCCACTATCTGTACATCCCCTAAAGATTTTGAGTCTCTAAAATCTTCTACCAATCCTTCATCCAACAAAGATCCTATTGCTTTTCATGTGGTTCCCTATAGTTATCCTCAAAGGCTACCTCTTAAAGAAACTCAAGCTAACCTTCACTTGGCTACAAATATTTTTGATAATGCTAAACCTAAAGAGCCTAAGCCTTCATGCGCTATAATGCCTACTTTAGCTAGTCCTTCATCATATATTCCAAAGTCTTCCATACAATTCCAACATGCCTCTTTCTCCTTAGGAGTGGCTTCATGTCAAGAGGACTCTAAAAATGATAAAGAGAAGAATATCAAGAAATATCAAGATCAATAACCCTCCATGTCATCCAATTATTTTCATGATGTCTCTGATCCATTTCATGGTCCTTTTGATCATTTATGCCCTTCCTGATTCATTCCACCATGTCTTAAGTCTTCTGCTAAGCAAGATCAAGCTACTACTTACACCGCTGAGCTTATTGACAATCAAAATGATCTTAATATAGTTGCACCTTCTAAAGATGGTACTTCCATTAAGGTTATTAAAAATAGTGTTGTTACTTCCAATGTTGAGCCTATTGAAAATCAAGAGAAAAACTCTACACTTATGCTATCTAAAGATCCTTGTAAAGATCAAAGTCTTCCATCTTCTTATTCTACCACTCCATGTTCCCTTCCACTTTTTACTCTTCCTAAGTCTTCTCAAGCTTCAAGTACTCCTATCAAATAAGTTGCTCCTATTCAAGATGATCCTATTGAAAATTGTAATGCACACTTTAAAGATGTTGATGTCCTTGATTGTCATATAAATGTTGATTAACTTGTTGATTACCCTTTTACATCTTCCACATCCATCCTTGGACCTCCCCCACTAATACTAAATGCTTCACATCTTCCTTCCATCTTGGGTCCTTATGTTCCTTCACTTTCCCCTCCCAACTCTCCTAATTCATCATCCATCTTGGGTCCTTAAGTCCCTCCCTCTCCTATCTTTCCTCAAGATCAACGTAGATGCATTTCCGTGAATCCTTTTCATCCACCCACTCACCTAAACCAGTCATATCATCCTTCTTCTTCCACAAGTATCAAGTCTTTTGGAAGTAACCTGAATGTTCAATACAAGAAAAATAAGCAATTCAAGAATCCATATAAAAAAGAAGACCACCATGTCTCCTCTAATCGACATGGGGGCATAAAGTCAAAAGAGATATCTAAGAAAAAAATTATAAGACAAGTATGGGTTCCAAAATCCATCATTGAAGATATTATCTCTAAATAATCAAAAAGAAATGAAAAGAGGCCTACCGCTATATGATTCCAAAGTCTCTCTTGAGAGAGTCTAATGTTGAACAATAATTGAAGTTCACATTCAAGCTTCCAAAGAATTCCACTTCATCTTCTTCCAAAAACATTCTTCCATTCCATGCACCTAAACTGCAACCTCTTCTATCCATTCACCATATTCCTTCACGTATTCCTTCATTCACATTTTCTCCATCCTCTCACCACCCTTCAGGGTGTGTATTGATGTTGATCTTTCCTTCATTTCCATTTTCCAATCCCACTCGCTTTGCATGAAGCCATATCCTCCATTTTTGTCTTCCATCTTCCTTTCCCTATCAGCATCTTTGAGCATATCATTTCAACTCCTTTGCATTCCATGGTTTAAAATTTCAAGGATCTAAAAAGCTTGAATTCTTCCAAAAAATTCAAAAAAAATGAAAAATTTTGAAAAAAAAAAAAGAAAAATTTGAAAATGTGCCTTGGTGAAAACCTGGTAATCAAGCACCTTGGTAACAAAAGTAAAGAGAAATAAATTCTTCCTATGGTGAAAATACTCCCTTGTGGCACCTTAGATAAGTACCATGATGAAAACCTGACAATTAGGCATTATGCGTAGTTCATCTACATCTTTCATCCATTACATCTTCTCTCTTTGATCTTGACAATGTTGACCTATACAAAAACATTTGGCTATCTTGTGAGCTATCTTATAATGATCTTATTTTCATTCCTTTCATGTTTAGCCTTCATATCTATTTTCTTCCATTCATTCTAGTCTTTCACTAGCCTTTTCCCATTTACCCCTTTGATCTTGATCTAATAAAAAAGATTAAAATACAATGCTATGAAGCATCTTGACATGTCTACTCCTTCGGATTGCATCTTTCCCACTTTTACATTATGCTTTCATGAATTATCCTATGATGGCCTTTTATTTCTTGTCCAAATGTGCTTCACATGACTTTTCCCTAGCTTGGATATTGTTGAGGAGTTTTCCCTTGAGGATTTCTTCCCTTTATTCTCCTTCATTCTCTTGTCTTTCATTTCTTCCACCAGCTTGCTAATCACTCTTGTCCTCCACCTTGCTAGACATTAGGATTGCACGATGTGATCTTGCTTGAGAGTTTGGTTCTTGTTTTTGTCTGAGGGCATTGTATATTATTTGTATATATTTATTGATCCTAAAAATAAAATAAAAACAATCATATATTTCAAAAATCCAAAAAAAAAATGATATATTGTGAAAATTGTAAAAATTGGAAAATGTCTTGAAAAAATGATCATCTTAGTGAAAACCCAGCAATAGGCACTTTGATGTATCTCCAAAAAGAATTATAAAAAGTCGTGAAAAATGAAAATTAAAAAAAAAATCCAAGTGGTGAAAACCTGGAAATGGACACTACTTGAGGCCTTTGCACCCCTGTTTCTTAGCGCACGTCCTCAACACTTAACCTTTCTCCATCATTCCTTGTCCTTGTTTCCTTGGTTTTGAATTGGTCTTTGTCTAAGGGGCATAACTATGTTAGCTTAGATCTCTTGGATGCATTAGTCTTTAGGACACCTCACAAATGGTGTTTTTCAATACCACCCTAATTGTATTTTTCAATACAACCCTTAATGTTTAGTGTTTTTCAACACTTATTGGGTTGGTCCTACCCGGGTTTGTCATGTAATCTTACCTATTTGCAAGAATTCAATCCTTATCCTTGGAACTCAATATCAATTAACACACTTATGTTTTTAAACATAAACACTTAATGTTTGAGCTATATCATGATCTTTTCTTTGTGTACTGACTGTTATTAATTTTCGTTGAGTGTCATTGTTCCTAAGTCTCTCTAGGATGCATAGCTAGAGGACTTGGGGCATGACGCATATGTTTTATTTGCTACATCAAATTGGGTAAGCTAACATTGAAGTCATCTTGACCTTTATGTCTTTGATGCTTATGTTAAAATCTTTCCACATTCCAATCTGATATAAATCACATTCATATTTTTATAGTTCCACTTGTGACTAGTGACGATTGTGTGATTTTTTGATGTTTGTTAATAATGGCCCAATGATGAAAATAATTTCCTTTACATTTTCTAATGAATGATGAACACAAAATCCTATGTTACAGTTGCTCTATTGTAAGTACACCATTGCATTTTCATGTAGCTTGCATTATCAGACTTTATGCTAGTTTGCATATTTAGGTTGCATTCTGAGTTTGAGAGAGTTTTCCTTTCATCTTTCTTGTGGACTTTTCTATTTCTTATGAAAAATTTTATATTCTTCTTTCTGTTTCTTTCCATATCTTTCAAATTTCTACCTTCCATTCACTTTCACCCCACTTCTTTTCTTCTAGTTCAACTTTAGGGCATCATATTTCATGCTTGATGATCTACTTGGTTTTGTGATTCTTATATCTTTCATATTACATCAAGAACTTTATCTTTTGTTCAATTTGGTGTTTCTGCTCTATCTCATTTCAATTTTGATCACAAGGGGGCAGTACTTATCAAACTTCAATCCTTGATTCAATTTTATCAATTTTATCATCAACTTTTTTTCAAGTCAAAATTTATTTGTATTCTTTGTCCTGATGTGTTCCCGAATCGACCACACATCTGAGTTGTTTTGTGATCCCGAATCGACCTCACACTTCAATTTCTCTCTTTGACTACATGTGTTCCCAAATCGATCACACATTAGTCAAAGAGGGGCAAATGTATGCAGGGTCACCCAAACTATGGGCCACCATTATTCAATTTATCAATTTATCAATCTCCTGAATCAATGGTTTGCAATATTTTATTAAATCAATTCAAATCAATTTTCTTGATCAAATTCAATTGTTTATTTTTCTAAGGTTGATCAGTTTATCTTAAGTCTTATATAATTAAAAGAAAATCTCCCTTTTAATTAAATAAAATAAGTCCCCATTTAATTAAAAGAAAATCTCCCTTTTAATTAAATAAAATAAGTCCCCATTTAATTAAAAAAAAATCTCTCTTTCAATTAAATAATTCATCCACATTTAATTAATTAAGAGAAAACCCCTCTTTTAATTTGATTAAACATTTCCTATTTAATTAAAAGAACTTGCTTCCTTTTAATTAAATAAATCCCCACTTAAAGGGAAATAAAATAATTAAAAATTAAAAATTCCTCTACACTTAATGCACATATTTCTAAGTGGGATTCCATTTAATTATTTTCCTATTTTCTCATTGGTGGATCTTTATTTCACACAAATCATTCTTTCTCCACCCTTGATTAAATCATTTTGCCTCTTAATCTTGATCATCCAATCTTATTTATAAGGGAGAGCCCTCTCTTCATTTTACATACACACACTCTAGGCTATTGTTATGTTGTAGGTTTGGAGAGTGATTTTTGAGGGAGGAGTTTGAATACTAAAACTGTTTGTGAAGAACTTCTATCTTCTTGTCTTCTTCTCTCATGCATCCTTGGCTTCCATCATCATGATCCATCCTTTCATTTTCATATTAGCTTAGATCTTGCTTTCATAGGTTAGATCTTGCTTTCGTAGATTAGATCTTGCATTGTTTTGCATTTATTTTTAAATAAATTAGTTTTCATCTCCATTTGCATGCATATTGGATCTTTGAATCTCTCATTTTATGGTGTATTTGCATTGGCACAAACTAGGTCAAAAATAAGGGCCTCCATCCCAAACCCTTGCACTCCATGAATAGAGAGTTATGAGCCACCATTCGAGACCTCATTCTTGAGCAATCTTGGATATAATGACTCATAGAAGTATGTTCACATTTTAAGCACACAAATATCATTTTAATAACACATTTAAAGAAAAAATAAATAATGAAGAAGAATTGAAAAATTTAAATGAAAAAATCATTAGGGTAGGAATGGATAGTGAAAATATATCAAAGAAAAAGAACTTCTAGCTAAATAGGAAAATATCCTAGCAAAAGAAGAAATATTTTGGAAAAAAATTCAAGAGAAACATGGTTGTTAGAAGGTGATAGAAATACAAAAATAATTCATAATAGTACTATTAATAGGAGAAATATTACTAGAATGACAAAATTAAAGGATAATTCAGGAAAGGTAATAAAAAACCCAAATGAGATAGCAAAAATCTTTGTGAATTATTATATAGATATCCTTTTTTTTAAATCGGTAAACGGTCGAAGCCTTGTATTATATTGAATAAAATTAAATTAAATTTACAGAATTATCTATTCAAACAAGCATTGGTAGGAAAGAATAGAGCAAGAAAACCTATAGTCTCACCCAGGACCAAAGTCCAGTATTATACAATTTAAAAGGGGCATACCTAGTTTATATGAAACTTCGTACAGGTTTATACAAAATTTGATGAAACAATTAGTAACAAATAGACTTCCTTTGAAAAAGGGGACATATATCAAAGGAGGGAAACTAAACTCATCAAGGATCCTTCCATGAAGAAGTGATCAACCAACTATCTGCATGATAAAATACAACTATCTTCCAATATGGGATTAGTACCAAATCAATGTGATCAGAAAAAGTGGGAGGAGTAAAAAGACCAATCAACATACTGAGAGACTCTTCATACAATAAGAATACTAAATTGTATCAATGGAGTTAGTCAGAAGAGTTTTATAATATGCTTTAAATGAATCTTTATCTAAAATCTCATCCCTTATCCTATTCAGTTAACTGCTTTTACTTAGAGTGGATTAGATATTCAAGGTTCTTATCTAGTTTGAATGAATAGATCAATCAAGATTATATTAACTAATTTCAATAATTTAAGATGTTCATTGATTTATCTTATTCTTATCACATACTTATGAGTTTAAGAGAAGTTTGAATCAGTAGCCAACTTGAATTCATACATATTGCTTAACTAAGGTTATAAATAAATCAATAGCAAGGGAATTGATAAACACCTTGCTCTACTTAAAGCATAATGAAGTGTAAACTAAATCCATAATGATGAAGGGGAAGAAGTAGGGTAGTGATAACTAGACAGAATACAAATTCAAGCATACAGGCCCAAAGGTCTATTTTAAATACCTCACAAATATAGATAGGCTTAATATTCTATGTAAGTCTCCTTCATTAATTATTACTGAGGAAATGAACTCAATAGAATAGAAAATCATAGATCAACATTAGTAGCTAAAAACCACCAGTATTTGTTCAATAATGATTATAATCTTTAATAACAAAGATCTAGCTCAGTCTCAAAAGACCAAAGAGAAGAAATCAAAAGGGAACATAAGAGGCTTCCATCCAAGCAAGGGTAAGGCAACAACTAAAGTAATCAAAAACCTAGAAACATCATCTACCAGGTTAATGATCCTATTCCACCTCTCCTATTTCACAAACCCTCTAAACACCATTGTCCTCACTTCCAGAGCATGAAAGAGGGCAATTGAAGACTCCATGCTCACAGAGAAACTATAGGGTTTATTAAGAAATAAGAGCCATAAAACTATTTAGTGCTCCAAGTATTAAATAATAGATGGCAACTCTTGGGTTGTTAAGCATTAATTGATGCCTACTCATATGTGTGTAAAATTATTAAAATACACTAAAAGAGACTACATTTAATGTTTCACGATTGTACCTCAAATGCCTTTTAAATGTAAGTAGATTTACTTGCTATGAATGTCTGTCTAATAATTACTTCTTATAATGGTGTGTCATACTTCTACTAAACTATCCTTTCCTCTAATCTTAGTATTCTAGTTAATTATGTCCTGCTAAATATATAAGGTCTTCTCCCTCCATTTCTTTATTTGCCAATTTATCAGCTTCTAAATACCCTTCATGATAAATATGTTGAATTCTAATCTCCTCAAACTGACCTATAAGATTAAGTACACTTTCTAGTTTAGCATTTAATATCCAATTCGGTGTTTGTCACTTTCTAATTACATTTAGGATTATTTGTGAATCACCTTCAATAATTAACTTCTTAATATTTATTTTTTATGCTTAATTTTAATTCTTCTTTTAATGCTTCCAATTCAGCAATATTATTAGTTACATTACTGAATGGTTTAGCTCATTTTAATATCCAATCTTTGTTTTATGATCTAACTATACAGCCCAATCCTGCTTTCCCAGGATTTCCTTTAGAAGCTCCGTCAAAGTTTAATTTCTTCCATCCTATCGGAGGTACAACCCATTTACATTCTTTCCTACCCATATTATCCTTTTTAGGATAAATTAAGGGAGGATTAATCAAATGTATCCAGCTTTTTGTCATATTCTCATCCCATACTGAGAATGTACCTTTCGCCTTGGGTGTGTTCCTGAGATGGCAATTCATAACTTCTATGATGGTTGCCTCGACTTTATTGAAATTTTTTATCTTACTAAGTTCTAAATTTTGAAATATTTGTGTATTTCTTTCCTTCCATATTTCTCACATAATGATTATAGGTATGATATTTCATAATTTCTCTATACACTAACTCTATTCTTAATAGGCCAACCCCTAAGAAATCCCTTGATATCCTAAGGTATAGGGGATGTCCAATTCAATTTATTCTTAACCCAATACAAACAATATTGTGCAAAGGGGCACTTAAAAAAAGTATACTCCATATTTTCAGATTCATTTTTACATAGACTGCATCTAGATGGTCCTTCAAACCCCATTTTAGAGAATCTGTCAGCTGTAAGAATCCAATTTTGAATTGCCGCCCAAAGAAAGATACCAACCTTAGGTAGGCATGTTGAATCTCAGCATAGATCCAAGGGTATAGCAATATTATCCCATATTTGTGAGTTAGTTATAAGATCATATCCTAGCTTAACTTTGTATATTTCATCATTAGATGCTCCCCAGATGAGGTCACCTGCTTGATTATTGTGAATCACAGATCTACCCTTGAGGATATTTTCAAGGATAGTTTTATCTATACTTGGAATATTAATATTATCCAAAGATTTGCATACCCAAGTCTCGGTCTCATCAATCCTGATAAGTGTTTTTGGATCTAAAAGCTTGGGTCCCCAAATATTAGTAATGACATTGATGTTGTTTTTGGATATTCCAGATTTAATAATTGGGGGTTGACCATCCCATGAATCATCCCAGAATAATGCCTCATCACCTCTACCTAAATGCCAAGTTAGATATTTGCTAACTAGAGGCCTACACTTCATCATAAATTTCTAGTTTTCTGAACCACTTGGTGGATTTCTAATTCCAAAGAGAGAGGAAGGGTCTAATGAATTAAGATATTTATTATAAAGTATTTTTGCCCATTTTTTAACTTTTTCCTTTTATAGACGCCATACTAGCTTTCATTTTGCCAACTGATAATTTTTATACCCAATCCTCCTTTATTCTTAGGATGACATATCTTATCTCATTTTATTAGTGCTTGTTTATTTTTCTTTTCTATTCCACTCTAGAAAAAAATTCTAAGTTTTCCTTCCAAATTTTTATTAACATTATTCGGTAGTAGAAGGCAAGATAGAGGATAAATAGGAATAACTGACAAAACAAATTTAATTATTCTTACTCTCCCAGCTTTAGTTAGTCTTTTTCCTTTCCATGATTTTCTTTGTTTTTATACTCTTTCTAAAATATTGTCCCATCCTTTTTTACTCCTAACTCCTTTTTCTAAGTATATTCCTAAATATTTGCATGGAAAGTTACTTTTTTTGTATCCCATATAATTACATATGTATTCCTCCATGTTCCTTGGAGTGTTTAAAAAGAAAATTTTAGATTTTTCTTCATTAACCTTTTGTCCTGATGCTGCTAAATAATCTAATATAATTTGTTTTAAACCTTTGATTTCTTCCTTGGTACTAATTCCTAGAAGAAAGGTATCATCAGCAAACTATTGATGGGTAGTATTTGGAACATTCTCAGTAACATTAATGCATTTAATTAATCCTACACCTTGTGCCTTTTGAATACCTCTACCAAATGCTTCTGCCATAATTATAAAAACAAAAGGTGACATGGGGTCTCCTTGTTGGATACTCTTGAAATCTTGAAGAAATCTTCAGGAGTACCATTAATAAGTAGTGAGATTTTTGGAGTAGATATACAGTTAAAAATTATATTTATCCATTGTTTGGAAAATCCAAACTTTTCTAGGCATTTACATAAAAACCTCCAAACTATTGTGTCATATGCTTTTTGTATATCTAACTTCATAAATATACAAGCTTCTTTGTTTTTAACTGTTAATGTATAGTTTCTTGAATGATGGATATTCCATCGAGTATTGATGTACCAGGTACAAACCCAGTTTGTTCTTTTGAGATAATTTTTGGAAGCAAAGTTTTAATTCTATTTGCTATTGCTTTTGAATAAATTTTATATATTGTATTACATAATCAATGGGGCAAAAATTTGAAGGTGACACTACTACAGCTTTTTTTGGTATTAATGTTTAAAAAGTATGATTAATTTTAGTTAAGATTGATCCCCCATGTCTAGCTGCCTCTATTGCTTTCCATAATTCTTCCCCTAAGATTTCTCAACATTTTTGGAAGAAAAAACTTGGAAACCATCAGGCCCTGGAGATTTATCTGGGCTAAGCTTAAAAAGGGCTAATTTGATTTCTTCTTTTGTAAAGGTTTATTGAGCTCCATGTTGTCAAATTCTGTGATAACTTTAGGTATATTATTAAGTGTAATTTTTTGTTTGGTTAAATTGTCATAATTGTTTAATAGATTCTCATAGTACTATCGTTATTATAGTACTACCATTATCATAGATTCTCATAGTACTACCATAATTGTTTAATAGATTCGCATTGTTTAATTGTTTAATTTTTTGAGCAATTTCTACTGGATTATCAATAGTACTACCATTATTATCTTTAATTTGAGTAATAGTTTTTAGAGCTCTGTTATGTATTATACTGTTATGAAAGAATTTTGTATTTTTATCTCCTTCTGCTAACCATTTTTCCCTCGATTTTTGTCTCCAAAAGAATTCTTCTTTTGCTAAAATGTCTTCTTGTATGATTAATAGTTCTTTTTCTTTAATGAATTTTTCATTGTCCATACCATTTTTAATAATTTCATTATTTAGTTTTTTATGATCTTCTTCATTATTCAGTTTATCTTGGAATATATTATTGAAATGTGTTTTATTCCATTTTTGTATGTTTTCTTTGAGCATTTTAAATTTTTATGCAAAACAATACATTTTCATCCTCTAAACTTGCCTTCATCCCACCATTGTTTAAGGTTTTTCATGATTGTTTTATCTAAGAATCACATCTTTTCACATTTGAACGGATTCCTATTAGGTTTTATAGGTTCTATTAGTTCAATTTTGACTAGATAATGATCTGATCCTACAATAGGTTGAATGGAGGCAGTGATTGTGAGATCCAATTCTGCTAATTCTCCTTTGAAAAAGAATCTGTCCAATTTTTCTGCAATATAACTAAAGTATTTTCTTCTATTATTCTATGCAAATACTTTGTTGTTGGTTGGTATTTCTATCAATTTATTAACTCTGACTCATTCTCTAAATTATACTATGTTTCTTGTTAAAATTTGAGAACCTCCAAATTTTTCTTTGAGGTCAAGTATGGTATTGAAGTCACCTCCTATGACCATGTTTGTCTCGGGATATAACTCCATAAAGGCAAATATATCATCCCAAACTTTTCATTTATATGAAGTTTGTATTGGGCCATAAACATTAATGAGAATGAATTAGAGATTATGCTTATTACTTGAAACCACGCTCCCCATCCAATTGCTATTTGATACTATAATTTTAATGTTTGTTGTTCTAGTATTCCAAATGATTCCCATTCCACCTGATGCTTCATTTGATTCCTTCAATTTTGCATTCCATCTGCCTAGTCTTTTTCTTAGTTTTTCTCCTTCTTCTTTGTTAAGCTTAGTTTCTTGTATCATAATTATATCTGACTCAAAAATTGTTAGGTTACATTTTAACACTCTTTGTTTACTAGGAGCATTCAGGCCCCTAGTATTCCATGTTATGTTCCTCACTGCTCTTTGGGAAGGCACTTCCCCTTCCTAGATTTAAGAACCTCAAATATATTTTTTTGGTCCCTTGGCTTGACCATCTACTTCTCTTAATTCCTTAAGTGATTTTCTTCCTCTTTTCAATTTTGATTTACCACATTTTGGAGTTCTAAATCCTTCCTGGTTAATTAAAATACCCAAATTATCTATACTTATATGGTTATTATTTTCTTTTGTAGTTCCTTCTTTATCTTCTTCCTCCTTTATTAAATCTTCTAATATTTGTTCTGTTATTTCATTTTTTTCTACATATGTATCTATATCTTTTTCTAAATTTTCCTTTTCCAATGTTTTTGGGGTCTCTTTTAGTACCCCAAATTCCTCTCAGTTCTGTGATACTTCAATAATTTTAGTCTCTGAGATAGAATCTTCCTGATTGTACATTTTAGACTCCTTTAGAAAAGCTTCAACTTCTGGAGGGATACTATATTCCTCTATTTTAACCTTCACCTCTGTAGATTTAATTCCAAAGATATCTTTCCCATCTATTGGTGTTTGCCATAATTTATAACTTATATTTTTTGACTTTTTTCTAATTTTTATATTACTCCATTGCTCTAAATTTGTTGCTAGAATTATATATTCTTCTTCCTGATCTTCTATACACTCTATTGGTTTTAAACTTTCTTCTTCTATGTTTTCCATTGCCAATTCTACTTGTTGGTTCATATACTTATTAATCATCATGTCTTCACCATCCCAATGTATTTGACTATTGTCTTCCTCAAAATAGTTTATATATGATATGTTTACCATCCTATTGTCCATATTGACCCCAATTCATGTCTTAGAATTATAATTCTCCTTATCTTTTCTTTGATCTGTAAGTTGTTGTCTTATCTCATGTTCCTGATGAAATTGTTCTCTTAACATAGCCTGATGTTCAATGTCTACCTGTAATAATTTAATCTCATGTGTTATTTTATATTCTTTAATGTGTCTTTCTATTTCTTTCAAGTTATCATTCTCCTTGTGACAAATATTGCATTCTTTCAACACTGTTACTATTGTTATTTCCTTTGTGTATACCTTCGGTTCTCCATTCTAGTACTTCTGAACATTCTAATTGACTTTGTTCTTTACTCTTTTTTACTATAGGTGTATTTTCTATTTGTGTGCTCTGCTCAAATTTTTTCCTTTCATCTAGTTTTTCCATCTTCTTATTTTTGTCCTTATTATTTGCCTTAATCTCCTATTCCCTCATCTTTATTTTAATACTTCTAAATGATTCCTCTATGATTGACAAATTATGATCAATTTCTAGATTTTTTTTAATAATGCCTTTAATTTCTCCTTCATATTTCTTAAATTCAATCTCATAAATGGATCTGTTTGTTATAATCTTTTTTCTCCTAATCATTTTTTGATTTGGTTCCTTGTCTATTAGAAATTTAACATTACTGGTTTTGTCATACTCTAATTCTATACCTATAAGTTTACCAATTGATTTACCTATTTTCAATAATGTATAGAAATGTTTAATTTCTATTGGAAGATTACTACATTCATACCAAGTTGGTATCATATGCTCTTTTTCATCATTCCAATTAGGTATCCAATTTTGAAATTTAACTACATGCCCTTCATAATAGCAATTTGATATCGAAAGTATTTTATTTCTAATTTCTTTATTTTTGCAATGAAGATAAATTGATGATTTTGAGGAAGTACTAATACTTACCTATTGTTTGCAGATATTCTCTAATTTCTTTGTCAATTTTGATAAATGCTTGTTTGGTCCACTCCAATAAACATATACTCCTAGCTCTGAGCATTCCTTCCACTTTTCTTCTATGTACCTATCACTAATGATTAATATATTAGAACAATTATAGCAATTAGTCTCCGTTACCTTGTCTAGTGGTGGGGTTGTCATACTACATTTATGTGTTAGCAACTTTGTATAATCTGAATTACCATTCTCCCTTTTATGTGGTGGTATATATATTTTTTGATTTTTCTCAGAAACCCTAAGTACTTTTTTTGAGTCTGCTTGTTATTTCTACCCTAGCGCAATACAGTTAGCTTTAGAAATTTTGGCAGGTTTATATATTGCTTGCTTACAATTTTTGTTCGCTTTTGTTGGGAAAGTTACCAATTTTGCCATTTTCTTTTCTTCCTCTACTGGTTTGATAATTTGGGTGGACTATTTTTGGTGATTTTTATTTTCTTTCATCATTGGCCTCTTTTTTTATTGTGATGCATTTCTTCTTCGATTCATGTTTGAAATTACAACTTGCCACCCATTGTTATTTTTGCATGGATCTTTATTTATCTTTATCATCCTCCTATCCTTGGCTTCATGTTGTTTAACTATGGCACTAAATGTGTTCGCCTTTGAATGATCTTTGTTTAAAACTACAAATTTGTTGCTAATCAAAATATAATGGATCACATGTTTTTCATTCAGCCTATCTTCTTGTTGCTTATATGTTGACTGGGAAAAAGTTGAACCCTTAATAGGGCAAAATTTATTTGCCACTGATTGTTGATGTTGGTATTTTTCAAAAAAGGAATAATTTACAAATTTGGAAAATGTTGATTTATTCACTTGATTTGCAACTTCTTTAATTCTTGACATTTTTTTATATTTTGCCTCCTTGTTGTGAAGTTCTTTGAGATCTTGTGGGTGATGGAAATTAGCGATTTGGGCCTGCGATTGATCAGCAACTTGTAGA
This sequence comes from Cupressus sempervirens, assembly GCA_028749045.1. Lineage (NCBI taxonomy): Eukaryota > Viridiplantae > Streptophyta > Pinopsida > Cupressales > Cupressaceae > Cupressus > Cupressus sempervirens. Next base: position 297,139,862 of record CM053791.1, on the reverse strand, counting down.
ATCTCTTCTAAGGGCGCCTTCCAAAATTAGTGTAGTTTCCTCGAAATATATATCATTGAAAGGTTGTTGCACTGGGAGCACTTGATTATAATATTCATTATTATATACATATCCTTAATAATTTTGAATTGTCAAATTTAATAGTTCAGAATAAGATGTCAGGATCTATTCCAAAAATAAAAACTGTAGAAGATAATAAAAACTTAAATAAGAGAATTACCAAAGAAGAAATTAAAGATGCCCTTTTTCAACTTAATCCTAATAAATCTCTAGGCCTCAATGGCTTTCAAGCCTTTTTCTTTAAAAAATGTTGGGATATTTTGGGAGACAACATTTGGAAGGCTATTGAGGCAACTAAGAATTATGGATCCAAAGAAAACTAAACATATGGATCCAAGATATTTTAGGTCCAAAGCATTATGTAATACAATCTACAAAATACTCTCAAAATCACTAGCCAATAGACTCTAAAAAGTACTACTGAAGCTCATTTCAGAGGAACAGATAGGTTTTGTTCCTAATAGGTCAGTTCTTGATGGTATTATCATTATCCAAGAATTAATTCATTCTGTACAAATCAATGAGAAATCGTGTATGCTAATGAAGTCTGCTATCCAAAAATCCTACGATAAAGTGGATTGGAGATTCTTATGTAAAACACTCAGAGCTTTTGGATTCTCTTGCCAATGGATCAACTTTATATATAACTACATTTTGACACCAAAAATTGCCCTTCTCATAAATGGTACCCTTGAAGGTTTTTTTAGCACATCTAGAGGAATAAGAAAAGTGGATCCTATATCACCTTTTCTCTTCATTATCATAGTAGAAGCTTTTGACATAGCTATAATAAAGGCTCAAACTGAAAGGAAAATGAGAGGAATCACAATAGCTGAGGAGGTCCCTAAAATAACACATCACCAATTTGCAAATGATACAATTCAACTAGGAGAAATAACTTTGGAAGAAGCTCAAAATTTTAAGCAAATAATAAATAATTATATGGAAGTATTACGTCAAAAAGTAAATGCTAACAAATTAAAGATTTTCTTTATTAATACCAAAGAGGAAATGGAGAGAGAAATTCGTAGAATAATGGAATTCAGAAAAGGAACCTTTCCATGCAAATACCTTGGAATTCAACTTGAAAAGGGCATCAGAGAAAGCAAATCTTGGGAAACAATTTTAGAAAAATTGGATTAAAAAATGGGAAGTTGAAAAGGGAAATGGTTAACTAAAGCTAGTAGAATGACTATGATCAAAGCAATACTTTTGGCCATCCCCACATATCATATGTCATGTCTTCCCCACCCAAAGGTGTAAAAAGGAAATTAGACTCTAAAGTTAAAAAAATACTTTGGAAAAGTATTAGAGATAAGAAAACACAAGCTTTGATAAATTGGGAAAAAATATGTAGACCTAAAGAATTTGGAGGTCTAGGCATAAAAATTTTGAGTTGGCAAAATAAGATGCTAGGGGCAAAACTTATTTGGAGAATGTTTAAAGAACATAATAGTAAATGAGCCAAAATTTTATATCGTAAATATTTAAACAATAATAATCCTATCTTTGTTCAGAACTAAAAACCCTCCAAAAGGCTCAATAATTTGGAACTCTATGTTGAAATATTGCCCAATAATAGCTAATAACATAACTTGGGATATCAATTTAGGGCAAGATGACTTATTTTGGGAAGATTCATGAGATGGGATCCCTTCTCCACATAGTATAAATCTATTGATCTCAGATTGGTTTTGACAAGTGAGTGTCAACACACTTAAGTCATTTACTTAGTTCATGTTGAACTAGTGATGTATGCCAAGTACAACAAGTACATATTAGACCATGCCAAGCTACAATGAGTGTCGAGTCACTCATTTGTCAAGTCACTCGTGTTGAGTCACTCATGTGTCGAGCAAATACACCATGCCAAGTGATTCAAGAGCCAAGTAAACAATAGATATCGAGCAGTTTAGGTGTTGAGTCAAAACAAGAATATAGTGCATATCGAGCATCAGTGACTTCATATGCTGAGTGACAAAGATTGGACATACTTGTTTGTAATGGCACAAACAACTGTGTAAACCATTTTTCAGCTGACCTAAGGATAGATTATGATCTTTTGAAGATAAGGACGAATCTATATGTAGAATTCCTATGTAATTACATGTAGCCAATCAGAAAATGGGAAGGTTTAAGTGGCAAAATGGATGAATCTCAGCCATAGATTCATGTCTAACCCTAAGTCTCCTAGTCTTCTTAAGGAGGATGAAACCCTAAACTTCTTATGAGTGTGTAAGAGATTAAAGGAGAAGCATAGAGAAGTTTGCATGCGAAAAACAAGGCATTCATGGAGACATGGAAGTTATGAAGAAGGAATGAATTGCAGAATCAGTTAGAGAAGAATAGAGGATAGAGAGAAGGATACAACATTGACACATCTAATAGTGAAGGATCAATTGGACATTGTGTAGAGGTGATCTGTTATCAGGCAAGCAAGTGCCAACCATAGGATCTATGCTGAGACATTTTGACATGTGCTTTCAGTTAAATCTCTTAATAGAGTGGTCCTAACAAACTATATGAAATCCTTTAACAAGGTGCTTGCTTAATTGTGAGTTGAAGTCCTCTAACCAGGCTCACTTCTAACGGGGTGTTGAAATCCTCTAACAAGGTGGGATTTAACAGTCTTTGTAAACCTTTCACAGGGTAGACCATGATTCATGGTTAAAATATTGTAACCTTAATTGGATACACTTTACAACTGCAGTAGTGAAGATTTGTGGGTGTCATCCCCACCTCTATTTTACCTTCTCATTTGGAGGGTTTCTGGGTGATCATATCTGGTGTTAAGTGTGTGTGTTTGATTACATGCTTACATGATTTAGATGTATGTGCTTTACAAGTTATTTCAGTTTATCTATTGAATTCATGAGATGGATGTGTGGTGAAAGTTTTATGGCTTCATGGGTTCGTGTTTTAACTACTGATTCAACTGCACCCCCCTCCCTCCTAGAAGTCTACCTTTCCTATTTATAATTCCAACAATTGGTATTAGAGCCTTGTTCTCTAAAAGAGAAGCTTTACATCTTAAAGGAAAGATCTTGAAAATGGAAGTCTATAAATTGGGAAAGACTATTGAGAACCAGGAGATTGAAATACATCTCATACTACATCAACTGAATGAGGCAAGAGAGGAACTAAAGAAATCCTTGAAGAGAAGGAAAGAGATTGCTATAGTAGAAAATGACACATAATACAAAGATATAGACACCACCAAGCTATTTTCAAATGGTAACTCCAGTGAATTTGATGTAGCAATTGCAGATCTAATAGAAAAGAACAAAATCCAAGCTAAGGAAATCAAAAATCTCAAGATAGAGCAAGAATCACAAGCTATACTACTATGTGAGGTAACTAAACAAAAGAAGAAAGCCATAGAAGACAAAGCCATGATTGAAGAAGATAAAAGAGTTCTAGCAAATAAACTGGAAGAAAAGTCCACAAAGCTAACAAAGATCTCCAACATGCAATTGGGTTCTCTAAGTCAAATAATGAATGAAAACTATGAATTGAATGTCAAAGACATTGAGATAACCACATTGAAGTTTCCAAATGAACAATTACAGAATGATCTGAAAAGAGAAAAGGAATTTGTTGAAAGTTTCAACAAGCTAAATGAAGCCATCAAATACTTTAAGCAACTACTGAAATCCCCTAGATCTAATAATGACACGTTTGGATTGGGATACACAAGAACTGAAGAAGGAGAATCATCTAAAAGTGTTGAAGAAAGGAACAACGGAGATAAGAACTCCAAACCTACTTATCATTATTGTGGTAAGAAAGGACATACTACTAATGTGTGTAGGAGCAAGAATACAAATCATAATACTAAGCCCGAGAGCATGGTTTATTGTCACAACTGCAACAAGCAAGGTCATCAGGCACATGAATGCAGAATTAGGACCATGAACACACAAAGATTTGAAGGTTATTGCTACAATTATCAAAAGTATGGACATAGAGCCTTTGAATGCAGATCCAAATCCATGTGGTCATCAAGCAAGAAAGCAAAGGTAAATCCTATTATTGGGATTATAATACAAGATATAGCTATTATTACTGTCAAGAATATGGACATGTTCCTAAGAATTGTATTAGAACACACTTCAGTGTTAACTACAAAAGGTGGTTGAGTCAAACCACATGCTTTAGCTATTTAAGGATGGGTCACATCAGTAAGTATTGTCCAACTAGGTCCAAGGCACTAAGTTGTGAATTTGATAAAGGCAGATGTTGAACACATTAGAGATGAGATGAATAAGACGTGGAAAAAGAAAGATGCTTGCAACACATCAAATGCATAAGGGATCACTTCACCCAGGGTCAAGTGATCACACCTCATCAAACTGAATAAACAATAGGTATGTTGGACTGATATTTAAAGTACAATATCATACATCAGTTCCAAAAAGGAGAAAATATTGAAAAGCATACATTAGCATGAATAAAGATGCAAGATGTTGTAAGTCCAAGTTAAATCTTTAAAAGTTTTCCTATTGTTGTCGAGCATGAAATGTTTTCTATATATGCCAAGTGGAATACTTATTGATGCCAAGCTGCTAGACTATCTAGTTGATGTTGAGTCTGTAGTAGCTACCAAGTGATGGCAATATCTATGGATGCCAAGTGATTTTGAAATCGAGTTAATGTCAAGTTTATAACTATACAAGCACTGAGCATTAAATGCAAGGTTTTGAAGGGTATATGATTGATTTATGCCCATTTTTTTCATCATTTTGAATATGAGCAAAGAGAGAGCATAGTAAAAGGTGATTTAGAAACTTATTTACAATATTTGCAAGGATTTTAGTGATGATCTCACACCAATATGTAGATTTTATAAGGTATTTATCATAAGACGAGCTACGCAGTCTTACTTTGCATAAACCCTAGATTGACAAATGGCATCTAGTTCAGAGAATGTAGAAAGGAAAGAGGTTTTAAATGTTTAGCTTGTAAGTAATGAAGTGAAACAACTTGTATTCAAGGCCATCCTTGACATAACATATAAAAAAGAGTCTTCTTGCACTCTATCAATTATCCCACCCAATGTCATTATGGTTCAAGACGTTAGAAAATATTATAATGGCAAGATTGGTAGCATTGAAGACTTATAAATTAGAGATGGATATGATAGATTATGTCAAAATGGTGTTTTGAAGGAAGAGTATAAAATTGTTGAGAGAAAGGGTTTGACCCGTGCCCTAGATTTTCCTAGTATTTTCAAGACTAAATGGATTAGAATTGTGTTAAGTCGAATACATGATGGATGCTTATGGTTGGAAGGTGGACCAATTAAGATATCAAAGAGGATAATTCATAGGGTTACTAGTTATCTAACCCTAGATCAGCCCAAGAACCTGAGGAGTGACTCCAAGGAAGTGATAGAGAAAAATATAGGGACAAAATGGAACAAGAGAGGGATGACAATAGATATTGTTACTAATCCACTACTAGACTTTACTATTAGGTTAATCTCACACAAATTTTATCAATCTAGCAGATTGAATAGTGTACCCTACATAGTTGCGGATGTTGGTTATAAAATTGTGAAGAAAGATTATACTTATGATCTGGCTAAGCTATAGTTACAACAACTAATGGAAAATCTTGGAGCTATTAGAAAAACCAAGAGTGCACAATGCAAGTTTGGTGCAATACTAATCTACATATTTTTTTATGTGCAAAACACATTTCCATCTTCTGGTATAGTTGGATAAAAGACCAATAGGTCAATTGCAGTTTAGATTAATTAGTATAATGAATAGATGGGTGAAAATTTTGAGACATTGATGACTAGCTAGTTTGAAGACTTTAAGAAATCTATGAAAGAAAGAATGAGGATACATGTTTCATTGGTTGAGCAACACTACAATGATATATGTTTTCTTGTTGATGTTGACTACAAGTATGTGCAAGCTACCACACCAAGGGTCAGATGGTTAAGACCACTTGGATATGAAATTAATGTTGATGAAGCATCATCAACCATCACAACACTCCTAATAGACGAAATTGACAAGACTGCCAAGATATTTGGCAACTATGAGGTGATGAAATCAAAGATTGAAATGGAATTGAAAACAACTTCTACACATAAGAAAAAGGATAAGCTAGTTAAAAGGCTTAAGGCTAAGTTTGGTGAGGATGCATATGAGGAAGAGGAAGAAGATGAAGAGGAAGAATAAGAACAAACTCAAGGACCTCTTGCATTGACTCAAGGCATGGGAGAGGACAAGGAAGAAGAAGCCAAGGAAGCACCTACACATGCTGATCCAAAGAAGAAGAAGGTTAAGGTACAGCCCGTAGCTAAGGCAAAGAAAGTTGTAAAACCTAGCCCAATCAAGTCGAGTGCACCTACCACCAGAACCAGCACACGTGCAAACACACAAAAGGCCAAGGAGAAGACTAAGGCTATAAAACAAGGAGACCAAGTGTAGAAGAAGCAAAGAAGAAAATATGTTGCACAACCTGACTCAAATGAAGAAATAATTGAATCAGATGGTATAAGCCAATTCAAAGTGGTAAGTCACATACCACTTTATAATTTTGAAAATATGTGTGAAAATGTCAAGAATAATGCAGATTTATCTGGTTTAAAGAATATTGATTTTGATAAATTGGGAAGAGATGAAAAGAGTCAAGTGGAAGAGGCATTATATGCCATGATGTCTAAATTCAAGAATACTCCACTAGAGTTTGCCAACACTATACCAAAAGGCTTATATGATATTCTTGAGCAAAAGTGGCATTATTGTTTAAATTTAGAGAAGCAAATTAGAGAAAAAACTTTAGCTCAAGTGATGCCAGGGCTAACCAAGGGTCAAATTGCTAAGGTTGTGAAGAGATATGCTATTAGGTTTACACCTAAGTATACAACCTTCAATATACTTCAAAATGATATTGAAGATGTGGTTAAGAAATCAACCCAGTTATGGAAACTAATCTACTATGTAAACCATTTTTCAGCTGACCTAAGGATAGATTATGATCTTTTGAAGATAAGGACGAATTTATATGTGGATTTCCTATGTAATTACATGCAACCAATCAGAAAATGGGAAGGTTTAAGCGACAAAATGGATGAATCCTAGCTATAGATTCATACCTAACCTTAAGTCTCCTAGTCTTCTTAAAAAGGACATAACCCTAAACTTCTTATGAGTGTGTAAGGGATTAAAGGAGAAGTATAGAGAAATTTGCATGCGAAAAATAGGGCATTCATGGAGACTTAGAAGTTATGAAGAAGGAATGAATTGCAAAATTAGTTAGAGAAGAACAAAGGATAGAGAGAAGGATACATCATTGACACATCTAATCATAAAGGATCAATTGGACTTTGTGTAGAGGTGATTCATTATCAAGCAAGAAAGTGCTAACTGTAGGATCTATGCTGAGACGTTTTCATAGGTGATTTCAGTTAAATCTCTTAACAGAGTAGTCTTAACAGATTGTATGAAATCCTTTAACAGGGTGCTTACTTAATTGTGAGTTGAAGTCCTCTAACCAGGCACACTTCTAACAAGGTATTGAAATCCTCTAGCAAGGTGGGACTTAACAGTCTTTGTAAGCCTTTAACAAGGTAGGCCTTTCATAGGGCAAACCATGATTCATGGTCAAAATATTGTAACCTTAATTGGATACACTTTACAACTGCAGTAGTGAAGATTTGTGGGTGTCATCCCCAACCTATCTGGTGTTAAGTGTGTGTGTTTGATTACATGCTTGCATAATTTAGATGTATGTGCTTTACAAATTATTTTAGTTTATCTATTTAATTCATGAGATGGATGTGTGGTGAAAGTTTTATGGGTTCATGTTGTAACTACTAATTCACCCCCCACCCCACCCTCAGAAGTTTACCTTTCCTATTTGTAATTTCAACAATCTACCTATAAACATTAAAGAGACTCTTTCAACTTTATGGGGTAAGAATCTGAGTAATTATAAAATTAAAATTAATGGTAATCAATATGGAGGATGGAAATTGAAAACCCTAGATGAAACTCCATTTTCATAACTAGAAAAGTATAATTTTAATCAATTTTTAAAAAGTAAACAGATAAATAATAAAGATAGGAAAGATAAATTAATTTGGGGAGTCTTGAAGGAAGGAAATTATAAAGTCAAACTAGGGTATGAAAATATAATAAAATCTTAACAATGGGATAAGATTGATATCCCCTTAAATCTATGTCAAGATCTGACATCTCTTCCGAAAGAAGGTATCTTCCTTTGGCCTACTCTTCAAACAAGAATTCTAACAACAAATAGATTTCCCAAAATGGGTTTTGAAGGACCATCTAGATGCCCACTGTTAGAGTAATTAGATATTTTCTAATTAACTCTATTTTTACTTAATCTAAACTCTAGGGATCTAATCATTAATTATTTTATTAATTATTATCATGCAACCTAGGTTTTACCTTTTAGGGTTTTGATCTCCTTTACAAGGATTGATCTCTTTGTAATTACGCATTGATTCACTTTGATTAATAAAAAATTATCCTTTTTCTCATCAAGAATGTCTCCTCTATGGATCTGGGAATTCCAACCTCCATAGCTTTTACTCCTCCTTTTTGTGACAAGTGTTTGCATGTAGGTGATTATTGGAAGTTGTGGGGTTGATCTTTCATCAAATTGAACATGGTGTCAAAGCTCCAAATATTCATGACCATTTTCTATTTATAAAAGGTTTGGCTTGGTTTTCAAATATGTATTTTCTCTTTTAGAGGGTTTAAGTTTTTAAAAATGTTTTGTATTGGATCTGGAGGGGACCTATTTTACAAAGTGCTTTGAGCCCAAATAGACATTAGTGTTGAGCTCAAAGCATTTGGAAACCCCTATTTCCATATAAAATAGGTTTAGTTTGGATGTTGTTGAAATCTAAGGCAATTTTTTTGGCGCTCGGGTCATATTGACCTGGGCACACTTCTTCAGGCTATGATATTGTTTTATCAAAAAGAAATATTTTTTAAGCACTCATTTGTTTTTTTGTTTCAAAAAAGTCAAACAAAAAAGAGGGAAGCACATGAGATTTTTTTCAAAAAACCTTATGTAGGAGGAGGTGCAATTTTTTGTAAGGCCTTCATTGCCCTCTTTGGTAATTGTACCAACAAAGGCAGTGGTTGAAAGATTTTTTCTAGGCCCCATGTGGGTTGTGGGAACCACCACTGTACACTACAAGATGTATCCCATCACTAGTAAGTTCCAATGAGCTCCTACTAACTCACCTCTACTTGCACTTTGAAGGAATGCATATGTTTTTGCATTTAAAAAAAGAATATTGACCCCTCCATATGTGTTTTTCCCTCCTAAGTCCACGAGACTTACCCCATCAACAAGGCTCTTTTTTGGATTTTGCATATGAAGGACAAGTCTCTACTTTAACACCTGCACCCATTATCCTTGGAATGTGCATCATGCACGGTCATTTGGGAGAAGTTATGGTATTTTGGCCAATGTGCATTGGTCCAAGGGATCCCTGCACCTTTTTGGGGATGCAACATTATTTTGGGGTCTTATAATTTTCAACATTCATGTTAGAGGGTGACGTCAGCTCCCAAATTTGTGCACGCCACCACATTTTTTACTCCTTTTAGTACACACATTTATGGTGGTTTGGAAGTCAATTACATTTAATGCACACAGATGTTTGGTTTGGGGCATCTAGTTGCCTCTTGAACACACCTTTGGAGAAATACCCCACCATGTCATCTTTTTTTATAAAATTTATGGTTATTTTTTCCACACTGTGATAAAGGGCTATATTCCTTCTATATTTTTTTTTTAGTTATTTTTGTCTTGTTTTGCCCTCTGATTCGAGCAATGTCATCTAAGGATAATCATGCAGATTACTATATTCTTGGGATTCATCATATCTTGTGCTTTATTGTACATGCACTACTAGGATTAAAGTGTTATGGGGGGTTGATGTTTTGCCTTCTTCATTTTTTTGATGAGTTTTTCTTTTGTGATATTAGCCTCATGACGTGTTTGAGATTGATCATCTCAGTACACACATATTTATTCTTTTGTGCATATTGATTGTGGTTCCTTGACATGCATTTCTTTTGGCCCACTTTTCCAATTGCCTATCACCTCACCCTTGTCTACACTGGGGGGTGGGGGAAGTGTTCTATTAGTTTTTATGCTTCCTTGGTTTTATGGAGTGATCTATGTATTTAGTACTTGTTCCTATGTACTAGGCAGATGTAGTGGCTGGGTACCTATTCATTTTCATGAGATGAATCATTTACAATATCGACACTCTTCTTTTTGTTCCTACTTTTGGTTACAACATTCCACGTTTGATTGATCAGTTCTTTGGGCTTTGGTGTTTCATGCCATTTGTATCTTTGAGTTTAGTTGTTTTCCTTTGTGTGCCTCCTAATTCAAGTAGTGTATTCTGAGAACACTCATTCAAATTACAGTCTTCTCTACTTGGTTAGGTTCTATTTTAGTGGAGGTTCTTCATATTAGTAGTTACTTTTGATAGAGCTTTACAACTTCTACATGCTCCAGTGGTGTTCTGCATGATCATCTTTTGTTCCTATCTTCTGGAACATTCCCTAGTTTGGAGGCCTCTTAAGTCCTTCACTAGTTCTTTCAACATTATTTCCATCTCTTTTTGGAATAGGGTTTTTCCCATGTGGTTTTCTCCATTTATCCTCTTTACAGAGATTTGGTTGTGCTTAGGTACCTCATTAGACTTTGTTGTTAGGACCCAAATCAACTTTCAGTAGCAGTTTCTAGGTTTTTAGCTACTCCCTAAGTTTATCTTAAGGGGGGTGTTAGAGTAATTAAATATTTTCTAATTAACTCTGTTTTAATTAAGCTAAACTTTAGGCATCTAATAATTAATTATTTTTATTGGAAATATGGCTAGGCAAGATGAGTTAGGGTTGTCATTTATGGTAACATATATTTTAGGATGTAAGGACAATATATACTGCTGAAGATTCTACAGTCAGAGATAGGAAGTTGTCTAAGTGTTAGACAATTTTACTAGTAGAACAAAGATTATTTTTGGTATATTGAAGGCTACAAAGATATTTGGCACATGTAAATTTAAGGGAAGGTATATCAAAGTGTCATGATGATGTACCTAAGTGTGCTAGTTAGTATGAACAACGTTACAAGCTAAATACCAATTAAGATAGTATGCACAACAAAACAGAGTACAATAGGAAAAGAGATATAAAGTGATAAGGAATTATTTTGGTCACAAAATAATTAATTATGTTTGTAGGGATGACATCTTAGATGTTTACCCTCAGTTAGTGTAACATGTGTTTACATTAAGCCAACTCCACAAAAGCTTTGTGAAAAGAAATAGTATAAGTAAAGAGTTACTTTATGCGAAGTGTGTGAGATGTGATATATCTACAAATGCAAAGTTTATGATATATATGTGAAATATTTATATGACATGCAAAGTTATATGATAGATTTGTGATGCAAATTTTTATGTCAAACCAGGTTATGCGGAGTATGATAGACAACCATAAAGAGGTTTTTGTATCTATCTCTTTTGTATAAAGACACTATATTGTATAATTGCATGTTAGGGTAGTGGGCTCTTCTTGCATACAGTTGTAATTATTATACCAACTCCTAACAGAGTTGATGCTTTTAATAGAGCCTAGTCCTTTAACAAGGATTGAGACACTATATGTAATTCACAGACTCCTAACAGGGTTAATATCCTTAACATGATTCTTTTATTTAGTGGATCATCTTGTGGGTACCATCCCCACCAGGGTTTTCCCTTAGCCAGGGTTTCCCTAGTTAACAAATAATGGTGTTATGAGTTCTCCTTGTGTATAGTTTTATTTATTGTTCAACATTATTGGTTTACTTTATTATGCATGTTGCAAAGTAATTAATAATAGCCAGTTGTGGGCAAATGTTTGTAGAATACTGATTCACCCCCCTCTTAGTATTATCTATTTCTAACAATTGGTATAAGAACCAAGTTACTCAGATGATGCTTAACAACTCGAGTAAGATCCCCATGAATATGGAACAGTTAAAGAGAAATCTTAAAGAAGCCCTTGAGCAAATTGATCTTCTTACAAAAGAAATAGACAACCTGAGAGAAAGGTACAAAGATGCGAATATTACATTGGTAAATTGAAAGATAAGATTGACTATCTAAAATATAGAAAGGAATCCAAGGAACAAACTAATAACAATGATGAAATAGTAACCCTTAAGAAATAAAATGAGATCTTGAAACACGAGTTGAAATTTTTTGAACTTGAGTTTGAAAAAGGATGATAGTATGATTGAATTGGATGAAATATAAGAATGCAGACCTAAGATCCCATCTGACTTAAGTAACATGTGAATTAGATTCTGTTAGAACAAAGCATGCAAAATTGGAAAAGTACAATACCATTGTGAAAGGAGAGTTAACTCAGGTAGAGCAACAGTTAGAAAAACTTTATTCCAATAGTGAGAAAATTGATGAACAACTATTTTTCTAGAGATCATCTTATGATAAGACAGGTCTTGGATATCTTATTGGAGAAAAATCAACCAAGAAAACTAAAGTTAGGAAAGAACCACATCTAGTTGTTGAAAATCTTAAACCTACAAAAACTAATCAAAATAGGATTGAACCAAGCATATCTACAAAAATATCCAAATGAGTTGAGAAAGTTAATCTATCTGAGAAACATGATGAACCAAAGAAAGAAGAGCAAGTTGAATCATCTAAGGAGGCTAGATATGAATTCCAAGCTAAATATTTTATATGTAATAAAGTTGGTCATACGAAGAGAGATTGCACAGGTAAGTCTTTTAAACCTATCACTAATTTCTATTGTTACAATTGTCATGTTTTTGGACATAAACTAGTAGATTTTAAGAAACCTAAGTTTAATAGTAATAATGGAAATAGTAGAATGTTTAGGGATACTAACCCGACAGGTAATAAAAGAAGGAGATCACAAAGTAGATCTAATGATGGAAAAAGACCTAATGGAGGAAGGAACCGGATTGTATGTTACAAATGTAACAACCTTGGACATATTGCAAGGAATTGCATAGCACCATATAATTAAAATGGAACCAATCAAGGAAGGAATACACTTGTATGTTAGTTATGCAATAAATTTGGACAGCCAATGAGATTTTGCAGAATGGATAGAAGAAATTTCAATAGGAATTGTAATTATAGAAGGAACAATAATAGATACGATAGAAGAAATGACAATGATAGCACTAACAGTCAGAAGGAAGCACTCAAAGAGCATGTTGAAGAATTCAAGGAAGTATTTGTGAGAGAAAACAATCCAGAAAGTTCACATACAACTCTAGAAGAATAATTTTTTGATGCACCTGAAGGAAGAATGAAATCAACCATATTGTATGATTCATCTTATGTGAATTAACCACCTTTTCTCAAAGACAGAGCATCAAAAAGATGGAACAAATGTAAGAAGTTGAGAAAAGAGTTACAAAGTTAACATGAAGTACAAAAGGTACTAAGGAAGCTCTAGTTAAGAGCGCAAGTCATTTGGTGATCAAATGAATGAGAACGAAGTCAAACAAGTTTATTGGTTAAGAGAGTAATAGTTTCATGAATTTTGGTAGATGTGCAATTAATGCAAAGTTTAATTTGGAGATTTGTAAGACATATTGAAGGGAGTTGAGCCCCTATTAAGGAAGACAAAAAGACACATTCTTTTGATGGGAGGAAACTATAACGAAGTAAACAGAGAGACAGAAGAAGCCATAGTCAAATATATGACTTCTGTACCAAAGGAAGTGAGCACAAGGTCAAGGGGAGCCAACCTTGTATCTGTTGAATAGAGTACTCCACCATCAGTAGCAGTAGAAGCCAATAAAACTCAAATGGAAGATCTATCTTCATAGATCTCCATTGGAAAAGACACGATGCAAATTGGTACTGCAAGTGTGACTGTAAACATCATAGAAGATCCTTTCAAGAATCTTGGGCCAAACATTGTTGGTAATATCATTGACTACTCTAGTTTTGATGAGGAGGAAGAGAAGAGGAAGATTGAGGACAAAGAGAAAAAGAGGAAAGCAGATGAAAACAAAGAAGAAGAAAGAAAGAAGAGACAAAAAGCATAAGAGAAAGAGAAGCAAGAAAAGGAAAAGAAAAGGAAAGAACAAGATGAAAAGAAGAAGGAAGAAGAAGATGTGAAGAGGAAGAAGGCAGAAGAAGAGAAGAAGAGAAAAGAAGAAGAAGAGGAAGGAGGAAGCAGAAGGAAGAAGAAGAGGAAAAAGGACAAAGAAATCAAAGGAAGATGAGAAGAAGAAAGAGGACAAGGAACAGAGGAAGAAGGAAGCATACAAGAATGAGAAGCCTAGTGTACCCAACACATGTCTCACCCTTACTGCTCTTATAGGTTCATATGATGATGATCAATCATAATTGATATCATTCCTTAGTAAAATAATCAGTAAGAACAAATAGGTAAAGAGTTTACAAAAGACTCTAATGGAAGTCATTGACAAGTTGCAGGGAGTTATGACAGGTAAAGTTCTTGATCCTAACCCTAAGGATAGAGCAAAAGCTATGATTCAAGCATTTAATGTTGAATTCACAAGTTTGTCAGAAGTTGTAGTAGCACAGTCACATACAAAGCATGATGCACAAACCTTTAACACCATTTGTTAAAACATAAGAAATGACTTATTGACCCTTGATGCTTGCATCAAGTCATTAAGAAAGTGTGAGCTTGAAGGCAAAGCTCTGTATGCGAAGTGTGCAATTTCTTTTAGCTTCAAAAAAGATATGAGCATTGAGCTTAAGGACAAATGAGAAAAAGTGGAAGTATTGACAAGTTAACTTAGTCAATGTGGTGTCCAAATTGAAGCAATTGAAGCACAAGTTAACAAGGCTTGTGATGAGATAAGTCTCATTGTAGACAAGAAATCAAGGGTAACCAAGAGGTTCTCACTTCTTAAAGAACATGTATCTATGAAGTTGAGCACAATAGAGCATCAATTGGAGGAACGTTTGTCAGTTAAGACATCTTTTGACAATTTTGTGTACTCAGATCTAAATGCAATATAGATAGGATCTTATGGTTTGTGCGCTCTGCTTAATATTTCAGAATGAGTCAATAACTCATGGGAAAAGAATATGAAGAGTCTTGCAGTCAGTTTTGGTGATTGTACTTCTCACTTGTCAGCCTAAGAAGAGGTATGGGACATTATTTTGACATGTAAATAAATTTTGACACCTTTGTCATTAATGTCAAAGGGGGAGAAGGATGTAAGAAAATTTTATACATATGTAAGGGGGAGCTTAGCTATGTATATAAGAAATAATTGTAAAAGGAGAGATAAGGAATGCTGGTAATTTGATATGTAATAATCCAAATGTGTAATGATCCATCAGACTTTAATAAAATTTTGGAGTTTTGAAGGCCAATTTTTGAGAAGTTTCTTTTTGTGTTTATTGTTTTTTGTATAACATTTTGGGACTTAGCCAATTTTCCCATATGTTGCCATCAATGCCAAAGGGGGAGATTTTTGGAAATATGGCTAGGTAAGATGAGTTAGGGTTGTCATTTATGGCAACATATATTTTAGGATGCAAGAACAATATATATACTGTTGAAGATTCTATAGTTAGAGAGAGGAAA